>JAJLRJ010000002.1:48980110-49327610 GCA_024195265.1 Dendrophyllia cribrosa | reverse complement strand
CAAGTCTGGGATGGTTTAAGGAAACAAATTTGCATCAGAATATTGAAGAAACTATCTTAGAATATAAAAATTATAGGTTTAGCTCAATAGCGAGCGCGCGTTTTTCAAAATGGCTGCTTCTCTATGACCTGGTCTGGCGATATAAAAGGATTTCCAGCCGACTCGGTAATGCCCAAAAAGTACATTTTATGGGAGGGGAGAGTAAAGTAGGACTGTGTCTACTAATTTGACTTAGACCTCCCTGGACAGGAGGACACACGCTGGAATTATTCCTAAAGACTCTTGTCGGATCGTTCTTGTTGTCATCTTCTTGCTTCTCTTTCTAATAACTGTCAAGTGGGACCCTTCCTTGTAAAGCCAGTATTTTTCTACAGTTATCATTCTCTTTGAAAAGTTGATTTTTTGTGCCCGAGAATCTAAAACTGGATGACAGTAAATCGTCAAGAAACGACAACCGCGTGAACTGAAAATTCAATATGGCGGCTCCTGCAGATGGTTGGACAAGTCCATCAGATCACTGTCGAAAGGGTCGCCGGTGTTCGAAGTTGAATGGCCACAAGGGTCGATGCAATTCCGAGTTAAATTTGAATGCCTTCTGGGAGACTTCGCCTGTATACAACTTAAATGTACGGAAGAGATCACTGCTTTTGGAGGAGAAACAACTTTCTTCTAAAGCTGCTCGTCTTGAAGAAGATAACTCGGACATGCAAAACAAGCTAAATGACGGAGGTGAATATTATGTTAAAAATATTATTAGTAGCAGTCATAATATTCTCAATTTAAAAAATAGACTTCAGTTTTATATTTAAGCTTACATATCTGCTGTTCGTTTGCAAGTATGTTTTTTCTTTTTAGTAGCCGAAATGTACAGTATTTCTCGCTTATCCTTAGCATTAATGGGCCGTGTTCACAGATTTAACTGCAAAAGAGTAATATCCACTTTCAGGCCTGTGTTTTTTTATAATTCATATCAGGTACTACAGCAACAACAACATAATATTGAATAGCACCAAGAACTACAGCTAAACTTGCAGACTACAGAGTCACTTATCTACATCATATTAAATATGAATAGTGCCTATTGTGTTATGCTGTGTTCTACAAAGAGTTCAACAACTACATGTTACTGAGGTGGACCGAAAAGTGGCCCAGAATAGTGTAATTGCATAAAATGCAGATGTCCAAAAGTATATTAGAATGGAAGTTACAGTAATAATAACATCAGGGCCAGGTTGTTCAAAGTTTGATTAGAGTAACCCAGGGTTAGCCTCAATTTTGATTCCAGTTTAATAATAAATCAATGGAGATTTTTCCAAAGCAGTTTTGCCCTTTTGGCTTTGATCTGTCTTCGTGTATAGCTTAAAATTAACTTTGAAAACCTTTTGAACAAAACAAATTAAATCCTTATTTAGTGAAGTTTTAATTCTGGGTTAGCGTTAACTGGCTTTCGAACAACCAAGCCCAGTTAAAAGATGATAGTCTGCTAATATCAGCTTAAATCTATATGCAGCTATCAAGTTGGAAGAACTGCAGAAAGCAAAGGAAGCTAGTGCAAAAGAAGCTAGTGTAGTTAGAGAGGAATTACTAAACATGCAGAAACAGTATGAGCAGGTAAAATCAATGCTTTTACTTCTGGGTTTAGATCCCAAACAATTTTCCAAATCCAGAAGAGCAAGCAATCCTACTTCGAAGGACATGGTAAGTGATGTCAACTCCAGTACTAGATACAGAAGGAGAAAAGAGACTGAGAAGGCCTTACAGTTTATTCATGGAGGGACCATGGGCTCATATTATGGCGCATGGGAATTTGTTGCAGCTAATGCACCAAAAGAAGTGATCGATGAATGTTTGAGTGGTTACAAGAGAGGCAAGTACCTCCAGGAGACCCTTGGCAAGGCTATGAAAGAGTTCCAGTCTTCACCTGAAGCAGTTAAACAAGCAGTTGCCATGAAGTATCAGAATTTCCTATCCCGTAGAAAATTCAACCTCGTGTGTAAAACACAATCCTCTTACTTCAATGGAGAGAATGAGGTTTGGGTTCCCAGAAAAGTAAAATGTCTGGGAGTTGATATCAGACTTCCTCAGGTAGTTAGTGACCAGGTAGTTGACAAATTTGTTAAGGACTTGAGCATTGGTCATTGCAATCAGATACCCAACACTCCAGGTGTTACCCGCACAGTTACAGGGCTTGTGCTTATGATAATGGATCTGCATTTTCGAGTTCCAAGTCTTGCCAAGAAGCTTATGTGGCTTAATGAATTGGAGAATCACTTTATTTTCCAATTCTCGGATGACGGAGCCCCAGAAACTAGTCAGTTAACAATGTCCTTAGGTAGTGTGACCTTGTGGAACTTGGGAGACCGTGTGAGAAGTAGGGACTATCAGTATCTGCTTCATTGTGTGAGCCTGGGGGAGAAAGATCAAGTGTTGGAAGATCTGTGGGAACAACATACCGCTGAGATGGCACTGTTAGAGGGCAATGTTGTAACAATCTGTGATCGACAGTGTACCATAAACTTCCAACCTAGCGCCGACATGAGTTGGCAGAGCTGGGCGAACAACGAGGTCAATCAGGCTGCCACCTATCCCTCCCCTTATGCAAATGTTTCCAAAGCAAATATGACAACAATGGGGGGTTCTATTGGTGCTGGGGGAAGAGTCTCAAGCTTAGACATTGCAGAACAGGCTAACAAAAGGTTAGTCACTCACTTGGACAATACCTGTGACAAGCACCAAACACCAGAAACCAGAAAACCTGGCTGTGGTTTGGGGTACCTTGTACCTTTTGTAAAAGAACATTATGCTGATGAAAACAAAAGGTATAATCAGCTGCCAACCCGACTAATTGGTGATCAAGCAATTTCCTTGTCGCGGTACGGGTATCGCTTGGTCGATGGTTTGGAGTCTACTAGTGAATCACCTGCTCAGCACCTGAGAACTTTGGCCTTGGGCAGGATTGTACTTTTTTTTAAGGCAGGCCTGTACACTTTTTAACAAAGTATCAACAAACAGAGCTGAATTACTAGAGCTCAAGGAATGCTGTCAACTCTACTTCAATTTGTTATGTCTGTTTTTCCCCAATTATGTCAATGTGACTACTTGGACAATTGCATATGCAATCCCCTATCATGCATTAAAGCTCTATGATGAGTACAGAGTAGGATATGGAATAATATCCCTACAAGCTAAGGAATCAAAGCACTCGGGGGTAAAGTCAGATCTAACACTAAGTAACAGATCTAACAAAGCAAATGAAACTGGGAAATGGTGGCAGGTCATGCGAGCAAACTACATACGTAGTTTCTACCTTCCAGAACATCAGCCCATGCCCAGCACTTACAGCTCGCATTTTAAATCCCGTGTCCCTCCCCATTGTAACCTTGATTGTTATTGCAGTTGTGGCAGAAAAAAAGAAGCTGACAACGTTGATTGCTGTGCAAATTGCCTTGAGAGTATGGATGTTGTTCTGTGTGCACAGAACAAAGAACTCTCTCAAACTGTCCTTGACATTCTGAAGCCAGTAAAATGCAGTAGTTGTGGTAGCCAGTTTGCAGATCAACCTACTCTAGCAGCACATATGATCTCCCACAGATCCCAAACACAGATAAGAGCAGTTAACAAACCTCCAAAAGAAATGAGAGTTGATGAACTTAGAACTGAACTGCGTGCACGGAAACTTTGTTCAACAGGCAACAAGGATATTCTTGTGAGACGACTAGAAGGTGCATTAGCAGAGGAATTCATAAATACTTAGATGAGTAGCACAGTCACCACTCCATTTGGTGTTACAAAGGTTAAAATGCAAACAATTACAGTCAAAACCGGTCAAGCGTTCCCGCCAAGAATGAATTAATGAATTCATTATTGCAAATTTGATTTCATTACTCGTTTTAATAATCCGCTCTTCGAATAAAAAATGCAAAATTCAAAATAAGCCTCGATTCAAAAATCGAATTTTGATTGGATTAATGAACAAAAGGTTTATGCTATATATGGAATACTAAGCACCAGGTTTTGAATCGAGGCTTATTTTGAATTTTGCATTATTTATTCGAAGAGCGGATTATTGAAACGAGTAATGAAATCAAATTTGCAATAATGAATTCATTAATTCATTCTTGGCGGGAACGCTTGACCGGTTTTGACTGTAAATGCTCTTTTTATGGTCTCTCTATGGCTATTTATGCTCACAATGTTGAAGGAAAGCAAGATTTGTAAAAAAAAATCATTAACAATTTAACGGCTATTTTTATTTACCCATAATCCTTTGTGGGCATGGCACATTTTTCATTTAGTTGTTATTTGCTTAATTAGTACACAAATTAAAGAAAAATTAGCTCGATTCTTTATCTACAGAACAAACATGTGATTGGTGTAATAGCTACAGTTTCAGTGCATTGTTTGGCTTTTTGAAGCTTTTTAGGGAACATAATACCGAAATTACATAGAATGCCCTTCATAAAATTAGCAAGCATTATGTCAAAGGACCAGAACAAAAGTGCAACTTTACAATAACTTCTAATAAAGGATTGAATTCAAAAATTACAGTGTCTTCTTCTTCAGTATTCTGAACTATAACCATTGTTACATGGCTTTTGGCACTAACTATGCTGGTCAGGACATAGAAACATCAAAGTTATTGACAAATGTTTGGACCTGATACGAGAAATTCAACATGCAGATGCTAGATAGACAACAAACCGTCAAAACACTTGCAAGAGACTACTTAGCCTGCATTGCAGGCGTAAACGGGAGGGGGGAATTGGTGCAAAAAAAGAGGGGGAGAAGGGAAGGAACGCCTGCTATAAGAACCGGGCTATTCACATTACGCCCACCGATTTCCTTGTAATTGAATTACCTCAACTGTCAATACGTTCACCAACCAGAAACTAGCATGCGCTTGTATGCATAGATGACTTCACGAGGGAATTAACTTTAACACCCAGCACAAATTAGCCCATCAGAATTTGCGGCCGCCAGCGTCTGCAGAAATAAACAAATGGGGGTCTTTATTGCAGGCGTCTTTTCCCTCTCTCTCGCTGTTCCCTTCTCCCCGACGCCTGCTACGCAGGCTAGAGACCACAGGGATGTTTAGCCAGTGAAATGTAAAAGAAATCAGTGCTTGATCAATGTACGGCTGTGCAATGGTAAATAAAGTAGGGGAGCTAGCCATGGTTATGGACACATGCTCTGATTTTACTTTGAGGTATTACAAGAATTATTGCCAGAACCTAGCTGGATTTTTGAAGAATCAGCAACAGAGGAAATGGCAAAACATTATTTTGTGCAATTCAATTATGAATGCACATCTAATTTTGTACAATTTTATGGTACCTGTTTTTTCCATTTGCAAGTATTCTTTTTTTTTTGGAAGTACATGTAACATACAAGCCGCAAACATACTAAATTATTCTTTTGCCCGCATTTTGTAATGCAAAATGCAACACAAGCCTTGAACACAGTATCTCTCCACTTGTATAATAAATGTTTTGATTTACAATACAACTTGTCAAGTGTACCAGGTAATTCTAAATAGGGGAAAGACTAAACCTGAACATCAAATACAAATAAGTGTAAATCAAATAAAAATAAATCAGGTAATATGTTGTAGCTATTAAAAAACAATTTATTATTATAAAGCTTAGTCAACTCTCTCTTAGCAACCACTCTTGTAAGCGACCACTTTGTAAATAACTGTTTTGTTTTTTCAGTCAAGTACTGTTTCAAAAATCCCCTCGTAAAAGCGACTACTGCTAAAATTTCTTAAGTGACCACTTTTAAAGCCAGAAACTTGACAAATTATTTTGATTTGTGCAACCAGTAAGTAACCACCCACAAGATTGAAGAAGACAAAAAGCAAATGCCTTCACAAGAAAATATTCTAACCCAGTTGGCTTGCAACAATAACAAAATGGTTGGAAAAGTGAAAATTTGTTTGTCTTTAACTTGTCAACAAACACTGACTCTACATTCATATTTAATTCATTCCTCTGGACGGTTCATTAAAGCTTGAAGGCTTGAGTCAACAGAGAAGTTGTCTGTAGTATAGCGCTGAACATAAAATGTAACTGTGACTTTCTCTGCCTTCATGTGGTAGTCCATCTTGAAAGGGGTGTTCTTTGTTACAACCACAAGTGATCTGCCATTGAACACTGACAGTAGTTTTTTCCCAGATTTTGATGGAACCTTTCTGAAGTGCCTGTGAGCAATAAAGTTTTCCCCTGAGAATCTTGAAGGCGAGAATAGCTTCACAAGAGAATTCCTTTCAGTTATTGTTATTGAAATTCTTGAACATTCTGGAGTTACTACTACATCGCCAGAGTATCCCCTTACCAGAGTAAGAACATGGCGAAACACAGGCCACGGGAAAAATAGAACAACGGGATTCACTAAACCCGTGGTTTGGATCTGCTTAGCTTCGAAGCTATAGATTTTCCGATTTCTTTTAAATAAGAATCGATCAAAGGCCCAGCAAGTTCTAATTTGTTTCCAATGACTTCCTCTAGTCCGCGATCCATTTCTGCCATACCATAATTGGGCTTGTTTTTTGCTTTCCTCACGCATTTTATCCATCTCCTTTCAACGGAAAATTTCATTTCAACAGCAGAAGTGTTCCAAAACCCCGCTCCACGTTCCGTTTCCGCTGTTAAACCTCTTAAATCTATGCTCGAATCTTCGTTTTTATTACCCACTCGATCCGCCATGTTTGTTGTTGCTGCAAATACCACTGGTACACACCGCTGACTTTGGCGAGCCCGCAGAAGTGGGAGAAAAAAGCCTGGCAACAAGCCAGCGTGGAAGCTATTCTAATTTAGCGCGCGACAATAAAGTGAAGTCACGTTTATCATTCAATAAAGGGGATTCAAGAGCAATTTAGACCGACCCCTTGGAGTAGCTCATTGTAACTCAGAGCGCAGCCATTCAGAGCATTTGGAGTGAGTGAGAAACTCGTTGCACTTGAGCGAGCAACTAAGAGCATTTGAGTGAGCAACTCAGAGCAACTCAGAGCAACTCAGAGTAACTCAGAGCAACTCAGAGTAACCCAGAGCAACTCAGAGCAACTCAGAGTAACCCAGAGCAACTCAGAGCAACTCAGAGTAACTCAGAGCAACTCAGAGTAACTCAGAGCAACTCAGAGTAACTCAGAGCAACTCAGAGTAACTCAGAGCAACTGAGGTGAGCAACTCACGCGATCATGTTATAGGGTCGATAACAGATGCTCCTTGTCGATCTGTGTCTAGTCAGTTTGACATATGACCAATCACAACAGAGGTCAAAAACTACAATACTTAATATTTCAAGAATGACATTTATTATTGACAATTGCAAAATAATACATTTCAGAAAATCCACTCGCATTCTAATTCATTTTCCAAGGAATTGATCACGTATAAAAACTATCGTAATATTTTCTCTTTCTTGCTGCGTAAGTCAAGTCTTCATCTTCATTCGACGTTTCTTTAGGCAGGTCCTCCTGGTCAAACAGTCTGTTCAGTAAATATTTTCGTGTATTGACTGCTGCTTCAGCGGCCTCCGCATAATCCATGTCATCATCTTGCATAAAGCTATGTAATGTTTTCATGACCTTTTTATGCAGTGGGTCAGTTCTAAGATCACGATACCACTTTTGATAGTGCAGATACAACCTTCGTAGCCTCTTTCTGTAAACAGGGAGTAAAAGATTGGATGCTTGAACCTCCGCAACGTCTTGTGGCAAACCCTGCATCGTGTTTTCTTTCACCTGCTCTTCCCAGGTTGAGCTAAGATCATTAATAACTTCCTCACGTAACTTATCCCAAGGATCAGTATCATCATTTTCGGCGTCACTGGCTATGCTTTTCTGATCTTCGTCTTCGTCATCATCACCGTCACCATCATCACCATCACCATCGCCATCACCATCATCATCATCATCATCATCATCATCATTACCATCACCATCACCATCATCACCATCATCATCATCATCATCATCATCATCATCAGAACCATCACCATCTTTCTCTTCTTCTTCTTCTTCTTCTTCTTCTTCTTCGTCTTCTTGTTCTTCTTTTTCTTCTTTCTCCATCCGACGCATTGCCCTTTCATATTCCTCAAATGCGTTTCCATCATAACAAGTATCTGGAGAATTCTCTCCCATTCTATACTGGCTGGTCATCTCTTCTTGTTGATGCTCTGAACGTTTATTACAACATTGCTTCTCGTGCCTATCTCTGTTGTATTTTCGGCAAAATACTCTTTCACACAATTGACAAGAATGCATATTGATCCACGATGGTTACTCGATGTTGACTTGTTGTAAAATGAGTACAGACACATCGCCTTGCTTATTAATATAGCTGAGTCACTCAAAAGGATTTTGTTAATTGTGTATGTCCTTTTGTAACAAAAGAGGTTTTACTTGACCTTAAGCCTGATAAAACAAGTCAAAACTATACAACGCGTTCCAAAATAATAATTAAATAAATAAAAATTAACAATTATCACACGGGATGGAAGGAGTTTTGTCAAGCATCAGGGTCAGTAGTAGTAGAAGACCAACACTTTTCAAGCCTTGCTACTGTCTTCCCCTTGCATTCCCTGTCTTCCCAGTCTTCCATGCATTAACAATGCTTAATCCTCGCTTTACAATTTGGTCTTCCTACATTTATATTTCGATTTCCTCCTCCTTTCAAAACAATAGAAAAAATGGGCTTGCCCAAACTTGCCCAGTGTCAAAATGCCCACACGGACTAGTTTTGCTTTGCTTCAAAACAAAACACAGTTACTAAGATCAAAACAATAATTATGCCTTGACCAGGATTCGAACCTGGGTTACTACGGCCACAACGCAGTGTCTTAACCACTAGACCATCAAAGCGGTGGATACTATAGCTGGATAATTTAAAACATTTATAAGCTTAAATAATAAATGTCATTCTTGAAATATTAAGTATTGTAGTTTTTGACCTCTGTTGTGATTGGTCATATGTCAAACTGACTAGACACAGATCGACAAGGAGCATCTGTTATCGACCCTATAACATGATCGCGTGAGTTGCTCACCTCAGTTACTCTGAGTTGCTCTGAGTTACTCTGAGTTGCTCTGAGTTACTCTGAGTTACTCTGAGTTGCTCTGAGTTGCTCTGAGTTACTCTGGGTTACTCTGAGTTACTCTGGGTTACTCTGAGAATACTCTGAGTTGCTCTGAGTTGCTCTGGGTTACTCTGAGTTGCTCTGAGTTGCTCTGAGTTGCTCTGGGTTACTCTGAGTTGCTCTGAGTTACTCTGAGTTGCTCTGAGTTGCTCTGAGTTGCTCACTCAAATGCTCTTAGTTGCTCGCTCAAGTGCAACGAGTTTCTCACTCACTCCAAATGCTCTGAATGGCTGCGCTCTGAGTTACAATGAGCTACTCCAAGGGGTCGGTCTAAATTGCTCTTGAATCCCCTTTATTGAATGATAAACGTGACTTCACTTTATTGTCGCGCGCTAAATTAGAATAGCTTCGCTCGCTGTTTGACTTAAGCGTGAGGTATTTCTGTGTATCAGTTGGTTGCGAGTTAAATTTAAAATCTCGTTCTGACTTGAATGTTAAAGTCTTTAACGCTCACCATTATTCGAAGTACTAAAACAAATTGCTAAACAACGTAGCGCACGTTTACTTGTGTTTTCAATTAAACATTAGCATAGTAGATGCGCTGATATTTTTGGTTTGACGCTCACTAAAATTAAAGAAAAGTTTATGCGGAATTTTGCATTCTAGATAAGCGTATTTTCGCGTTTGAAAAACAAACATTGCTTTAAAATGTCAGTTCCTGAAAACAATTTCACCGTATTTTTCTTTTCATGTGATAAGTTTTATCAATTAATATTACAGTACGTTCAAATTTGAATTACGCTAGTTCAATTACCCTTGAGACAACTTATTGTAATTATTAAAAAGAGTATTTTGAACTCGTGTCGTTTCTCTCTAAAGTATTGTTGATTCGTTTCTAAACTGTTATCATTAATTGACCCTTAATTCGTTTTACCGTTTCAAAGAATCGCAGCCCAGTTACTTTTCTTTCTCGTAAAGTAAACTTGTGATCGGAATACATTGTTTGTCAACTTTGTTTTGGGATTTTTGATTTTTAATCATACCGCAGAAAAGGCTTTTAGTTCGAAAGTAGACCGAAAAGTTATTTCATTCTATTATTTTGTTCTTGATTTCTTTATCATATGTGGTGTACATGTATTTGAGTTGTTCTAAATAAAAACAGCTTTTGTTAACATAATGATTTGATGTAACCTTAATGTGTTTTGATATTATCAAATTAATTTGAACTTAAACAAAGTGTGGGTTTGTTGTTTTAGCACGTGTATGAAAATGGTTGCTTTGTTGTTTTTTTTCTTTTTCGGTCGTTGTCGTCTGTAAAGCAAAGGACCGGGTTCAACATAGGTTCAAGTTGAGACTGAAATCCTGTGGGTATTATGCTCGGCTGAAATCTCATTGTGTCTTAACCCATTGAACAAAGAGGTGCTAATTTTTCATGCAAATGTAGTTCAGTGTAAGTTCGTATAATTAAAAGTTTGACGTTTGAACACTCAGTTTGATTTCTTCTTTTCCCCTCGCTTTCGGTTCCTTCCTTTACTTCATTAATTCGTGCTACGTCCGTAAAGTTATTTCATTCAAACATTTTGTTCTTGATTTCCTTATCATTTGTGGGGGCAAAAGGGACAAAAGGGACACATTCGTCTGTCGTCAGAAGAGGTTTAGGTCTTGATGTCTTGCTCGTATGTCGTATTTTTTAACTCCTACGTCATACTTTACTGACTCGGACAAGCTTGAACAGGCCCTATAACCCTATTGTCTTTTATTATTAAACATATAGTTGAATTTGTTACAAACATGTGTGAGACTTTGAATTTGGGCTAAAAACCTTAACATTAAACTAAGAAATGATACTGCGCATGCGTACTGGTTGAAAAATCCGTTGGGTTTACGACATGAGACCCACATAGAAGAGACCCTACATCGCTATCATGTTTGAAATTGAATTTAGACCAAAAAACCCTACTGCGCATATGTACTGGTTGAAAAAATTTAAAGTGTCACATCCATGTTGTCCCACATGTGAGCGAACTTGTGTCACTATAAAGGGATCTCAGAATTCGGGGTAAAGTAAGAAAGCACTACACGACTTTTGGTCGTCTGTTTTCTACACTGGCGGGGCCCGCCTTGAACTGGATGGGCCCCCCCCTGACATTGTTGAATAAATCATGAGATCCTCCGTTTTGAATTTTTAATGATTTCGGCCATTTTGAATATTTTACTCAATTCCGCCATTTTGAATTAGGGTTATTAGGACATGCGCAGTTGTAATACTTAGGGTTAATAGGATAATTAGGACATGCGCAGTTGCAATCCTTAGGGTTATTATGCTAATGACTTAGGGTTAGGGCAATAGATCTAGGGTTAGACACAATAGACCTAGGGTTAGGACAATAGACCCATTGTTCTCTAAACAATAGACCAACGATTAAAACCTATTGTTCTCTAAACAAAAGATCCTTTGTTTCCATTGTTCAAGGTGTGAAAAATGGTCGAAAGGGGCCGAGGCCGATATGACTACTTACAATTATGCAGATATCCTTGTGGAGTGTGGATTTCGCGCAATTGAATGCCGATTGGCGCAAAATGAACGTATTTTCGTATTATTGTCTGACTTCTAGTGCAAATGATTGCGTATTTTCTCTAAATGAACAGCAAAAGGTGTATTTTTAAAAGATTTATAGGAACGTAAATTTTCAATATCAAATTTTCAATAATTTATTATAAATAGATTATACCCTTATCAAAATAATTTTTAAACCAGAACATTTCTCAAAGTTGTATTGAGTTTGTATGTTACTCTTTCGACTGATGAACTATTTGCTAATGTAGCTGTCATGTCGTCTGCACATAAGAGTTTTGATAAGAAATAGAACACAAACCGCAGTGATAAACATATTGAAACTTGACCGGTTTCGTATGCTACTACATACATTTTCAAAAGTGACCGTTACAGTGTTGAAAAACTATACTTATATAGTATTGAAAAGAGACTGGGACCGAGATTAAGTACAAAACTTAACAGTTGATCTTTAAAAAGAAACAGCTAATTAATAAAGCATCAGCTTCTCGCTACTGACGTTTGCATTAAAAGCTGGCTTCAGTTCTTGTATAAACAATGTTTCTTTGATTTTACAGTGGAAATCAGTTTTGCCCGACGCTAAGATATCAAAATGATCCCACTTGATGTTATGTCCAGTGGTGTTGACATGGTCAGCAATGGCTGATGTGTCGTCATGCTTAGCGAGGGCCTTAAAATGCTCAGTTTTTCTATCATGAAGCCGTCGTTTAGTTTTACCAATGTAAAATTCTTCACAATCCCAACAACTGGCTTTGTAAATAACTTTAGACTGTTGTGAACGATTTAAGCGGTCCTTGTACGGGAAGAAAGATTTGATGCGGCGAGTGTTTTGGAAAATACTTTTAAGGTTGACACAAGAGTAAAAATTGTATACACAAGAGTTTAGACGTTTAGAGATTTGGTTGCTATGTAAACCTAATAAGGTAGCAGGATAATAATATCCTTCTTAGGAACAGTGGAGACATGATTGTTTGATTTGTTAATGTTTCTGTTTATAACATCATTAATGTGAAAGGTGATTATCCCTTGAGGGTAACCGTTCTGAAGAAGAAGTTTTCGAAGCTCATCAAGGGCAGATTGCAGCAACAATGAAGAGGAGCAAATCCTGTAGCAGCGATAAGTGAGGGTGCGGATGAGATTTATTTTATATTTGCGCGGAGTGAAGGAATCCCATTTGGTGTATAACCCCGTGAATGTTTTCTTCCGGTAGCTAGAAGTCATGAAAGTGTTGTTTGGGCAGCGTTTAGCGAGGATGTCTAAAAACGGAATCGAGTTGTCCTGTTCAAATTCAATGGTAAATTTGATACTGTTGTGACAATTATTCAAATACCGCAAGAAATTATCAGCAGTATCTTTGCTGTCAAACATTGTAAAAGTGTCATCAACGTATCGATACCAGATTGATGGACAAACGTCACTGTTCATGATCCATCGTTCTTCATAGTAACACATGAAAATGTTAGCCAGCACCGGGCCTAACGGCGAACCCATCGCAACGCCATCAATTTGGTCGTAGTAATGGCCATAAAAAAAAAGTGGCTTTTCTTTGTGGCAAATTCTAACAATTTATGTAAAACAGAGCGAGGTAATGTCGGAGGATCAGGAAGAGAATACAATTTGTCAAGACAAATATCTATATGTATGTAGTAGCATACGAAACGTCAAGTTTTATAAAAAATTGAAAGGTTCAATATGTTTATCACCGCGGTTTGTGTTCTATTTCTTATCAAGCTACGATGGCCCCAGAACAAAAGTCATTAAGAGTTTTGGTTTCGTCCTCACCGATTTTTATGCCCTTTCTCGTAACTTCAAGAACATTAACTAAAGGCTATGACAATAAAACCTAGAGGGTATATAGTACGTCCAAAACTGTCTTGTTTGCGGTCCGCTCAATGGAACGATGACGTCATATCACGTAATTATTAGGTAATTAGTTATACGGCCGCCATGTTGGATCCGCCATCTTGGATTTCTGAAATTTTTTAAAACCTCTTAAAAACCGTCCAAATTCAGTCAAAATTAATCAAAACCAACAAATAAACGCTAAATGACGTAAAAATATAAAGGTTATAACAATAAACATTGTTTTTCTTCATTCAAAGGTATAAATATGCAAATTTCAAAAAACATGGCTGTCAAAATATTGTTGCCATGGAAACATCAAGTCACGTGATCCAAAAATTGTCATATGAAATTGTTACCAGATAAATTTAAGGAAAAGTCACAAAGTTTGAAATCCGTAAAACAAACATCTCCCAGCCTTGATAAAAACGTATGAAATTCCTCGAAGCAAGATTTTATCCCTGAAAGCTCTTTTTTTCCACTATAGCGGGTTCTGAGTATCCCCCGGCCTGTAGAAGGTTTGTTTTGCAAACCGAAATGTCGGGCAAATGTTCAACTGTTTTTTTTTTTTTATCTCACTTCAATCTGTCTCAATCTCTTCTCCTTGCCGTAAGGATCAGTTTGCCGTTTTAACCTACACTGTCTACATTATTTCAAGATTTTTACTCATCCAGGTCTACGATAGATCCGGCACTCTTCATTGGTTTGTCGCTGTGGTTTTGCCGTTATTATAGTTAATTCATCATAATCAATCTGGTTTTATGAAAATAAGGTTTATTGGAGAAACAGCTCGCTCGATCTTAAACATTATCACACATACCGAAGTGTCAAAGTTACCATGTGTTTTACTCCTCATAGACTTTGAAAAACTTTTGACTCCATAGAACGGGATTTTCTTTATAAAACATTAGAGTGTTTTAATTTTGGTCCTTCTTTTATAAGGTACACGTGGATTCAAACGTTTTACAATAACCTATCAAGTTGTGTTCTTAACAATGGATCATCCTTTTCCATTAGAAAGAGGTGTAAGACAGGGCTATAGGAAAATTTCATTTTCACTAAATAAAGTATATATATATATATATATATTGCTCTGCGCCTACATGTAGTCCTACGTCTTTTTTGGTCGTTTCTTTCCATATATTGTGTGGATAAAGCTTTCAAAACAGTCTATTCGATTCCGAAATTGTGCCAGCATTCGTAAAGATTTGATAACCAAGCGTTTTTTCGAATCGTCGTGTGTTCACTTTTATCATTTGACGTTGTTGTTTTGCAGGGAACGACAAAGAAATGTACCAAAATGTAAAACTCACGTACAGAGGCATTGTTTTCGCTCATTAAACGTATTTTCTGTGCCGTTTTCGCTGCCGTCGCCACATACAGACAGGATTGTTGGTTTTTTTTTTTGCGAAATATCGAGAAATAGTTTTCTGCACTGAACAAAACCTTAAATAGACAAAATGCAAGCGAAATCCACTGTAGGAAAAAAGATGGCGGCTTTTCATTTTATCATAATACCTTGCGGACCTAAAACAGCACATAAGGCACCAAGAAAGCCAAATTTTTACAATATTTGTTCCAGTACTAAGGATAATGTGTAGACTTGGTTTGAAGATTTTATAACTTTTCTTTACATTTTTATGAACGTTGATAAGGTTTTTGTGCGCTAAGAATTATGGGTAAATGTACCAGTCGCCATTTTGTTTCTTACTGAGGATTGGGGCAACTTCAGAATACCTGGCCACTTATTTACATATTCCTAAACGTTTTATAGAATAAGAACGAAGCATATGAAAACAAAAGAAACCATTCATATTCAATGACATGCAAATAAGTGGCCGGGTATTCTGAAGTTTAGCCGCGAAATTTGGTAATTCTTATATATCTGCCTATTCCTTGAAGAGTTCGACGCTGTACTTTTAAATTATACGCAGAAGTGGGAAAAATATAATTAACAAGTAACAGGACTACATGCCTGTCCAATTTGGAAATAATAGAACTCAAAGAATTCCTCCGACTGCCAAACTGGCAATCCTCGGAATGTTTTCATCCAGTTATTTCCAAATTGGACAGGCATGTAGTCCTGTTACTTGTTAATTATGTAGTCCTATTCTCGTGGTATTTGACTGATGCTTACACTTTTATCAACTCGCTTCGCATCGCGATTGCTTTTAAAATCGCTTGATCAGCATGAAAATATTTGAGATAACGTTTATTTTACATTAGAGAGTCTGTGGAGCCACAAATCGATTTGAATAGTTTTGAATAGGGAGCGCAGCTTAATTAGTGCGCTATTGTTGACTTTATCCAGTTTATCGCACCTTGAACTTCCAATCATTTGATTGACTGTAGCCGAACTTTGGGAAGAGACTAAAGTATTTCCAAAGCTAAATATGTTGACCAATCACAGCTGACTAGTTCTAAACACGCGAATTATTATGCAGTGCGTCACAAACTCAAGCACGTGCACTGTAAGTACATGTCGCAAAAAAACAATAGGCCACTTCTAAAAATACTATAATACTCTTTAAAGTGCAGGTTTGGGTGGTGCTTGATGCGAGCCTGACTTTTCTAATTTCTTTTGTTTTTTTTTAGCACGAACTGCACGTGCTATGCTTCAACTTCTTGGCAATTTGCATACGGTGCACATTTGTATACGAAAACACAATGCTACGTCCTAGCGTTCCTACATATACTCTGAATTCCATTGTGCCATTCTAACAAAGGAGACTTAAATAATTACACCCCGGTGAGGCTGAGCCTGCACATAAAAGATTATTGCATTCTGGGCGATGTGAACTCCCCCCCCCCCCCCCCCCCCCCCCCCCCCCCCTCGCCCACCCCTCTTTAGTATTAATTTTTCTCCGATTTTTTCAAGAACATTTATTGTCAGCTCATGCCGTTTCTTACAGCTGTTGATTTATCCTTAAAGGGACACTGTCCCGCCGAAATAGCAAAATTTCCCTTACCCTATTTTCATGTTATATCGCCAAATGTCACCAAATAAAAAACTTAGTTGGATAAAAAGATTCTATAGAGCAAAACAAAAGCAGTAGTTTGGAGATAAAGTGCAGGATTGCAGGATTGAAGTGGAATACAGTTCATGAAATTTGATTTATTGACCGCCTGCCAATAAATCAAACTTGCCATTCTTGTTAAATTTTGACTTTTCTAACCGTTATTTTGTCTGTTTAGTTCATATTTCTTTGCTTCCATCACTTTTGAATAAAAATGTGTCTTTCACCTTTTTCGGTAAAGAAGAAACATATAAAACGCTACCAAAAGCAGTAAAATGTTTAATTGTATCATATTTTACCACTCTAGTAAAAAGTGTTTGCAATTTCTGCATTTTTTGTGGCGGCCATTTTAAATGACTCTACGGACGGACCCCCAGCAGCGCGATAACCTATCATATTTACCTTATCTTGTAGAACATCACAGGCTATCTATTAGAGGTAAAATATTTCCAAAAATATTCTAACACCGCAAAAAACCAAGGCAGGGGTTGCAACCACTACCCCCTCCCCACCTCTTGTACCACGGTGGGGGTACACGTTTGAGTGTACGTCCGAGGGTTAAGTTTTCACGTGTTTTTTGATGGTGCAATTTAACCAATGTGATAATAGACCACATTCGTATTCTCGGTATTGAACTGGTACTAGCTTGCAATGGAGGGTAATGCGGGGGAATATCATTAAAAATATTTGCATGTGAAAAGATTCCCCCGCACGAGCCTCGACTGCAAGCTAGTACCAGTTCAATACCGAGAATACGAAAATGGTCTATTAAGCAAACATTAAAACAAAATTGTAAAATTGTGTTGCGGTGTTCTTTTTGTTGTTTTTATTCGCTACAGTTATGTTATAAAGACTGCGGTACCTGTACGGCCGCAATAAATTCCAATGAAGCCTTTCTGGCATTTACACCGATATCCTTTACTGGTGAATCCAGCCTGACATGTGCCATTGTTCAGACAAGGGCTGCTGCTGCAGGGATTCTGAAATGAGAACCCAGCACAGAATAACTTAAGGATGATCATTCATGACAGCTGAAAACCTGATTCACAATACTTTTAAGGAAAAATGCTTTTAAAAAAACATCTTATGTCTTTATTTAAAGAATGCGACACCTTTTTCACTACTACCTAAGCAAACGTTTACCTCGATAGCCAGATAGGTGTAAGCTGGTTCATTCTTGAGGGCAGATGGTTCTTGGGTGGCATCGTTTAACTCGCATTTGAGTTTTCCTTCTTTCAAAAGTCCCATATTTATGGACACACAGTTTGGCTCCGTAAAACACATCACTCGGCAGCTCCCTTCATTGGACACCTGTTCTCTGTGGATCACGTGACCCACTATGGCTTTGTCTGGTATTGGTTCCTTGAACACGATGATGCGGCCTTCCTCGTGATCAGCTGCTGGCATGAAAAAAGGTTTTTAATATGCACTTGAGTCGAATGTGACCATCTAGCTAAAAGTAGGGTTAACAGTCCCTAGCGGAAATAATTCTGTCTCTTTTTTCTATCTTGTGGCAACTTGCTAAAAACTGATTTATAATAAACATTATTATTAGTATGACATTACAGCATATCTGTACTACACCCATACTGTAGCACTGAGAAATATTCACTCGTGTACAGCTTTCAATTTCCGTTTCATGAATATAAATAGTATTCGTCGCGATAAAACAAACTAAGATAATTAATGGCAATCCACATATGTTAATAAGCGTGCCATTTTAAGTACATAACGTCTAAATATTTGGATTGGCTAGATTGACTGATTGGCTAAGACCGCGGTTATGTTAAACTGACACCGTCTAAGCTTTGTTAAGATAATGACCGGCTCTTACCTTCACCAGAGAATTTTTCGCATAAATTTGTCGCCGACAACAGTCTACAACAGTCATTTATTTTTTTCATCGAGATAAGCGACGCACTTTGCTTAGCGTACAGTTTGGAAAATAAATGCCTTAGTCGTACTCAGATCCAAAGTTTTGAGGCTGGCTATTTTCCGCATGTTGATTTTTGGAATCGACCCAAAGTCTACGTCTATGTTAACTAGTCAAGAGCATTAATAACAACTGCCAGCAAAAAAACGATGATTCCTTTGTTCTACTTACACTTTATTTTCAATTAGGTCTTATATTCGGAGAATAATGTTTGAATAAGGTCTAATATTCGGTGAATAAAGTTTTTATGGAAATACAAACTGAATAGAGTGAGGCACCTGCCTTTATGTCAATGATCGAGAAAGAGGATGTGCATGGTAAATTTGAGCCTTATTTATTTTTAATGAGGAAACAAATTAGAGACATCGAAACGTCGGACAACTATAATTTTTATTTTCTTACTGAAGTTGTTCAGCAAACCTTTAGTTATTCGGAAACGTATTAACTCACTTTACTGTCGAATATACAAATTCACCGAGTTTAAACTATTGTATTGTTTGCTATATTCTGACAGAAAAAAAGATCCTATGTTCACTCGCATATAGTATACTTACAATTGCAAAAGCCGTGCTAAAGGGGTATCTATCCGAGCGCAAAGGAAAATTTAAAAGGACCTGGAAAGATTCGTTTCAATTGATGTTCCTCTGTAACAGCAATGATGTTGCAAACAGCCCTTTTTAGGAACATTTTCAAAAAAAATATTGATTTAGGCGGCCTTATGGGAAAACAAATTAAGTGAAACAAATTGCACAGTCAAGCTCTTGGGCATTTATCAGTAAGTTCCAAGCGCGATCTCCATCCCTTGGAAAGTGACAGAAAGTGGGGACACCGACAATACATGTACATAAAAATACATACATTAAAGTCTATCAGTTAAAGTTTGCGGGTTAAAGTCCCAAATGAGGCTTAGCGATAATAACGAATGGACACTTTGCTTCTCATCAAAGTTGAATTCAAGTCGCCCGAATATCTAGGCTGACAGAATTTTTTCCCAAAAGCATGTTCCCAAAGTTTCCCTTGCGTATTCTGTTCCTAAATTCTCTCTTTCGACTCATCTCTGTATTACCGAGGCGACGTTGTTTTACAATTTCTGCTGTATTAGCTTATCATGCATATCCAGTGTGACACCTAGTTGATTCACACAGATTGTTTTTAGAATTAGTTCGCTCTCTACGTACGTCTACAGAATTAAGGACGAAAGGCCTAGGAATAAACACGACTGATCAGTGACCTTCTTACCTAAACACGGTGAATATTGAAGTCCAAACAAGATACAAATCATAAGAATAATAATTGTCTTCTCGCACGTCCGCCTCACTTCGGAAGGAGCCATTTTTGTTTGCTTCGGTCTCAAATTACCTGTTTCCAAGGCTGTTATGGCTATTTTAACAAGCTAAGAATTTGTCCTTTTGACATGGAAATATTCAGCAGGTGTCTTAAAATAGTAATTTTTCCCACTTAGTGCCCTCACTTCAAAACGCCCCAGGCTATATATGTTAAAATACAAAACTGAATGCAAGGCTATATATTGTAACGTTCCGATTTGTGCCTAATTGATATAAAAACGCGTAAACTTCCAATCCGATAAACACACTGTATTTTCTCATTCACGATAGCAACAACAACTGCGCTTGCCCCAGAAACAAGACAGAACGCATGCGCTACACAGCTCCCCCCTTAAATTAGCACTATCCTCAGTGCTTTGTGTCTACATGCCCTAACTGCAACTAAACAAACGGTTGACCTACAAGTATTTCTCCAATGGCCTAAGGGCCGCGTATAGAGTCAAACAGTTACTTAGTGAAAACGACTACATAGAAATTTAAACAAATGTTTTTCTGTACTCTTTTTCCTCACTGAGCTCGAGAAAGGTTCAGTTCAAGTCTCATAAAAACTTGGCCCTATTAGAATACGGCAGAATTACATCCTTGTTCTTTTAAAATCAACGTATTCAGTTCTTAACGAGGTGACCCATTCACCAAAACGTTCAGGGGCCTTCACTTTTCTTCTATGTTGGCCTCTCTGTGTTTCTTCCATCACTGTCTCTGGCAATTGGTCCTTTTCGACGGTCATATCAGCTCTAACGTCCACACCCAATTCTGTGGTTCCACAATATGTAACAACCTTAGCGTTCTGCAAACCATCCTCTTGCTCGGTTAGGCGATCATCCTCTCTGCCTTCTACCTCATCCCCTGAAATGTTGGAGTCGGTATTGGAATGGTTTATACTCGATTCTCCTTCAATAGGCGTGGTTACTCTTTCGTCAACAACCATCTGCTTTGGAGCTGCAACACTTTGCGAGACTCCGGGGTCACTCAGCGAAGAGGAAACCTGAGGAGATATCCAACTCTCTAGTGGCGGTCCCAGATAAGGTTTCAGCCGATCTGAATGTACCACCTTGGGTCTGGCTCTCTGTGTTCTTTGGATGCGATACACCACATCTGACAAAACAGCAGTTACTAGGTACGGTTCCTCCCAGGGTCAATCAAGTTTCGGGTTTCCTTCTTTCTTGCGACGTACTTGATGCAACCACACGCTGTCACCCACTTGAAAGGGTTTCCCAGCCATCTTCTTGTCATAATTTCGCTTCTGGCGCACAACAGCTTTCTTCAGGTTTTGACGTGCAAATTCATGGGCCATAGCCAACCTCCGCTACAGGGCTTGTGCGTAATCTGTAACTGGAGTTGGGGTATCAGGAGATAGCTCTGTTAAAACATCCAGGGACACTTCGATTTCTCTACCTAGCATCAGTTCGTTGGGAATCGAACCAGTAGAATCATAAACAGACGACCTGTAAGCCATCATACATGTCGGTAACTGAAGATCCCAATCTCCTTGGTTGCCCTTTAACGTTCCTCTAAGCATCTCATTTAATGTGCGATTGTATCTCTCAACTTGCCCATCGGATTGTGGGTGTAGGGGTGTTGTTCGAGTCTTCTCAATGTTCAGCAATTTACAAACTTCCGCCTTCATCTTCGATTCGAAGTTTGTACCCTGATCACTATGGATCTGCCTTGGCACACCAAACCGGCAAATCAACCCAGAAACCAACTTTTCCGCGACAGTAGTGGCACTCTGGTCCGGGATGGCATAACTTTCTGTCCATTTGGTAAAGCAATCAGTCACAACCAGCACATAACGGTTTCCTCTGGTGGTTAATGGCAAGGGACCGAGAATGTCCATCGCAATCCTCTCCAGGGGGCACCCACAACATACTGCTTCAAAGGAGCACGACAATTTCGTCCGCAAGTCTTCTTTGCACCGCAGTCATGACATTTTGTTACCCATCTATAAGTCTGCAAAGTCAGACCAGGCCAATAATAGCGACACCGTAAAGAACCAAGGGTTTTATTAACTCCTCTATGGCTGGCTGTCGTATGGTTGGGGCGGGCTTTGAGGGCGGCCTCTCTCAAACTCTCCGGAAGTACAATTTGGTATGTTACTCTGTCACCACTTTCACTCTTCATCTACGGCATAGTACTTCATCTCGAAAGGAAAGGCGATCCCACTGGGACCATAGCGCTTTTAACGTGGAACTTTTATCTGACACGTCAGGCTATTTTGGGCGTTCGTTCGCAGACTTCTTCAGCTGTATGAAGGTCTTCAAGACAGGATCTTCTGTTTGTTATTGCTTTAAATACTCCGTTGTCCACTTTGGCTCCAATTTCACCACACCACATTTGTTCTCCGGGGAACTGCCTGTAATCCCATCATCTTCATCAGTAACTGCATGTGCCGCTCTTGGTATTTCGTCCACTTCGGTCTGTGTTCCCACTTCACACCTGGGTAAAGGTTCTCTCTTTTTTCCAAACCTGGCACCATTTGCAACGGTCCTCACATGGTCTGCGAGATAGGGAATCAGCATTTGTGTGACGCTTGCCTTCTCGATAGTCGATCTCAAAGTTAAGGGTGCTTAAGAAAGAGATCCAGCGTGCTAACCGTCCCTCCGGGTCTTTCGTTTCAAGGATAGACCGGAGTGGAGCGTGGTCTGTCCGAACTAGGAACTGGGATCCTTGGAGGTAATGTCGATGCAATGCTCGAGTATGCTATCGGGTTTTCGACTCCATCTTGTACCTGGGAGAGTACAGCCCCGATGCCATGATTGCTGGCGTCTGTCTCCAGAATAAATAATCCGTCTTGTTTCGGATAAGCTAAAACAGGAGAGGATGTGAGTAGTCCCTTCAGCTGATCGAATACGTGTTGGCATTCATCCGTCCACTCAAAGTCCTTGGTTGGTTCTGTGAGTTGGTACAGTGGCTTAGCTACACTTGTAAATCTTGGGACGAACCGCCTGTAATATGTTGCTAAACCAAGGAAACTCTTGACTTCAGCTGAACTCTCAGGAACGGGCCACTTTGAAACGCGCTCAATCTTTGCTGGGTCAGTTGTCACTCCTTGTTCAGTCACAATGTGTCCTAAGTAAGAGATCTTGCGCTGGAAAAGATTGCACTTGCTTGGCTTAAGTTTAAGACCTGCAGAAGCAAACCGTATAAGCACCTTTTCTAACCGCTGGAGGTGTTCCCGAAAGGTTTCGGCGAAAACAATTACATCATCCAAATAGCAGAAACAGATCTTAAATTGAAGGCCCTTCAATACAAGTGTAATCAATCTTTCGAACGTTCCAGGTGAGTTCGTGAGCCCGAACGGCAGACAATTCCACTCAAATAACCCGCTACTAGTGACAAATGCCGCTTTCTGCTTGGTGGTAGGGTCCGTTTCCACTTGCCAATAGCCCGAGGCAAAATCAAGGGTGGAAAACCATGTAGCACAAGACAAACAATCTAGAGAGTCATCTATTCGTGTTAAGGGAAACGCATCCTTAACAGTCACAGAGTTTAATTGACGATAATCCACACAAAGTCTTTCACTCCCATCCTTTTTTGCCACCAAAACCACTGGGAAAGCCCATGGACTGTTAGATTCTTGCACTTTTCCTTACTTCAACAATTTATTAACCTGTCGGTCGATTTCTCTCTGTTTCTAAGGTGGTGTCCTACGAGGGCGCTGTCGTATCGGTGCGGCACTACCAGTGTTGATGTGATGTTCGATTTCGTTATTTATTCGATTCCAAGGTCCCAATCGTTCATTGAAAACACTTGCTTGTACCTTTTCAAAAGGTTAACTACATGTTGTCTCTCCTCCTCGTTCAGATTTGCTGAGCTTCTTTCAGCAAGTCCTTTCAATAATTCAGGCAGTTCATTGTCGTCCATTTCTAACCCTTGGCCTTGAGTTTGTTGGGGCTCCATATTCGATCCATTCACATTTTCTGGCAAGTCTATTTCACTAACACTAAGTACTGGCTTGGCTAGCGCTACCACTGTATTAGATTGGAGGATCTGTGGCTCATCAGACAGATTCAGGATTCGTGCTGGCACAGTTGAAGCATGTCCGACATTTACTAATGTTCTTGCAATGAATAGTCCCTTTTCTTGTAAATGTGAGTTATTGCAAGATTCCAAAATACGCAAACCGTGGTCTGTAGTTAACAGCGTAGGTACTACTCGTCGCTTCTTGATAGTCACTGGGATGACAACTTCAGAGTTTGCGTCCACGATAACAGATCGGCGAACCTTACATCGAAAACTAAGCAACTGATTCTGTGAGTCGTGACAGTCCATTACTTCTCCATTTACAGTGAAAGTTCCTTGAACAATGTCTAGGGTGGCTCCGCCGACTTGAGATAGTAAGTCCATTCCAAGTATTACATTTTCTTCAATATCAGCCACTACAAGACTGGTCATAATTTATTGACTGCCTAGTCTTAATATGGTGTCTCCTGTACCATGAGTCTTGCTGCTACTACCATCTGCTAGGAAGATGTCATTGTTCTCATTTCTGAGAGGAAACCTTTGGCTTTGTGGGAGCCTTTCATATACTCTAGTAGACAAAACTGTCTTTACTGCTCTAGTGTCAATCAAACAGTTAACACTTTGATCCTCTAAAAAGCCTTTGACGTATAAACCACGAGAAATTTCGGAAGAAACCGTTATGCCATGAGGTGGTTGCCCTTTTGAATCATCTAGACGTCCCCCGGGCTGCAGGGAACGTCTGCCTCTCGTTTCCCGGCAACTTACTTACTTCAGGCTCCAACCTTCTAGGAAATTGACAATCTCTTTGGAAGTGCCCTTTTCGTTGGCAATTCCAACACCCTAGGTTTTGTCGTGGTGAGAACCTGTTGAGTTTTGGGTACGGTGTGGGTTGGGTCTGCCCTCCAACGGTCATATATTTTTGTACTTGATCTGCAAGATTGTGTAAAGCTTCCTTTTGGACAAGGTGCTCCTGCTGTTGAGTTTTAATTAGCTTTGTCAACTCTCCTACCTGATGTGCAAGTTCATTTGTCTCCTTGTAGAAATTTTCCACTGATCTAATTCTTGGTTTTGATGTAAGCCCAGTATCGATAACACGAAAGGCTTCTAATTCACATGCGGTTAGTAAGGCTTCGTCTAATGTCCGTGGTTTGTCTCGCCGCAGTCGCATTCGGTAGTCAACCTCACGTATGGCATCAATAAAATGCTGTACGGCAAACCGCTCCTGGGCTGCAGGAACCAAATTTTTGATATGCCAAACTTTGGAAAATAAATGTCCTAATCGTGCTCAGATCCAAAGCTTTGAGACGGCTTTTTTCCGCATGTTGATTTTTGGAATCGACCCAAAGTCTACGTCTCGGTTAACTAGCCAAGAACATTAATAACAACTGCCAGCGTCCAAATCGAAACACCGATGATTCCTCTGTTCTACTTACATCTTATTTTGAATTAGGTCATTATTATTCGGA
Source organism: Dendrophyllia cribrosa (assembly GCA_024195265.1). Classification (NCBI taxonomy): domain Eukaryota; kingdom Metazoa; phylum Cnidaria; class Anthozoa; order Scleractinia; family Dendrophylliidae; genus Dendrophyllia; species Dendrophyllia cribrosa. The sequence continues at coordinate 49,302,393 of JAJLRJ010000002.1, read as the reverse complement.
GAATAATGTTGAATAAGGTCTAATATTCGGAGAATAATGTTTGAATTAGGTATTATATTCGGAGAATAAAGTTTGTATGGAAATACAAATTGAATAGCCTAAGGCACCCGTCTTTATGTCAATGTTAGAGAAAGAGGATATACATGTAAATTTGAGCCTTATTTATTTTTCATGAGGAAGCATAGTAGAAACATCGAAACGTCGAACAACTGTAATTTTTATTTTCTTACTGAAGTTGTTCAGCAAACCTTTAGTTATTCGGAAACGTATTAACTCACTTTACTGTCGAATATACAAATTCACCGAGTTTAAACTATTGTATTGTTTGCTATATTCTGACAGAAAAAAAGATCCTATGTTTACTCGTATATAGTATACTTACGATTGCAAAAGCCGTGCTAAAGGGGTCTCTATCCGAGCGCAAAGGAAAATTTTAAAGGACCTGGAAAGATTCGTTTCAATTGATGTACCTCTGTGACAGCAATGATGTTGCAAACAGCCCTTTTTGGGAACATTTTCAAAAAAATATTGATTTAGGCGGCCTTATGGGAAAACAAATTCAGTGAAACAAATTACACAGTCAAGCTCTTAGGCTTTTATCAGTAAGTTCCAAGCGCGATCTTCATCCCTTGGAACGTGACAGAAAGTAGGGACACCGACAATACATGTACATAAGAATACACCAATTAAGGTCTATCAGTTAAAGTTTGCGGGTTAAAGTCCCAAATGAGGCTTAGCGATAATAACGAATGGACACTTTGCTTCTCATCAAAGTTGAATTCAAGTCGCCCGAATATCTAGGCTGACAGAATTTTTTCCCAAAAGCATGTTCCCAAAGTTTCCCTTGCGTATTCTGTTCCTAAATTCTCTCTTTCGACTCATCTCTGTACTACCGAGGCGACGTTGTTTTACAATTTCTGCTGTATTAGCTTATCATGCATATCCAGTGTGACACCTAGTTGATTCACACAGATTGTTTTTAGAATTAGTTCGCTCTCTACGTACGTCTACAGAATTAAGGACGAAAGGCCTAGGAATAAACACGACTGATCAGTGACCTTCTTACCTAAACACGGTGAATATTGAAGTCCAAACAAGATACAAATCATAAGAATAATAATTGTCTTCTCGCACGTCCGCCTCACTTCGGAAGGAGCCATTTTTGTTTGCTTCGGTCTCAAATTACCTGTTTCCAAGGCTGTTATGGCTATTTAAACAAGCAAAGAATTTGTCCTTTTGGCGTATGGAAATCTTCAGCAGGTGTCTTAAAATAGTAATTTCTTCCCACTAAGTGTCCTCACTTCAAAGCGCCCCAGGCTATATATGTTAAAATACAAAACTGAATGCAAGGCTATATATGTTAAGATATGGGAAGAAGCGAGCCCTATAATTATACAGCCGCAAATCCTATAAAGCTCATTTGGGTAAGTGAAGCACAGGAAAAAGGTACAAAAAATTAGGATCAAACGTAATTCTCTCAAAAACTCAAAAAAAAAAATACAAAGACCTTTATTATCTATGGGTTGTTATATATGCATTTGCAAGACGGCAAATCAAGCAACCAACAAACGGATAATCCGAAACATAGACATCTCCTGTTGTAGTGCTTAGCTTATATATATGTTATTTACTGGCCGGGAGGTTGACATTTCTTGGATAGCTGTATCTTAAATAATGTCAAGATTCAGCTCTCTAGAAAAATCGCAGAATTAAGTGAAGTAGGGAAAAAAAGTTCGTTAACGGCCTAGGTCCTTATAGGAAAAATAATGTGCTCTCGGTCTTGAGTACGGCCAGAGGCCGGAGTACGGCCCGAGACATACGGACCGACCTAGGCCTGAAAACGGCCGTTGACAAAACCTAGATCGGATCGCATCGGATCAACCGCTGTAACCCTATCCAGGGACCGCGGAGGGGGAGGGGCTAGTAGGGCCGCGGCCCCACCACTTTTTTGCGCCCTCGCCCCCACTTTTTGTCGATTTTCAATATGAAAAAATAATTTTCAATTGTCAGCCCTCCCACTTTTCACCTTGCTCCGCGGTCCCTGCTATCCCTAATCTTTCTTCATTTAGTGAGTTACAGGGGTAATGATCCAATCCGGTCCGATCCAGGTTTTGTTGACACGTCCGGTAAACAACTTATTTTTTTTTCCTACTTTAATTCTGCGATTTGCCTAGAAAATCTTGATATACCTTGATATATCTTGGCACATATACAGCTTTCCAAGAAATGTCTTTACGCGCCTCGTAAAACAAAACTGACACAACGCACGCAAAACCTAAATTAACTCGTTAATCTTCACAACTTTTCCATTCATAAACAAAATAACTTACTTTGCAAAGTGAACTCATTTCTAGCAGTTTATGTCTCTCGGTAGAATAAACGGCTGTTGTGTTTGCCTCCGGTGAGGATTAAACTTAGCCCACAGCGAAAAACATTCTAATTCTCAAGAAAATTAAGGCATTGGCCGCCAGTTATTTCGCCCAAAAAGTGAGGGGTGGTCTATCTTCTGAGGATTAAGCTATACAAACGTAAAACAATGACAGATTAATATGTTTGACAATGTTGTCATATTGACATCCATGACGTATGCAAATTAAGTCACGTGACCATACAGGGCTATTTTTAGCTCAAAATTCTTTTAAGCAAAATGGCACCAGTTTTGCTAATTCTCCGGAAGCTGCCTTTGGGATTATAATGTTTTGCCTATTAGGTACATCATTTCTGTGCCCGGACTTTTTCAGGTAATCAAAATAAAAGCCTGAAAAATTTAAATTACTTGTTTGAGGGGACTGGGCACTAGTAAAAAATGTCGTTCATTTTCAAAATTAATAAAATATTTTAAAAGGTCCGGGCACAGATCCTTTGTTGCTTACCTTGGGAACGATTTAAGTGCAGTAAAAATAGATGACTTTTGGTATAAACTGGTGCCATTTTTGCTTAAAGATTTTTAAAGACATTTTGGCCGTAATAAGTCACGTGACCTAATTTGCATAACATTTGCATGTTAAAATGACAATAATTGCAAACTTATTAGCCTTCCAAAGTTTTACGCGGTTACAAATAAAGCCTCAGAAGATAGACCACCCCCTCACTTTTTGGGCCAAATAACTGGCGAGCCATGCCTTAATTTACCTGAGTTTAAATTCATGTAGTGATCGAAAGTACGAATTATTTCCTAAAATCCGATCGTGAAATGGCGTGTAAATGGTTAATGACAACAAACCACAATCATGACAGATTTAAGCAAGAGTTTTTAATGAAAATTTACAGAATCTCGATTAGAAGAAAAAAAAAGACAAAACCGAAAAATAAGAACACTTAAATAAAATGAAATCAAAACCTTTGTAAAACTGGGAAGCGCTAGATTGTCTAATTACGGTATTTTTTAAGCCACAAATGCCGCTTTGTAAAAAACAACACAATCGCCCAACAAACTATACATGACTATAAAATCAACAAATCATAAAATCCAAACTTGTACTAGCCTTTTCAAGGAATAACATTTGCCTTTACTGTAATTTTACGGCTGATTTCTCCTTCCACTTATAGTTTAATCTCTCTTTCTTCATTGAGTCTTTTTGGTACCTTGTTCCAGAGGTAAGATTTTTTATAGCGTGTTTTCGTATCAATGATAATAAGCTTTAAACAACAAAGTTCTTCTATAAAATAAGGACCGGTCCGTACGCGAGGTCCGGATGGGAAATTCCGGACCGCTGTTAAGATTCCAGCCCGCTGAGATGCTTCAGAAAAACTGAAAATAAATAATGTTATGAGTACCGAAAAGGGATAAACCGTTTAATATTTGTTTGCAGCTTGTTCGTATTGAAAACAATCCAAGGCCTACCTCCATGAACTAAACTTATGATCTAAACTCTTTTCAGCATTTTTTGCTATCAATGCTGTCTAAATAACAAAAAAGAAAGCATCAAAAGCAAAAAACAAGCATAGTGGTGTTTGTTTTCGCTTTTTGCTGAGAACTCATTTTGAATTGGAATCATTATACTGTATATGCTGTGCAATATAGTGCGTGTATGGAAATCTTTAGTCATTCAATTCCCCGTAAATTATTATTATAATCGTAGGCTTAGGGCTTGGTCGCACTACAGTCAAAAACAAAAATTAGCCCGTGCAAAATGACATAAAAACAAAAACATTCCACAAAAAGCGTCTCCCACCGGAACGGTTTCTTTTGTTTTCCTCGATTTTTGCACGGGCGGATTTTTGTTTTTGACTCTAGTGCGAGCAGGCCCTTAGGCACCTGCATTGTCAATTCGTTGAAAAGAGTTTGTGCATAGTTAATAAGCGCCTTATTTAGCTTTGTTAACATTATAAAATTTTTAACATTTAGCTAGCGGGGACCGCAAAAGTATTTTTAATTTCCTAACCCACCTAGTTTTAGTGTTATTTTGCTGATTATTTTGTTTTTTAAAACATAAAATATCTTATTTTACTTTTGTCTTATTTCTTATTCAGAAAAATAAGAAAAAAAAAACAGAGGACCCTCGAAGAACAAGTTTTAGTTTGCGCCCGTTTAAATGCCGCTGATTCGTAAAAGGAGTGATGTTTTCGACGGCCTTTTTTGGACTATTTCCAGCAACACGAGAAAAAATTGTTTTAATTTACATAGCCATGTTGCAAACATTTTCTGTAATCAAGATTGTGCCAATTTTTCGGCTTTTACATGTGGGTGTATATTTAGTGAATTTATCAGTCAACTCTGAGCACATCCGACCCCTCCAGCTACCTCCTTTCTCGAAATGCTTCAACTTAATTCCCGAATGAACTAATTCCCGATTGACAGGTAAACAATTTGGAAGGTTTAAAACCCATTTGTATCGATATGAGATCGAACGCGACCCGAGCTAGATAATTATGTCAGACCAAGATCGTTTGTAGTCAGCTTTCGACCACGGAAAAGCGCCAGTTGTAGATGGTCAAACTTCCGGCCTTTTGGTGGGACAAAGTGCAAAGTGCTTTACTGGTGTTTCTTTGCGGATTTTTTTCCCGAAAACCCAAAGAACTAATTTGCAATGTTATAAAAAAACCAAGTGAAAAGTTTTATCCTGGCAGTCTTCTGGCAGACGAGTTAAGTAGACATTAACTTATACTTCTGTGTAATATGAAGCGGCCTTTCGTTTTAGCGATTAAGACCAAACTCCACAGTAAATTATGAAGCTTGAACGATATTGTATCATGCCATGGCGACAGGCAAGAGTCTAAATGGGAAAAATGAGAGATTCTTAGTAAGTTTTTACTGTTCAGATGCCATTTTAAACTGCGGAAGTTAAGCCGAAAATTTTCATTTTCAAGACACCTGTCGCACAACTTTCAATGTTCATTATACGAAAATCCCGAAGAACTAATCTTCAATGTTACAAGAAATCCAAGTGAAAACTTTTAACGTGGTAGTCTGTCATAAATTATATTTAGTCGTGCCAATATCAATGGTGACAAAGGTTTTCAAATGACATGTCACCAAAACTATCCATTTTTGCTCTTGAACGAGGATTCAGAGTCCACAATTTGATCAGGCTTGTCAGTTTAAACTAGTCAACGAAGAACATAAACGTCTGAACGCAGGATTAAGTTAAATAACTAGATCATATCAGAAGCTGTTCTCACCTAAACACGCTGGATTTTGAAGTCCAAGCGACACGCAAACTGAACGACAAGAATAACAATTCCATTTTCGAAAGTCGACTTGCCGTCCGAAGGAGACATATTTGTTTGCGTCAAACTTCCGGTTGCCAAACTGGCTTTCTCTAGTGGCCATTTACAATTATAAGGAATATATTAGAGCAGTTTTCAATAGACGAAATTCGTATTATCGGTATTGAACTGGAACTAGCTTGCAGTCGAAGCTAATGCGGGGGAATATCATTAAAAATATTTGCATGTGAAAAGATTCCCCCGCATGAGCCTCGACTGCAAGCTAGTTCCAGTCCAATACCGAGAATACGAATATCGTCTACTGAGTGTGATAAAACCAAAACGAAAGTAATTACTCTGACCAATCACAGCAGTCGTAAACAATCCAATGAACCAATCAGAACTCGAAGCAATTACATGTCGGCGGCGCCAAGCACGGGAAAACGCGTGCGAGCAAAACACGACTGGTTTTGGTTTTACTTCTGATTGGTCGAGAAAGTGGCGCGAGATTTTTTAGCCAATCACAAAGCGTAGCAATGAAAAACCAAAGCAACTGTGTAATTACTTTTCACACTCAACTGAAAACTTCTCTATAATTGAAAATTGGTCTTGAAGTTGCCGGGTTTAAAAATGGTGCAAATAAACGGAAGAATAATACATTTTGTTTAGTCCTAATCATTGTCCATAATTATATGGACAGCAAAGTTAAGGTCGTACGTTTTTTAATCATCATTGCTTAATCTTCACTTCTCAAGTTGAAAACTTATATATTATTAATTACTTTGTAATATAAATCGGTCTTTTGTTTTAGCAACAGAGGACACAATCCACTGAATTGTTAAGTCTAAATGGGAAACGAGAATTCTAGCATGTTTTTACTTTTTAGATAGCGCCATTTTTAACTGGGAAAGTAATAAACCGAAAATTAAAGCATTTAATATGCAGACTGCCAGCTGTCTCTTTTCAGTCAGGGCGAGCTGATCACGAAAACAAGCTCGGCGAGACTGGAGCGAGCGAACAAGCCGAGAGGAGACTGGTGGAGAGGCGGTAATAAAAGGAACTGCACTCTCTTCCGTTAATAAACGAACGCGTTGGAATTTCCCGCCGCACCAGGCGTGCGTTTCTCAAAACTCCCGAAGACTTTTCGGGCCCGAAAAGCCATTTTCTGTGCAGACTGTTCACCAAAAGATATTCAATTTTCGTTCGTTTTGAAAGCTAAGCAATAACTTCTAAGTTGACGAGAAACTTTGCACTGGTTTACAGGCTAAAAACTTTACCGCCACTTGAAATAAATTCATGAATTTCAAAAATAGCTTTCGAGCCCGAAAAGTATTCGGGAGTTTTGAGAAACGCGCACCAGGGACGAGAAATTCGGATTTGTTCATATATATATATACAATAGAAAGCTGTCAGGGACGTTTGACAAGTATAATCCATCTTGACACATCAGGTTGGAATTTATATCTCCAGTTTCACATCAGTGTTAACACGGATGGCCTCCACGAGTACTCGTAGCGCTTGTATTATTAAAAGATGTCATGGTTGTGCGACTGACTCCATTATTTTTCAAAGGTTTGTCCTCGTCAAAAATTCTGGCAATGCATCCATTCTAGTTTACATCGTTCCAGAACGAAAGAACCACTGGCGCGTACAATTATCAGGTCATTTTATAATTTTGCCTCTGCCGAACATGCTCTCTCGCCGGAATTCAAAATTTTCTCAATGAATTTGCTTTGGCATTGTGTAATGGATGAATATCACTTTATCGATCTCAAAAAAACTGCGATCCATTGCGGACACTAGATTTATATTTAGAAGAATGGGTAGATAAATTATAATCACAGTTTAACGAAAGCTTGAGCGATAGCCTTCGAGATAATCAAAAGGTTTCCGATGAAATATAAGTCCCGTTGTTTTTAAAATTTATCTTGCCGACACGAAAAACAGCAGATCCTACCTTTTCTCTGTCGCATTTTACAAAGCTAAAAGAAACCTCGAGTCATTAAAAGCCGTTATCTATTAGTCCACTTTGTAAATGTATAATTCTACAGGCAACTGGTCTATTTTCGTGAACGTGCCAGTTTCGCGTGCGCTGTGTACCAGCAGAACGACAAATGGAGGCGGCGTTGTTTTTACGTTCTTGACAAGATCAGTTCATTTTTAATGGATTCTCACGTTTGGTGGGTGGAGCTATCTGAACGCGTCTGTTACAGAAAAAAATGCAGTCCATCTTTCTTTTCCTGTCTCTTCCCCAGTGCTCCTCAGCTTGTATTGCTTTCGCCTACTCGGTCGATCGCCGATCGCGTATTTGCTTGCCCGCTCGTCTATCCAGAGAGGTACTGCTAGCAGTCTAGTATTTGTATAACCGTTTTGTTTTTTTTGATGTTGCTAAACCTTCAGGGCCTCATGTTGAAAATATTTGTTGTAATTTTAAGCATGAGGTAGACATGAAACTGCCACTTTTCACTCGACTCACTGCGCATGTATCTTGTAAAGTAAATTATACACTGTCCTTTAAAATATGATTGTTAAAGATGAGATGAAATTGAATTATTGCGCGGAGTCTCTTATTTTGCTTCCCGTAGACTGACCATTTAGACATTTGTTGGTGTCGTGTAAATCTTTTTTGCATCAACTGGTAATCACGACATTCACAACATCACGAAACTGGCTAAAATTCAACAAAGGCTACTCCTTAGCAGATACAGAGCAGAACATTCTTCATCAGACAATGCCGTAGCACTTGAACGTCCCTAATGTGTAGTACCCTTGTTCACCGCTACGATCAGTATCCCCAAACCTAAGCTGTTTAACTGGAAGCTGTGTCTTGTTAGTTAGTAGGCCGCTGTCTTCACGCCATACATTGTCATTCTTATCACAGTTACAACCATATTTGGGGTCTGCACATGAGTTGGTCATCCCGCATGCGCACTTACCACTACCAGATGCTCCACCCCAGTACATCATCATTTGAGAATCACGTGAAACCCACCATCCGTATGGATTGTTGTTGTAAAGCAAGACCGAATGATGACACTCATACTTGATAAACTGTTCACAGTGCGAGGAGACTCTGGTGAGACTCGCCAACTGAGACAGACTCGCTCCTGTGTAATGAATGTCATGTGAGTAACAGCCACGAGCCTGGCAGCTATCCACTAACGATCTATTCTGACTGCCGTGACTGATGACTGTTACACCAACTCCATTCTTGTCGATCATGTCGCAGGTGACGTCATATAAAGGTGGCAAGCCTCCTTCACCGTCAGGATCGATGATGTACCTTCCGCTTTCAGCTGTAGGATCGAGCTTTTTTAAGTCGCTACAGGAGCTTGCTAAAGCTATAAAAAAAGTAAGAAAGAAGTTGTCATTTTAACTTCAGGTGTTCTGCTTATGCGAGTTTAATTTTGAGCACCTAATTTACTTAGTGAATTTGGCGCTTTCTTGAAAAAAGATTGCTGACTTTATTATAATTTGCTTGGGATAATGTTGGGAAAAAGTCACGAGTCATAAGCTTGCACGAGAATCGCAAAGGTCGTGGCTTCGAATCCCGTCTGGGCATGAAAATGTCATGTTATGTAAAACTCGCTTGCGCCCGCTCCTGGAATTCAAGGCAGAAAACAAACAACTTTTCACACAGCTTTTACTTCGCACCCCTCAGTAACCTCGGCTTCCTTTCGACCATTATTATCTCCCCTTTCTTCGCATTTTGAGTTCCGCAAGCGCCCGTGCCCGTGCTAGCCGAGTACGCTGCTTTTTCAAGGCAGTTTTCTTTTCAAATTCCGGGTTTTTTTTTAAAGGGGCTATGTCGCAAGGTGAGTCTGCGCAATGAAATCCTGTCATGTGACGTCACCTGACGTCACACATGTCAAATTTCTATTGATCCCTCCCGGATCGCGGCAAGTTTTATCGCGCTTGCACTCGTGTCGAACCACGCGAGGTAAACAAACGCACGATCGATTTCGCTTTTAAATTCCTCCCCAACTTCCACCACTACTGGAAGACATCGATTTTTTTCGAAGGTACGACTAACAAATCGCAGAAATAATTTAACAAAAATCTAGCCAAGTAAATACTCTAATACTCTAACAGGCCCTTAGACGTCAAAAACTCTGCGTGAAAGAAGCTAAACAAAAAAACTAATTAAAAACCGAGGTTTTGTAATTTTCGGCGGAAAACTATAATTTTATATTTATTCATTGATTTTTAAAAGACATTTATATTTTCATTTCATATTTTCTCGAACCAATGTGCCTTTATAAAAAATCGCCAAAAGGGATAATCGCAAAGAAATGTAAACTGAAAAAAAAAAAATGTAAACTGTAATGAGAGCAAATAACAGCTATTGTATACTCAATGTTTCCCCAGAACTGGCAATTTTTAATATTTCCCTTTCTGGACCACCTGTCAAGAAAGCAAATTTGATGAATTGTAATACGCTTCCATCCTTACAACAACACTGCGCTTTATGCTCAAAGCACTTGTTTTCTTGTTTTGCTTTGCCCTGTATAGAATCTATTTATTCAGTCAAATGATTTAGTTGTATAATAAGTGGCATTTGGCGTCTTGGTAAGCGAAATGTCCGGCGATATTTCAACGGTATACTGTTATTTTAAATCCCCTTTGTCTCTGCTTAGTTGTAAGCCGTGAAAGTTTTTATGCCAATTGAAAGCTAGAAACACTCCCTACATAAGGAGGGAGCTTAAGCAACTGTCTTCTGTTCACGTTCTCTACAAAACCTTTAATTAATTTTGAGATGACAATCAAAGAAATGTACCAAACATTTTATGTACATAACATGTTACATTCATAATATAACTTTATTTAACCTCGCTAAAATCTTCAGTATATTAAAAAGTGACAATTCTATAATTAAAAAATAATATATACGATTCATTCACTGTTTTAATACAAGATTGCCGAGTGGTCGAAACCGATGATTGAAATTGTCGGTTTATTTCCCTGCCTGTAAAACGTATGTGCGGAGGCATCGGTTTTCACTATTAAACATAATTGCTTTGTGACCCTTTCGCTGCTGTCACAGTCGTGGTTGCTTAAACCTAGTAGCTTCGGCTAAAATAAACAGGCCTTGAGATTAATTTGCTAAACTAAAATGACTGATTCATGACTCTTTCACCGAAGATTGGTAATTGTTTACCTGGGTATCCTGGAAATCTCGCCATCCCCATGTACGTTGAAAAAGGTTCAACGACAAAATTGGCGCGACAACTGTGCTCCTCTGCCTTACTGTTCAAATCGCACTTCCTCGCATCCCACCAGAAATTGAAGCTCATACATTGCGTATCGTGAAAACACAAGTCGACGCAGGCAGGATAGTGTTGAGTAATGGTGGTGTTGTATGTTGCGTTAAGAAGGGCGAATCCTCGATGAGACTTTTCTTCACGGCACTTACCGCCATGTGTAGCTACAAGAATTAACTGGAGATGGCAAAATGCTAATATAACACGGACAAGATACATTTTTGTAGACAATGTGTATTTAGAACTGTAACATAGGTTTTTCTACTTGACTAATTTGGAGCAAAATCACAAAAACCACCTGTTTCAGTAAATTATTAATCAACTAAAACTCACACTGAGCCGCACAAGCCAGAGGGTCTATTTTATTGCACGCATCGGAGGGGTCCAAATTCGCCTTGGAAATTCACGCGTTGGAATAAATCTTTATTAGTTTTCACACGCGATAATCCCTATCTGTCTAAAGTTATCGTTTCCTGTGGGCAAAAACAGACTTAATAGTAGGTATTGTAGTTAATATTCAGCAAAAATAAATTGATCTCTTTACGGCAGACTAGACATAAATTTCGAAACCATGGGAAATAATATTTTGCTGCGTATCTTTAGCGCTATTTGGCAATGGATCTGTCCATGTTTATCGCGTTTTATCGCCATTCTTGGGTTCCAATTGTCTTGATTTGCTTTTATTGGTCACTCGTGCGTCGATCCATCCGGTGAAAGTGTCTTTGCTATGTTTCGCAAAGAAATGCATTGTGTAATGGTTAGCGATGCAAACGACGAAAACGGCGGACCTCAGTGGTAAGTGACTGACTAAGAAACAAAACCGAGGCTTCAAGGGAAGGTATGTAGTGATGCTTTATTATTTTGTGATGGTCGGCAATTTAAGCAGATTTAAACAAGGACACTGACTATAAAAGGAACCTTGGCCTGGCCAAGCCGCCAGTCATTTCACACTTGACACCGAACTGTCAACATCACGTGCATCCGCTCGCCAATGGAGAACCGTTACCGCGCGAAATCAAATTTGGAAAGCTAAAATATTATATTCATGCTAAAAGGCGCATAAATTTATATTTTATTTTCGTGAAAGATAAATCCTATACAAGATTGAACTAGTGAAGGTAGAATTAGACCTATTTCTTGGGGCAACGGTCTTCCTCCGTGTTGCTCGCAGTGTCAGCTATCTTTGATTAGCCGTTGAAGCAGTGATGGTGTGACAAAGAGGGGGCGGAGCTATTCCTTTTATAGTCAGTGTCCTTGTTTAAGGCGAAAACTCTGCCGCAGGGAATTTTAAATCAGGCACAATTTATTCTACTATGCGGGCAGACTACAGATAAACATTACGTACGTGTAAGCTTTTAAAAATTCGCACAAACATCATTTTAATGACGCTTCAAGTCCGCGAATAAGTACAGCGAAATCGTGTAGTTTCTTAGTATTCAATTTTATAAGAATCATTTAAAATTACGTAAAAAAAAACAGATTCTTAGAGTCAAATGAAAGCCCGCCAGAAATCTGGGAATTCCCGCCAAAATGTTCACGCTCATGACGCCATTTGTGCAGATTAGTATTCTGCTCTATTTTGATTCCTGGGGTCAATTTAATAAAACTTTTACACTTGTAATTTACAAGTGTAGCTATTGTTTTCAACCTCTGAAACAATGGCTACGCTTGTAAATTACACTTGTAAATGTTTTATTAAATTGACCCCTGGATAGACTAATTGCTTTAAATTCGAGAAAATCTGATCAAATCATTCACTGTGGCTGTGCAATACATATATGGATATTTAGCTTTATATATTTAGCTCATTTAGCTTTTAATCGGCGTGCTTGAGCTTACGGCGTGATCAGGAGATTAGAACCCATTCGTGGCAGTAGACTAACTATGATTGTAATTAAATTTGTAGACTAGGAAAATCTTCATAAATTAGTCTTTTTAAAATGTCTCTACTCCATTATGTAAGCTTACAAGCGGCTTGCCCAAGCTTCTGAGGTGACGAGATCCATTTCAGACAGGAGTAAATTAACATTAACTGTAACTTTGTTTATAGACTAGGATAATTTGAATAAATTAGTGTTTTGAACAAAGGGGTCTCCGCTCCCTCATGTAAGCTTACAATCGGCACGCCCAAGCTTCTGAGGTGACAGCAGTAAATTAACATTAACTATAAATTAGTGTTTCGAACATAGTGTTCTCCGCTTCCTCGTGTAAGCTTACAGGCGGTACTCCCAAGCTTCTGAGGTGACGAGATCCATTTCGACAGCAGTTAATTAACATTAAAATTTAGTGTTTTGAACAGAGGGGTGACTCCGCTTCCTCGTGTAAGCTTACAGGCCCAAGCTTCTGAGGTGACGAGACGGCAGTAAATTAACATTAACTGTAAATTAGTGTTTCAAATATAGGGTTCTTCGCTCCCTCATTTAAGCTTACAAGCGGCGCGCCCAAAACTTCTGAGGTGATGAGATTCATTTGAGACAGTAGACTAACATCCATTGCTGTAACTTTGTTTGAAGACTAGAAGAGAAGCTAGAGTTGCTCTAGGCTATCGCCTCGAGCAACTCTTACGCTTCTCTCGTGCTCTCCAAACTTCCCGCGTGCATCCATAACTCTATAGACGCACGCTGAGCATGAACCAATTCTTAAACTAGAAATACGTGTCTCGTAGAACCTCGCGAATCTCGAGGGAGGATGCACTGCAAAATTTTAGCGATATGGGAGGGAGAGATGGAATTTTTGATTTAAATGTAGAGGTTGGGTTGCTTGCTTGCAATGGCCCCAAAATTTGAAGTTGAGGCATTTTCGTTCCCAGTCTCTTCCATTTAACTTGTACTTTGTGCCCTGTCTTCCTAAATAAAATAAATGGGAGCTGGCGCTGGTCAGTTTTGGGCTTTGAGCTGCGGGTCGTTGTAACTGCTTTGGGACTGGGTAGCAAACGATCCTCAGGCTCTTCCTCTCCCTCCCCCCCACCCCCCCCCCCCCCCCCCCCCCCCCCCAATCCCCACCTATGTTCATTAATTTTTGTCAGAAAGAAAATTTGTCTCAAAGTGGATGTATTAAGTGCGGTTGTGGACATGGGTCCAGGAAAATATGCAGTGGTGCTCTGTTTATTTTGATTGTCTCAATTAAATTCCATTTTTGAAGCTTGTGAGTGCTATCTCCCAAATTAACCTGTTCCCTTTAGATACTGGTATAGTTTTTGTTCTATATACTGGGTATCAAATAATTGGTAACACAATTCTCTATTTGCTTAAATGGTTGAGATCACAGGAGGTAACTGCTGCTGAAAAGTGATGTTGTCCAAAAAAAAAACAACAACTCAATGGTGAAAGTGGCATGAGATTCTCCCAGCAGTAACAATACTATATTTTGGATACAGGTCATGGGAATTACAAAATTGATTACAAAACATGAATATTCAAGATGAAGCAACAGATTCTCTGCAAATACGATAAGCAATGTATAGGCACCAGGATGGCGTATTTGTAGGTTAAGACCAGGACTTAGGTCTTCATTACCAGTTAGCCCCTTTAAAAATTTGGAAATCAAATTTAATTTGTTGATATACATTCTCCTTTAATACTGTAAATACAGTTCACATAGCCATATAACTACAGTCAATTTGTATTCAATTTCCAGACAACTCATGTTGAAGGTGATCAGGTTCTCAATTTGCATAATCTATGTAGTTGTTCGTACACTGATATTATGAGGAGATTTAAGATACTGATCACCGTTTTTTTTTCAATAATAAATGTGGAAGCAGTCAGGTTGATGTGTCATATGTTTACCTACATGTATACAGTTGCTACACATAATAGCTGGTCATGATTGCTAACAGAAAATTGTTTTTTTCCTAACAAAATGTTTTCATCCAAATTGTAAACAGAAATACTCCTTACTAATCCATTCGAATGTTATTTCTTATTGAAGTATTTTATGAAGAATGCTGTAAACTCAAGATACCGTACACGTATACAAACCACATTTCACTTACTGTTCATTCACAAACAATGCTACATCATGTCAATGTTGTATATTTGGGAAATAATTTCCACCTATGTGATCTGTAGTTTTGATCATTTAACTGTAGTTTTGATCATTTAAAAAGTTCCTTAGTGACCTTAGTGACCTTAGTGAGAATATCAATAAACATCAAATTACAGCGTGTACTAAGAGAATTATTTTTCAGTGTTTGATTAAACTTATCCTCTCAGTAGTTTAGCTACTTAAAATCGTTTTTTTTTTATGCAAAAGCCGGTGATTTGAGCTACATTTCTTAATCGCTCTTCTTCTCTGAGCCTTTGCTGTAATCAGTGTTTGCTTTTCCCTACCGTATCAGGTACGTATAAGAGATAGATCGTCACGAGTATTTTAATAGCTGATGGTGTAATTCTTTCGGCCTCTCGTTGCGTCTACAACAGAATCATTTACTCTAACACTTCCAGTCGGTGTCGCCTCTCCTGATCGGTGACGTTCATAATTCTAATGGCGGCTTTTTGTCAAGGCGTTTGAACCTAGTGAAACGGCGTGCCTAGGCTGTTCGAAGTCTTTGTAATCTATGCTCTCGTTGACTCTTCGTTACTCGATCGCGCTGAATTTCAAGTCACCGTTTAGCGGAGTTTCGATGGTTAATTTTCTCGGACAAGGATTTCCAGCCACTTGTTGAATCCAGCGTTGTTGTGTCTAATGTTTTTTTTTTTTTTTCATTTGCATCAGAAATTGGTTGTGTTTCACTGAGAGTAAACATTTTTTCACAGACGAAGAGTAATAAGAGTAGTTAAACCAGTTTTAACTGGTTTAACAAAATTCCTGATGCGGCCGCGTATTTTTGGCGTTCACCGAATTTTAACCGTGTTAGCGGTTCCCATGGAAATTAATTAAAGAACAATAGATTTTTTTTAACCGGGTTAGGTTTATTTAAATTAAAATTTTAATTAGTTAATTGCAAATAACCGGGTTAACTACTCTAGTGCGTCCGCAGCCATTATTGTGTCGGCTATTGTGGCGGAAGAAACAAAGCTTGTGATGTCTTTTGAAATATATAATTAAGCTGATGCAGCTAACGTACTACACAGTATTATGACATTATCCTTCACTTAAGTGCAACGAAGAGGCTTTTAAAATAATTGACGGCTTCTCAAACGTTCCACAAATCGTGGCATAACATCTAAACATAAAAAGTACATCAGCAATTGACATTTCTTATGAAGAACTCAGGGTTACAAATATATTAATTATAATATGTAGATGGAAGATGCTTCTTCCCTGTAACAATTTGGGCATGTTTCTCGTGAGTGAGAGTTCAGATCGCATTGCTTCGTTATTGGCCAGTAATTCAAGCTCATGCACTGACTTGGGTCATCCACGCACAAACCAACGCACACAGAATAGTCGTGTGTGAGAACGGAGCTGTAATTTTTGTAAAAGAGAGCGAACCCGCGTTGAGATCTCTCTCCTCGACACGACCGGCTTTTGACTTGTAGAGCTTGAAACAGCTGCAAGTAATACGCGAAAAAGAAGTAGATTTGATTCATTTTATCAATTGAAATCTTCTTACTTTTTGGAAAACCTCTTTCCATATATACAACGAGGCTGCTGAACCGATGCTATTAACGGGCTCAGTTTACCTTTAATATAAAAGATACCGAGTTTGACAGTATTTTAATTGAAAATTGTAGCAGCTGACAACGTGAACGTTTTTTTTTTTTTGTGGCCGAGGAGTCCGTATAGATGGGATAATAATGTATGGCTGGCAGAAACGATATTGCATTTTGTTTTGTGAATTTGACGGATTTTTGTTTTGTTTTTAGCGATCCACCCGTAAAAAAGGAGCAAAGTTTTACGACAGTGCATACGATAACCAATAGCGATTAGCAAACATAATGACAACCAGTATTAATGAGCTACGGTATAGTTAACGGGAGTGCATACGATTACCAATATCTTACCACATCCGCATAAGTTATCAATTTCTGAGTCTCACGATTAGCAAATTTAATAAAATCCTGAATAAATAACTACGGTGTAGTGTGGTTGTTAAATGTACAAATTAAACATTTGTGTTCTGTTGTGAAAGGTGCTCTGTCTTAGTAAATTAAATTTTAACCGTCGATTAGTTACTACATGAAATCGCGAAATTTATAGACAGTACAGCGGTTCCTGGGAAATCCCAGACTAAAGTCGCCAACAGTTCACAAAATTAAACTCGCGTGCCACATTTTGTTCGTAACAGTTCAGACCTTATATTCGATAAAATGAGACAATAATCCATGGCAAAGAAAACGTGTCTTAGGGAATAGTATCAGTCGATACGTAAAACTTGATAACAAAAAACATCCCAGTAAGCGCAGTTATTAGCACAATCAATACAACCGTGATAAAAATATTTTGAGGATTTCTTTTTTGCAATTGCATTAATTTGCGCTCGTGTGTGAGGGACATCTCTTCAATTTGATCCATCTCCGCAAATATGTTATTTTATTCATATATTTGTTGTCGTCGATTATACCTTTTTTTCGCGGAAAGTTTAAATTCGTGCAATTCATCAGTGCAAGCTCTCGCTTTTAATCTCGCTCTTAATCAAAAGATTAAAGTAAGGAAAATGCTCATATGACACGTGAATGAAAAAACGAAGTAAGGAAATATCAAACAAACTAGTGAAATATAGTGATAGGCCATACGTGTTTGGATACCACTTAATTAGCAACGGCCGCCAGGATGCGCCAGGATGGCACGACATCCACGCGTCGTTAATAAAAGAGCTTCGAGTGGCTCTCATTAGTTCATTCTTTTGTCTAAGAGGCTTTGATTTCCCTTTTATTTCGAAAAAGTTAAACATTTCAGCGTAAACATTGTGGCTTGTGGAGAGCAACTGACGCGAACGATCGCAGTTGTTTATTTTTTTTTTAGTTATTTTTTTCTTTTTTACTTTAGAATATCAACAGTCGCTAACAATTTGGACTAGAAAGATATCTAAACGCACCTTCAGGATAACAGCCATGAAACAAAGTCGACGAAAGTGAATTTTATAATAGGAGGTAAATACAAAATAGGTCCCTTTACCAAATAGTATATGGCATAGTTATTAGCTTCAAAAAAGTTGAAAATGGAGTCTTTTTGGCCTCTTTTGACGTTGCCATGGTAACACATTTTGATGTCGTAACCACCTAAATTTGTTCATTGGTTAAGTGTTTACAAACCTGTACTAAACATTTTCATTTAACTTTACTGGTGTAGCTGTGATTGAATATCATAGATGTATCATGATGGGAATGTTAAAACTATTAGGAGCCTCCTTAAAACCTTTTCAAAATATACCTACATCGCAAAAACGCAAGGGTGTTGCAATTACCCCGTTGTACCACGGTGTATGATTGTCCACGTTTGCAGTTTTGCATGTACGTCCGAGTCTTAACACATAACACATAACACATAATGTGTTTTTGTTTTTGCTTCATTACAGTGATGCTAAAAATAGCTGGCTGATTTACATCTTTTAAAGATGACCTTCCAAATAATAATTACTAATAGTAATTATTATTTGGAAGGTCGTGCTGTACAATTCAACGGTCATTATGCTCGAAAATTCACATCTTTCTCGCGATGCACACTTTGCCGATTTTTAAATCATAGACGTTATCATGCAGTACCTAAATAATTTTGTTCTCCACTCAGTGTAATCACCGTTATTTATTCCCTTATCACCTTCAGTCGTGTTCCAACTTACAGCAAATTAAATTCAAACCTCGACTCGTGAAAGCGAAACAGCTGTCGAAACAAGGATAAAACCATTTTGTCCCTTACCTGGGTATCTTGCCATTCCCATGTAGATGGAAGATGCTTCTTCCCTGTAACAATTTGGGCATGTTTTTTCGTGAGTGAGAGTTCAGAGCGCATTGATTCGTGATTAGCCAGTAATTTAAGCTCATGCACTGACTTTTATCATCCACGCACAAACCAACGCACGCAGAATAATCATGTGTGAGAATGGAGCTGTAATTTTTGTAAAAGAGAGCAAACCCGCGTTGAGATCTCTCTCCTCGACTCGACCGGCTTTTGAATTGTAGAGCTTGAAATAGCATCAAGCAATACGCGAAAAAAAAGTAGATTTGATTCATTTTATCAAATCTTCTTAGTTCTGGAGAACCTCTTTCCATATATACAACGAGGCTACTGAACCGATGCTATATACGGACTCAGTTTACCTTTAATATAAAAGATACCGAGTTTGACAGTATTTTTAATTGAAAATTGTAGCAGGTAGGTGACAACAAGAACGTTTCTTTTTTTCCGCCGAAGATTACGTATAGATGGGATAATAATGTATGACTGGAAGAAACGATTTTGCGGCATTTTTTTGTGAGTTTGACGGATTTTTGTTTTGTTTTGAGCGATCCGCCCTTGAAAAGGAGCACAATTTTACGCCAGTGCATACGATAACCAGTATAATGGCGATTAGCAAAGATAATGACAACCAGTATTAATGAGCTACGGTATAGTTAACGGGAGTGCATACCGATTACCAATATCTTACCACATCCGCAAAAGTTATTGATTTCTGAGTCTCGCGATTAACAAATTTAATGAAATCCTGAATAAACAACTACGGTATAGTGTGATTATTAAACAACAAACATTTGTGTTCTGTTGTTACAGGTGCTCTGTCTTCGTAAATTAAATTTTAGCCGTCGATTAGTTAAGTCAGGGAAATAGGAAATCCCTGCCTAAACTCGCCAACAGTTCACAAAATTAAACCCGCGCGCCACATGTTGGTGTTAGTAACAGTTCGGACCTGATATTCGATTGAAAGAGACAATAATCCATGGCAAAAAACAAACGACATTTATTTCCACAACATTATTTAAGTGGAACGTCAATTTCCGAGATGTTATTAATTTCACCCCGAATTGTGGATACTGTCCGAACACATATATTCTAAGGGAATAGTGTCAGTCGATGCGTAGAAGTTGATTATAAAAAACATCCCAGTAAACGCAGTTAAGCGCAGTCAATGCAACCGTGATAAAAATCGTTTGATGATTTCTTTTTTGCAATTACATCAATGTGCGTTCGTCTGTGAGGGACATCTCTTCAATTTAATCCATCTCTGTAAATATATCATTTTATTAAGTAATGCTCCACTTAAAAACGATAGCAAACTTCATTGTTCTGCGGCATTGGCTCTTTCCCACATAGAATATCTTTGATTTCAAGAATAGAGGAGGAGCTGATGGTTAAGAATTATATTTCATTATAAAAATAAAGAAAATCCATTTGCTTCAAATAAATTTTAGGAAATGTTCTTGCTTAACCAATCAGAATAGCAGAAGACAATGGCTAATAATTTTGCTTTTTTGATAAAGTTCCACAAATGCAATATCTTTTAAAAATTGCAAGTTGTGCGATTGGGTCTCTAATTACTTGAAACCTTAAAAAAATAGACAAAATGCACCTTGAACCTTACTTTTTAGCGTTTTTTTTAGTCTAGGCCAATGAGATCACTAGTTGTAACAATGAAAAAAGTTGACATTACATCGTGCATGGCCGTTGGCGCTATCCTTCTTATACGGATCATTACTTGATATATCAAATTCGTGCAATTCATGCTAGCTCTCGCTCTTAATCTCGCTCAGCGAGATTAAGAGCGTTTATACTTAAAAGGTGCGTCTATAATTTATAAAAGTGCGCGAGAGATTATTCAAGGATTTGGGCATTAAGCGTGTTTTAAACACCGCTACAATATTAAGGGAGGTGAGACTTTTTCAATCTTTTGTTTACCCTTATGATCTCGGTTCAGTTAGTGAACCCGACTGGATTAAAACTGCTATTAAAAGAAAGATTCTTCGGACTTCGATTAATTTCGTTAAAACGTTTTGGAGAAAATGTTTCTACCTGAATATAAGACGCGTGTATACTTCTTAAAGTGCGCGAGGGATTATTTGAGGCCAGAGCATTAAGCGTGTTTTAAACACCGCGGCAATTTAAAGGGAGGTGTTATTGTTTTCAATCTATTGTTTACTCAATCTGTTCAGTTTGTGAACCCGACTGGGTTAAAAATGCCAATTAAAATTTTTAGCAACTCCATTCATTTCGTTAAAATGTCCAGGAGTAAATGTTCATACTCAAATACACGGCGCGTGCATACTTGCCAAAAGTGCGCGAGGGATTATTTAAGGACAGAGCATTAAGCGTGTTTTAAACGCCGCTACAATTAAAGGGGAGGTGTGACTTTTTCAATCTATTGTTTACTCTTCTTGTTCCAGATTGAAAATGCAATGCCTGAGAAATAGTTTTTCGGTCATCGATTCATTTCATTAAAATGTCTAGAAAAAAGCTCGTTCATAAATAAAAGTTACCTTTATACTTTCTAAGTGGCGCGAGTAATTACTTAAAGGCTTGGGCATTTTAAAAGTTTGACACCGCGAATGAAGATATTTACATAAACAATTATTTGCGCGGCGCTATATTTAAATGCTTTCAACTCGGGTCGAAGCGGGTAATAAAATATCATGACTAAAGTGGTTGTTCAAACAAACTTTGCTATCCGATCAACTATCGGTTTGCCTGCTTTGACAAACTTTCCATGGAGTGAGACTTCTAACTCGATATTCGACAAACTTTCGCTTACCACCCACCCCAGCGTCGTCAGTTTTGTCGCGTCAATTATAACCCTAACCCTCCCCCAGGGGTATATTGCTCCTTACTTCGGTCCTGTCGAAGATTCAAATCTCCCGCGACAGATGTAATCGGAAATTTTGAATTTCCCTCCGTGTTATAAGCCATTGTTTGAACGTTGATCGTTTTTGCCCTTACATGGTCAAAAGCGATCAAATATAACAATACCTATTGTTGTCGAATTTGGGCCACTTTTCTTGATACGCTCTTAATCTAAATATTACAGAAAAGAAAATGTTCATATGTTTTGACACGTGAATGAAAAAACGAAGTAAGGAAATATCGAGCAAACTAGTGAAATATAGTAATAGGCCCTTTGCATGACTCGAGCACGTGCGTGGATGCCACTTACAAGGCGACTATATGGCTTACAGCCATGAAGTTCATACCGCACAATCTCTCCGTGTGTTGACTTGAGAAGCAGAAGGATGAATTACAGCGTACAAGTTTGTAAGACAATGCAAGGCGACTATATGGCTTACAGCCATGAAGTACATACCGCACAATCTCTCCGTGTGTTGACTTGAGAAGCAGTAGGATGAATTACAGCGTACAAGTTTGTAAGACAATGCAAGGCGACTATATGGCTTACAGCCATGAAGTACATACCGCACAATCTCTCCGTGTGTTGACTTGAGAAGCAGTAGGATGAATTACAGCATACAAGTTTTCAAGACAATGCAAGGCGTTCTTGGATGAATAGAACCTTTTTATATCGTGTTCACCGCTTATTGCTGTGGGATGTTTGTTCCGGCAAGTTTAGTGTTTTATATAACTTGCCATTTGCTTAGCGATCGAGTGTTCGGTTACTGAATATAGTGAATTTAGTGTAGTCTTACTTTTTAGACATAGTTTTAAGAATGTTTCTCCGTAAAAGCACTCAAAACACTTGGGAATCAATGCTGCAATGGAGTACAGACGCCACAAGTTCAAGCCGTGCACAGCTTCTTGTTTCTATTTTATTGTTTAGGCCCAGTGAGACCTTGGGATTCTTTTTCTTTGAAAACTTTGGCGATACATCCAGAAAACTTCCTCTAGTTAATGAATGCGTTCATTCATTTAATCATTCGTTCGTTCGCTCGCTCGCTCATTCACTCATTCGTTCGTTCGTCCGTCGGTGGTTCGTTCATTTATTCCCTCGTTTATTCGTTCATTCGTTCATTCATATTGAGGTTTCGATATATCATATCATCATTCCATGCATTTTTTCTTCTTTTTCATTGGCCGAGAGTCCTCCACGTGAACTGCGAATAACTGCCTTCGAATAATTCTGCTTATGCGCTAAACGGTGTAAAGTTGTTTTGCTGCGAATAATTGTTCTGCTCCCGTCCTCAACAATGGCAGCCTGATTTCTGCTCTGTTTTAGCAGTTATGAATAAATACTAAATAGAAAAACAAACTCGGTGATCGAATGATCAAACAATTATTGAACTCGGCTATTGCCAGTCTCTTTCATTCTGTTTAAAGCAGTTTACTCAGGACTCCTTTTTCTCGAGCTCTCGCCTACCTTTTTAGGTTCTGTGTAGAGAAGGACAGTGAAAGGTTTAAACGCCTTTCACCCCCAGATCAAAACCTCTACTCAATTAATACGGTACAAACTTCTTTGTCTGTGTATGGAACTCTTAACTGTCACCCTTCAAATAAACGCCACTAAGCCGTACTTTGAATTGATGCTGCTTGTTTCTCAATATTTTGTAAATGTTGTAGATATTGGTCGGTTTCGTCAAACTATGTAAGGTTTAACGAAATGTAATTAAAGGGCGTTGTTTGTCCCGTTCTACTTCTGCTAAGTATAGCTACAGAGAGTGATGCTATTACTCTTACATGCTACTTAACTTCTAGTACTGCCGCTGTAAAAATTGTGCCTCCCTGTCGTCACTTTCTACTGACCCGTATTCTTACTGCCTTAACAAACTCTCAAGGAGGCAGTTGTCTTGGGACTTCGTCCTGTTATCGTCTTCTGTCACACGTTTACGCTGTGTATTTTTTCTCTGTTTTTGTTTTTTGATGTTATGTTAATTATGTAATATTTCGTTTCAGTGACAAACTCAATGAACTAAACTAAGCTACTGCTACTTCTACTACTTTTACTACTACTACTACTACTACTACTACTACTACTACTACTACTACTACTACTACTACCACCACCAACACCACTACTACTACTACTACCACCACCAACAACAACACCACTACTATACTACTACTACTACTACTACTACTACCACCACCACCACCACCACCACCACTACTACTACTACTACTACTACTACTACTACTACTACTACTGCTGCTGCTGCTGCTGCCGCCACCACCACCACTGACTATAACTGCAACTACTACACTAATTATTATTAGTCGTGCTTGCCTCTGAGCCAAGCGCACGACTTATAAAATGGGCTGCAAAAAGTGCAAAAGTTCAGTTTTCCAAGTGGTTTATAGCCTGAAGCGAAGTGTTAGTCGATATCAGCTCTGAACCTGGTTGAAATGGTTGAAACCAAAAAAACCGAAAATGGTTGAAAAGTGTTCTATTGGAATGCCTCAACGAAATGAACCAAAATCGGTTTAGGTTGAAACGGTTGATCCCAATAGAACATGACCTAAGTGTACACGGTTTGTGAAGTTCATTGGATAAATTGATTCATTGGTTCAAACTCAACCTTTATTTTTCCACGCCATGGCATCTTAACTTCCCCAAAGTATGATATGCTTCCTCATTGCTATACCCAGTATCCCCAAACCTGAGCTGTTTTACTGGAAGCTTTGTCTTGTCAGTAAGGAGACCACTGTCTTCACGCCATACACCGTCATTCTTATCACAGTTACAACCATAACTGGGGTCTGCGCATGAGTTGTTCATCCCGCATGCGCACTTACCACTGCCAGGTGATGCTCCGCCCCAATATGTCATGTTAGTAGAATCACGTGATACCCACCAGGCATGCGCACCCTTGAATATCAATGCATTAAAACACTCATACTTGATAAACTGTTCACAGTGCGAGGAGACTCTGGTGAGACTCGCCAGCTGAGACAGACTTGCTCCTGTGTAATGAACGTCACGCGAGTAGCTACCTGGGTCTTCATATCCCTTAACCAATGTTCTGTTTTCACTATCGTGACTGATGACCGTCACGCCAACTCCACTTTTGTCACTCATGTCACAGTAAACTGTAAATAGTGGCAGGCCATCATCGCCATCTGGGTCGATTACGTAACTGCCGCTTTTTGCTGTTGGAATCGAATTCTTGAAATCGGTGCATGACTTTGGAAACATTGTTTTAATAAATTCTGATGAATGTAATAAAAGTCATAATCACAAACCACATTTTGTTTAAGTTAGAATCTATTTCAAGCTATCCCGACCATTCACACACAAAATCGATTGTTTTTCTTTAAGGGGGGGGGGGGGGGGGGGGGGGGGGGGGAGGGGGAGCGGTGGATGCCAAACCCCTCCTAAGGATTGTTATTGTCAGAAAATGCTTTCTTAAGTAGCTGTTCGTTAATTCCTGAGACACACATAATCGGTTGACGTAATAGTAGCATGAGTTTATTAAGTCATTTTAGATAGTTTAATAGTATCATACTTTAAAACCATACCATAACATCCAAGTTAGCGGCCAGCCTGGACGTCATTTTGGATGACGTCATACATCCCCAGCAGCACCAAAACCCATACGATTTACTATTTCTTGTAGAACACATCAACATGCTATCTATTTAATTTAAAATCTTTTCAAAATATACCTACATCGCAAAAACGCAAGGGTGTTGCAATTACCCCGTTGTACCACGGTGATTGTCCACGTTTGCAGTTTTGCATGTACGTCCGAGTCTTAACACATAACACATAATGTGTTTTTGTTTTTGCTTCATTACAGTGATGCTAAAAATAGCTGGCTGATTTACATCTTTAAAAGATGACCTTCCGAATAATAGTTACTAATAATAATAAGTACTACTAATAATAATTTGCCGATTTTTAAATCATAGACGTTATCATACAGTACCTAAATAATTTTGTTCTCCAGTCAGTGTAATCACCGTTATTTATTCCCTTATCACCTTCAGTCGTGTTCCAACTTACAGCAATTCAAGTTAAATTCAAACCTCGACTCGTGAAAGCGAAACAGTTGTCGAAACAAGGATGCACCATCTTGTCCCTTACCTGGGTATCTTGCCATTCCCATGTAGATGGAAGATGCTTCTTCCCTGTAACAATTTGGGCATGTTTCTCGTGAGTGAGAGTTCAGATCGCATTGCTTCGTTATTGGCCAGTAATTCAAGCTCATGCACTGACTTGGGTCATCCACGCACAAACCAACGCACACAGAATAGTCGTGTGTGAGAACGGAGCTGTAATTTTTGTAAAAGAGAGCGAACCCGCGTTGAGATCTCTCTCCTCGACACGACCGGCTTTTGACTTGTAGAGCTTGAAACAGCTGCAAGTAATACGCGAAAAAGAAGTAGATTTGATTCATTTTATCAATTGAAATCTTCTTACTTTTTGGAAAACCTCTTTCCATATATACAACGAGGCTGCTGAACCGATGCTATTAACGGGCTCAGTTTACCTTTAATATAAAAGATACCGAGTTTGACAGTATTTTAATTGAAAATTGTAGCAGCTGACAACGTGAACGTTTTTTTTTTTTTTGTGGCCGAGGAGTCCGTATAGATGGGATAATAAGGTATGGCTGGCAGAAACGATATTGCATTTTGTTTTGTGAATTTGACGGATTTTTGTTTTGTTTTTAGCGATCCACCCGTAAAAAAGGAGCAAAGTTTTACGACAGTGCATACGATAACCAATAGCGATCAGCAAACATAATGACAACCAGTATTAATGAGCTACGGTATAGTTAACGGGAGTGCATACGATTACCAATATCTTACCACATCCGCATAAGTTATCAATTTCTGAGTCTCACGATTAGCAAATTTAATTAAATCCTGAATAAATAACTACGGTGTAGTGTGGTTGTTAAATGTACAAATTAAACATTTGTGTTCTGTTGTGACAGGTGCTCTGTCTTAGTAAATTAAATTTTAACCGTCGATTAGTTACTACATGAAATCGCGAAATTTATAGACAGTACAGCGGTTCCTGGGAAATCCCAGACTAAAGTCGCCAACAGTTCACAAAATTAAACTCGCGTGCCACATTTTGTTCGTAACAGTTCAGACCTTATATTCGATAAAATGAGACAATAATCCATGGCAAAGAAAACGTGTCTTAGGGAATAGTATCAGTCGATACGCAAAAGTTGATAACAAAAAACATCCCAGTAAGCGCAGTTATTAGCACAATCAATACAACCGTGATAAAAATATTTTGAGGATTTCTTTTTTGCAATTGCATTAATTTGCGCTCGTGTGTGAGGGACATCTCTTCAATTTGATCCATCTCCGCAAATATGTTATTTTATTCATATATTTGTTGTCGTCGATTATACCTTTTTTTCGCGGAAAGTTTAAATTCGTGCAATTCATCAGTGCAAGCTCTCGCTTTTAATCTCGCTCTTAATCAAAAGATTAAAGAAAGGAAAATGCTCATATGACACGTGAATGAAAAAACGAAGTAAGGAAATATCAAACAAACTAGTGAAATATAGTGATAGGCCATACGTGTTTGGATACCACTTAATTAGCAACGGCCGCCAGGATGCGCCAGGATAGCACGACATCCACGCGTCGTTAATAAAAGAGCTTCGAGTGGCTCTCATTAGTTCATTCTTTTGTCTAAGAGGCTTTGATTTCCCTTTTATTTCGAAAAAGTTAAACATTTCAGCGTAAACATTGTGGCTTGTGGAGAGCAACTGACGCGAACGATCGCAGTTGTTTATTTTTTTTTAGTTATTTTTTTCTTTTTTTACTTTAGAATATCAACAGTCGCTAACAAATTGGACTAGAAAGATATCTAAACGCACCTTCAGGATAACAGCCATGAAACAAAGTCGACGAAAGTGAATTTTATAATAGGAGGTAAATACAAAATAGGTCCCTTTACCAAATAGTATATGGCATAGTTATTAGCTTCAAAAAAGTTGAAAATGGAGTCTTTTTGGCCTCTTTTGACGTTGCCATGGTAACACATTTTGATGTCGTAACCACCTAAATTTGTTCATTGGTTAAGTGTTTACAAACCTGTACTAAACATTTTCATTTAACTTTACTGGTGTAGCTGTGATTGAATATCATAGATGTATCATGATGGGAATGTTAAAACTATTAGGAGCCTCCTTAAAACCTTTTCAAAATATACCTACATCGCAAAAACGCAAGGGTGTTGCAATTACCCCGTTGTACCACGGTGTATGATTGTCCACGTTTGCAGTTTTGCATGTACGTCCGAGTCTTAACACATAACACATAACACATAACACATAATGTGTTTTTGTTTTTGCTTCATTACAGTGATGCTAAAAATAGCTGGCTGATTTACATCTTTTAAAGATGACCTTCCAAATAATAATTACTAATAGTAATTATTATTTGGAAGGTCGTGCTGTACAATTCAACGGTCATTATGCTCGAAAATTCACATCTTTCTCGCGATGCACACTTTGCCGATTTTTAAATCATAGACGTTATCATGCAGTACCTAAATAATTTTGTTCTCCACTCAGTGTAATCACCGTTATTTATTCCCTTATCACCTTCAGTCGTGTTCCAACTTACAGCAAATTAAATTCAAACCTCGACTCGTGAAAGCGAAACAGCTGTCGAAACAAGGATAAAACCATTTTGTCCCTTACCTGGGTATCTTGCCATTCCCATGTAGATGGAAGGTGCTTCTTCCCTGTAACAATTTGGGCATGTTTTTTCGTGAGTGAGAGTTCAGAGCGCATTGATTCGTGATTAGCCAGTAATTTAAGCTCATGCACTGACTTTTATCATCCACGCACAAACCAACGCACGCAGAATAATCATGTGTGAGAATGGAGCTGTAATTTTTGTAAAAGAGAGCAAACCCGCGTTGAGATCTCTCTCCTCGACTCGACCGGCTTTTGAATTGTAGAGCTTGAAATAGCATCAAGCAATACGCGAAAAAAAGTAGATTTGATTCATTTTATCAAATCTTCTTAGTTCTGGAGAACCTCTTTCCATATATACAACGAGGCTACTGAACCGATGCTATATACGGACTCAGTTTACCTTTAATATAAAAGATACCGAGTTTGACAGTATTTTTAATTGAAAATTGTAGCAGGTAGGTGACAACAAGAACGTTTCTTTTTTTCCGTCGAAGATTACGTATAGATGGGATAATAATGTATGACTGGAAGAAACGATTTTGCGGCATTTTTTTGTGAGTTTGACGGATTTTTGTTTTGTTTTGAGCGATCCGCCCTTGGAAAGGAGCACAATTTTACGCCAGTGCATACGATAACCAGTATAATGGCGATTAGCAAAGATAATGACAACCAGTATTAATGAGCTACGGTATAGATCGTTTTCACTCACGTGACAAAATTCTTGACAACCGTTGCTACGCCGCCATATTGGTGGACCAAAGTGTAAACAAACCCGAGTCGCGTCCTCTTAATTATACGGGTGCTGTAATCAATTGTTCGATGTGGAAGCAAAAGCGGTCGAGATAGGGGTATTTATTTCACTTGAGTACGTTCTCAGTTATGAATCAAAGTAAAGAAACCGACAAATTGCCGCAAGAGAGGCGATCGCGATGGATTTCTGCTATTAGTCGGGCAGAATCCTTACGGACGAGTTTTGAACGATAGTGTGCACGTGTAAGCCAGATATTTTGTTTCAATTTTCTGGACAAGCGGCTATAACAGGGATAGATATAATGTTGACTGGGTTTCATTAATACTCGGGAACGACACAAAAAAGAACAGGATAAAAGAAACGTCGAACAAACGTCGCAGCGAGAACAGAGAGAGGAATCAAAAGGAACAAAAAAAGCCAAAGCGATTATAGCCGAAAAAATGTCAGCAAAGAAACGCGAACTAAACCCGGGGGGCAAATGTCTGATATTGTGTTCGAGAACGAATCTCCAAAAGCTAAAACTAAGCCCCCAAGGATATTTCATGTCTTGCCCTACTAAAATATTTCATACGGTTTCGCCTTTTCTTTTACGCAAATTCGACCAAAACATTCTCGGCTGTTGTTTGCGCTCGTGCGATTTCCGTTTTTATGGCTTCGATACACAGACCTAAAACTCCCTGATGAAGTCTACTATAGTTAAACGAAATATGTAGGAGAAATAAATAACTTTTTCAGCTTATAGTTCGCAATTGCTGCCCACTAGTCTCTCTTTCAAACTGATCGTTAAAAATTCTCCACTCGCATGTACACAACTTGTGTACATGACTGAGTTTATCACTGAGCCGGGGTGTTGTCTAGGTCAGTTCCAAACAAACACTCGCCATATAATATGAAAAGGATTATGTTTGCCCAGCCTTACAACCAAGGCAATGAGCAGACGAAACTGTTCCTTCTCTTTCCGTGTTGATTAAAATTGAGATTTTGAGTCATCGCTGGAAATGTCTCACCTTCGCTAAATAAACTTGTCCGTAGCAATGATTTGGCTTAGTAGTACGCTAACTATAAATACGGACACTGTTTTATTATAAGCTCCTAGTGTAGGCATCGGAAAGTTTTAAACTGCTAGTGGGTGTAAAGGCTGTTACAATGATTCAACTGTTTGAATATGAGACAAGCAGTCCGGTTCGAATAAATGTCGACATGGGATGGATTTCTAATTGCCGAGATTTTCTCCAAATAACACTGCTTAACTCGCAATTTCAACTTCTTAGCATATTCCGAAATGGGAAAGAACAAGTCAAATAAAGATTTTCCCCAGACTTTGCTTCACATCCCGAAGTATTCATTTCTAAAATGCGACAACTATAGATATGACTTGCATTGCACCCTATTACTGCTATTACGCAATTGAAAGTGGTCCACCAATATGGCGGCGGATCTGTCGTGACGTCACGTGAAAACGATCAAAAGTTAACGGGAGTGCATACCGATTACCAATATCTTACCACATCCGCAAAAGTTATTGATTTCTGAGTCTAGCGATTAACAAATTTAATGAAATCCTGAATAAACAACTACGGTATAGTGTGATTATTAAACAACAAACATTTGTGTTCTGTTGTTACAGGTGCTCTGTCTTCGTAAATTAAATTTTAGCCGTCGATTAGTTAAGTCAGGGAAATAGGAAATCCCTGCCTAAACTCGCCAACAGTTCACAAAATTAAACCCGCGCGCCACATGTTGGTGTTAGTAACAGTTCGGACCTGATATTCGATTGAAAGAGACAATAATCCATGGCAAAAAAACAAACGACATTTATTTCCACAACATTATTTAAGTGGAACGTCAATTTCCGAGATCTTATTAATTTCACCCCGAATTGTGGATATTGTCCGAACACATATATTCTAAGGGAATAGTGTCAGTCGATGCGTAGAAGTTGATTATAAAAAACATCCCAGTAAACGCAGTTAAGCGCAATCAATGCAACCGTGATAAAAATCGTTTGAGGATTTCTTTTTTGCAATTACATCAATGTGCGTTCGTCTGTGAGGGACATCTCTTCAATTTAATCCATCTCTGCAAATATGTCATTTTATTAAGTAATGCTCCACTTAAAAACGATAGCAAACTTCATTGTTCTGCGGCATTGGCTCTTTCCCACATAGAATATCTTTGATTTCAAGAATAGAGGAGGAGCTGATGGTTAAGAATTATATTTCATTATAAAAATAAAGAAAATCCATTTGCTTCAAATAAATTTTAGGAAATGTTCTTGCTTAACCAATCAGAATAGCAGAAGACAATGGCTAATAATTTTGCTTTTTTGATAAAGTTCCACAAATACAATATCTTTTAAAAATTGCAAGTTGTGCGATTGGGTCTCTAATTACTTGAAACCTTAAAAAAATAGACAAAATGCACCTTGAACCTTACTTTTTAGCGTTTTTTTTAGTCTAGGCCAATGAGATCACTAGTTGTAACAATGAAAAAAGTTGACATTACATCGTGCATGGCCGTTGGCGCTATCCTTCTTATACGGATCATTACTTGATATATCAAATTCGTGCAATTCATGCTAGCTCTCGCTCTTAATCTCGCTCAGCGAGATTAAGAGCGTTTATACTTAAAAGGTGCGTCTATAATTTATAAAAGTGCGCGA
Organism: Dendrophyllia cribrosa; assembly: GCA_024195265.1. Lineage (NCBI taxonomy): Eukaryota > Metazoa > Cnidaria > Anthozoa > Scleractinia > Dendrophylliidae > Dendrophyllia > Dendrophyllia cribrosa. Next base: position 49,270,635 of record JAJLRJ010000002.1, on the reverse strand, counting down.
GAGATTATTCAAGGATTTGGGCATTAAGCGTGTTTTAAACACCGCTACAATATTAAGGGAGGTGAGATTTTTTCAATCTTTTGTTTACCCTTATGATCTCGGTTCAGTTAGTGAACCCGACTGGATTAAAACTGCTATTAAAAGAAAGATTCTTCGGACTTCGATTAATTTCGTTAAAACGTTTTGGAGAAAATGTTTCTACCTGAATATAAGACGCGTGTATACTTCTTAAAGTGCGCGAGGGATTATTTGAGGCCAGAGCATTAAGCGTGTTTTAAACACCGCGGCAATTTAAAGGGAGGTGTTATTGTTTTCAATCTATTGTTTACTCAATCTGTTCAGTTTGTGAACCCGACTGGGTTAAAAATGCCAATTAAAATTTTTAGCAACTCCATTCATTTCGTTAAAATGTCCAGGAGTAAATGTTCATACTCAAATACACGGCGCGTGCATACTTGCCAAAAGTGCGCGAGGGATTATTTAAGGACAGAGCATTAAGCGTGTTTTAAACGCCGCTACAATTAAAGGGGAGGTGTGACTTTTTCAATCTATTGTTTACTCTTCTTGTTCCAGATTGAAAATGCAATGCCTGAGAAATAGTTTTTCGGTCATCGATTCATTTCATTAAAATGTCTAGAAAAAAGCTCGTTCATAAATAAAAGTTACCTTTATACTTTCTAAGTGGCGCGAGTAATTACTTAAAGGCTTGGGCATTTTAAAAGTTTGACACCGCGAATGAAGATATTTACATAAACAATTATTTGCGCGGCGCTATATTTAAATGCTTTCAACTCGGGTCGAAGCGGGTAATAAAATATCATGACTAAAGTGGTTGTTCAAACAAACTTTGCTATCCGATCAACTATCGGTTTGCCTGCTTTGACAAACTTTCCATGGAGTGAGACTTCTAACTCGATATTCGACAAACTTTCGCTTACCACCCACCCCAGCGTCGTCAGTTTTGTCGCGTCAATTATAACCCTAACCCTCCCCCAGGGGTAAATTGCTCCTTACTTCGGTCCTGTCGAAGATTCAAATCTCCCGCGACAGATGTAATCGGAAATTTTGAATTTCCCTCCGTGTTATAAGCCATTGTTTGAACGTTGATCGTTTTTGCCCTTACATGGTCAAAAGCGATCAAATATAACAATACCTATTGTTGTCGAATTTGGGCCACTTTTCTTGATACGCTCTTAATCTAAATATTACAGAAAAGAAAATGTTCATATGTTTTGACACGTGAATGAAAAAACGAAGTAAGGAAATATCGAGCAAACTAGTGAAATATAGTAATAGGCCCTTTGCATGACTCGAGCACGTGCGTGGATGCCACTTAGCAACGGCCGTCTGGATGGAAACAAGCCATCCACGCGTCATTTATTAAAGAGCATCGAGTGGTATCGATATCGAGCGTGGCGATCACAAGCTCGTTCTTTTGTCTAAAATTAAAAGGACTTTGATTGCCCAGTTAAACATCTCAGCGTAAACATTGTGGCTTGTGGAGCGCAACTGAAGCGAACGATCGCAGTTACCTTATTATAGGAAATTTAAGCTCCATGAAATTGAAAATCGCGTTAATTTAAGTCGCGTTAATTTTTGTGAGCGTTAATTTCCACGACATTATTTAAGTGGAGCGTTAATTTTCGAGATCTTAATTTCACCCCAAATTGTGAATACTGTAATAATAACTAGTAAACAATAACCTTTTCTTTTCTGTACACTATTTTTCAATCTTTTACAATGTAAAAGCCTTAAAGATATGTCATCTGCAAAATTTCCAGTTCATTCTTGCTTACAGAAAAGCGGTTCTCGACATTTCCTTATTTTTTTTTGGTTTTACAGGCAAAACATCTTTAGAGACATCAATAATCGCGTTAATTTTCTTTATTTAAAAATTTGCCCCCTCTATCGCAATAATATCCTTTGTTCGAAAGACTTTCCCTTAAAGTCGCATTTATTTCAAAGACCTTAATTTGCAGGAGCGTTAACTTCCTATAATAAGGTATCTATTTTTTTAGTTTTTTTTTTCTTTTTTTTTTAATTTTACTTTAGAAGATCAACAGTCGCTAACAAATGGGACTAGAAAGATATCTAAAAGTACCTTAATGATAACAGCTTTGAAACAAAGGCGACGAAAGTGAATTATCATAATTGGAGGTAAATACAAAAAAAGGGCTCTTTAGCAAATAGTATGCATGTATGGGATAGGTGGGAGTGACCTCTACATGCATTCTGAGTGGGAGCGTTTAATTCTGATTCGAGAGAAGGAAAGGAATAGAACTTGTTTTTAGCATTGCAATGTTAAGCTTAATCAAAGGCTCCTTGCGAGCCAAGTCGTGAATATATATGAAACAACCATCGGACCTCTTCCTACCCAACACAAGGTGTGTCCTCTTAGATTGAACATGTTATGACTACTTCCCTTATGTTGAAGATCCACGTACCAATATCTTTTACCAAAGAAGGACCTCTAAAACCTTAATGCGTAGCTGAGGGAGTCCTGGGTTATTCTCCAGAGCGTATAGCAAACACGTGGCAGGTAAAATCCACTGTGATTTTTATCAACAATGCTTTAAAGATGAATTACAGTCCGTACTGTGCAATCTCCGCTCGGCAATGTTTGCGATCAGCCTCACACGAAGGAATGTTTACTAGCAAAGATGAAAATTACGGGACGAACTTACCTTTTCCTTCATTATTAATGTCAAATATCCTTGCCAAACAATAATAACAAGTAAAAGAACCCCAACGTTTTCCCAAACCGACGTTTCATCTCATCGAACATTCGTAAACACAAGGACCGTAATGGCGGACTTGGTTTAGTCTCATTTACTCCATGTATGCTATTACCAAAGTGTAACATATCAGCAATTTAATATAAATTTAATATAAAGTTTACGATGAGCGAGTGACTTTTCTCCAGTAACCTCGATAAGTCGTATTCACGACTTAAAAACGCTGACACAAGCTTCTGTAGGTCTGCCTATGCGGCTACTGAAAAGGGCACTAAGTGAACATTGGTAGCCAGCATAACCTTCCATTAGCACATTCCTGAAGATCTCGTCAACTTAAGGTGGCTTACTACAGTTTATAGGGGTCACCAGATGCTTCCGATAATATCGATCACAGGTGACCATTTGTGGGAACAAGCAACAATTACAAAGTCAAAACCATCGTACAAGACAGTGGGTGTTTGTAATTTCACCATCCTCTGGTTAGAAGTGGCTTAAAACAAGCGACCGAGTGGTTGTCAGAAGACTGGGTTCTAACTCTATGAGGACGTTTTACTCAAAAATCACCCGTACGACCCTACCTCAAAATCTTACCATTTAAACTTTGGAGAAAAATAAATGTTCTTGCAAGTTAAAACAAAAATCTGTAAGAGAGTTTTTCGCATATCAACGAAAATATCAAAAATAAGAATTTCGAAAAATATTTTAAAATCTGTCTAACAGATTTTGAAAAAAAATTGTCTGCCGATCGATGTTGATGTATATTTAAAAATATCAAAAATTGAGCATAGGTCGTACGGCTAGATTTCGAGAAATTCACGACCAAAAAAACGTTTAGTACGATCTCCGAGCATGCGCAGTACTGCGTACACCACGGCCATTCACTTATCTGCGCGCGCGGCTGCTCGCGCATTACTAACTGCGTGCACGAGATCAGAGCTTCGTTGTTGTTTGCTCGCCCGGTATTGCTTGCGTGACACGCGCGCGAAAGGAAATTTATTGTCCCTCAAAACTGTATTCGGCCACCTTAACATAAGTCACATTCTTAGCAAAATCTCACAATAGTACGTTTCTTGTTATTGGTACGTGAGATTCTTGAGCCTGTCAGTGTTAGCTATGATAGCGGAGCTATCGCGGGCCCGCTGCGTAGCCCCATACTCATAAAACCTATGCCCGCCATTTTTCATGGTCATGGCTAGCGGAATGTTTCGCGGGCGCGCGTGTGTACATGTGTGTCCGTTGGGCAGGGCTAATTCGCAGGCGCGTATGACGTCGCGTAACATCCGGGATCTTAGCAATTTTGAAAGAAAAGCGAAGCTTTGTTTTTTCGCGCGGCTACATAGCCGTCAGCTCGGTAAACACTTTAGTTGCAGGATCTTTTGTTGTGTTTAGCGGAGAATAACCAACATTTTTTCGCAGTTTGCTACTCAAGACAGGGATACTAATTAAGGAATACTCAGAAGCCGCTTTAGTGGAAAAAGAAGAGCTTTCAGGGATAAAATCTTGCTTCGAGGAACTTCATACGTTTTTAGCAATGCGGAGAGATGCTCGTTTTACGGATTTTAGAACCAAAGAAGCGGAGATTTAAAGAATTTCCAATTTAAAGGTAAAACAAATTACATTTTTTTTTTCGATGGGAATTTATGTTGATATCACTGATCTGTGATTGACTTTTTCTTTGTGTTCTCGTTAGTTTTGTAGAATTGTTTAGCTTAAATTCAGTTGTATTAATTTCTTGAATTTCATCGATCCCGTATCAAAGACACGGCTTGGCCTCGATGCGCTATAAATGATATGCGTTTTGCTTTTAAACATACACTTATAGAGATTTGAATAAAATTTTTCGAAAGAAGATTGTGTTGTCCATTTTAATTTGTTTGTTCATTCATTGCATAGGTTGAAAAGTGATTTTATGTAAACAAAACTAGACTTGGATTTTATTTTATGGACTTTCTATCTTCACTCGCGTGGCCTTATGCAAATATGTTTGTGTATTTTTTGCAATTTTGATTTCCAAATCAGTTTCTCAGGTTTTTTTGATACGTGAATAGATGAATTTTATTCGGAAATAAGTCAAACTAGTTAGTAACCTGGTCTTTGTGTGGAAATGAGGCTGTAGTTGACCTTGTTTTCATAGAAATCTTTCTTCTTTTCAGATGTAAATCATGTTGTTCTTATGCTAACTAACATGATTTACATATGAAGAGCAAGGAAGGTTTGTATCAAAACAAAGTCAACACCAGCCTCACTTTCACACAATGGCCAGGGTACTAAGCACACAACTGTAAAATGGTCTATTGCTAAAATTGAAAAAATAGCCTGGTCGTCAATCTTAATTCTTGTGCTTCAGACCTTTCACCTTAGTTAACCCTATTCGGCCTGGGGGGGCACAAAGTGCCCGCGCTAACTTTTAACATTCATAACTTCTTTAATATGTATTCAAACGCCATCAAACTTTGTGACTTTTCTTAAAATTTATCTGGCAACAATTTCATATGACAATTTTTTGATCACGTGGCTTGACGTTTCCATGGCAACAAGATTTTTACAGTCATGTTTTTGGACATTTGCATATTTATACCTTTGAATGAAGAAAAAGAATGTTTATTGGTATAACTTTTTTATTTTTACGTCATTTAGCGTTTTTTTTATTGGTTTAGATTAATTTTCCGTCAATTTGGACGGTTTTTAAGAGGTTTTAAAAAAATTCAGATGGCGGATCCAAGATGGCGGCCGTATAACTAATTACCTAATAACTACGTCATATGACGTCATCGTTCCATTGTGCGGACCGCAAAGGAGACAGTTTTGGACGTACTATGTACCCTCTCGGTTTCATTGTCATAGCCTTAATGTTCTTGAAGTTACGAAGGCTCAGGAACTCAAAAAAAGCCCAGGCCGAATAGGGTTAAGCTTATCATCGGCTTTCTGTTCAGAGAGCGACGCTGTTAGGCTCAGCCTATCTATATATATTAGGACATGCTGAGGAGGACTATTAAAGAAGTTCCCGAAACAACTGTCCATAAATGCCGCTTTCTGCTTATATTAGTGGTTAAAGACGTCTTTCCTGCGTAGCAGGCGCTTTGCGGTGCACACGAGTCACGCAAGGGCACGAATAAAGAAGGACACGCGACGCTTTTCTTTCTTTCTCCTTTCCCTCGCGTTGCTCGAGAGCGAGGAGAGAAACCTTAGTTTTTAAATTTCTGTCCGCACTCACTCTCATCTCTCAGGAGCGGAGAGAAAGAAATGTGTTTCTTATTTTCTCCTCGCCTTTGCGTGACTCGCGCTCTGCGCTCGCTCGTTGCTCGCCCTTCGAGCTCGCGCATTGCAAAAGTGCATAATTTTAAAAGTATGCACACCTATGCCGGTATTCATGACTTTGCCATTCTTAGCCACATCACACACAAGTATTACACTTACACATAAAAAATCATTAAGCTCTAGGAAAGAAAGGAAAGGAAACAACAAGCAGAACTGAAAAATTTAATTTACAACTGGACGGGAAGCACGCCCGCTCTCTCCCCAAAAATCCCACAGGCACACCAAATTTCTTAACAAGTTTCAAAAAAAAAAAAAATTCCAGACCACCTGGGTGGTCAGTAATAGAAAAATACCTCCTGCTTATCAAAATCTTTTATCAAGAAATCACCTTTTTTTAATTGATACCTGTACAAAAGATCCATTAAACCGGTGACGTTCTTAAATGTAAAATTATTATCATAGACAGGGCGTAAGTACATAGGTTTCATATTTATTGCGAAATGATCACCACTCCTTAAAAAAATATTTATTAAATTAAACTTTGATGCTGACCAGGGCGCATAAAGCTCCTGAAAGTGTCTGAGAACAGCTCACTCAGTCCTGACGCGGCTGAAGATTAGCATCATGTACGCTCCCGCTTTGCTGTGTCTATTCATTTTTGGAAATCTCACTTTTTTGGTAAAGGGTAAGTCGACTGCTATTTCTTTAGTATTTTGCATTTATTCCGGCTAAACGCGAATTTCGGTCAGCAAGCAGAAGGAAACTTAATATCTCAACTTATCTCGGCTGTGTATGTTAAGCGTCGGGTTCAGTTAATTCGGCCTTCTTTCCCTTCTGATTTCTCAGCATTGTCATAATTTATAGTGCAAAATGTAATGTCATCTCAAAATAGGGCAAACACTAGCTGATTGAACACATTTTATATGTTGTTCGTACATAATTATTTGTTGTATATGACGATAGCTTTGCAACGATTTTCAATTTGTGGCACGTGGGAACTTCCATATAAAAGTGATGTGGGTGTTCGTCGTACTTTTGAGGAGGTGAAAATGTTTTAAGATAATTATCCATAGCTATAGTATATTTACCTTTAGGGTATAAATAAGGAAGAGATTTGACTTCTAAAGCAATTCTTTTCGAGACAGTTGAGATGGTGAAGGTATCGAGTAACCGAAGAAGGAAAATTAAACTGTTTAAATTAATGTGTGCTCAGTCTATATAACCGATTTATTCAGTGTTGAAGATAATGAAAATGCCAAATAATCTGTCGTGGTGCCTTTTCGGAATAAAAATAGTTTGGCGCCACACCCACAAAATGAGATCTTGGCGCCTGTAAAATTCTCAACTTGTATCTCCCTGACTTGCGTTCTCTTCCTCCCCTCCCACTCCACTCTCCCAACAAAAGGGTTGCGTTTTCCTGTTGACAGGGAATGACAAATACAATACCCTTGATTTTAGATTGCAAAATATCTAGTAAGCTATTTTTATCTCAAATTTTCTTCCGATTTACTTACCTACGTTTTCTATTTCATTTCAAATCAATAGCACTTTGCTTTCACTTTACAATTGATCAAAAATGAAGCCGATATGGTTCCTTTTTCCTTCAATTTAGCTATTTTAACGTGATCTGAAAATCGGTGGAAAATGATTTTTGGGTCATTTAAAGGACGTTTAATCAACAAATAGGTACTAGTTTTGTTTGCAAAATTCCTTCCACACACAATGGAAACTGAATATTCACCCCGACCTATTTTTGTTTGACAAGATGGCCGAAGAATGGAAACCGAATAAGACAAACAAACCGAGGGCATTATTGCTAATTTGGAGAGTTGTTTGTCCGCCCAACACACGTCATGCTCGCTGTACAAGTAATTATTCATTGAAAGTTGTTTGGATAAGCGTGTTTTTACAATCTGTCAAATTTTACCTTTAAATTAAAATTTTATTCCAAATAAGAAAGCAATTAAGAGACGTTTATTCATCAATTAGATAGCTGCTTGTTTTGTTTGTATAATTTCTTTAACACACATTGGAAACTACTTAGTCACCCCGTCCTCTTTTCGATAATCACAAATTTAGTTCGTTGCTGTAGCAAACATGAAGGTTTGGTAAATCTTTTAAAATATGTATCCATAGTTTTACATCTTTCTTGAAACCTTGGCGTGTTTTTTTCTTTGTTTTTTTTATTCCAAATATAAAAAAGCAATTGAAGGAAGTTTATTCAACAAATAGGTACTTGTTTTGTTTACATAATTCCTTCCACGCAATAGAACTTGCTTAGTCACCCGGACCTCTTTTCAATGATTACAAGTTATTTGACTTTAATAGTTCTTGTACCCAAACATTCTGCAACAGAAAAAAATATGAAATTTTCCCGAACGTACTGTATTTTTTATTGTCTTTAAAAAGTCTCGCAGCCTATCTACTCCATCGGCTTGCCTGATGTATCAAGCTGTACACTGCAAGTCCAAATCGGTAAATCTGAGCGAAACAATTTCTCGAAGAAAATAGTTCACGAGGGTGAATTATGCGTTACTAATTAATCCTAAATCATCATGATCATAAATTTAAATTTGTTTTGTTTAAAAAAAATGGAGCATTTGATACTTTCGCTAAGGCCCGGTTCAAACGTCGAACTTCACATGTGCCGAATCTAATGCAAATGAGCAAGAACAATGGATTTTGCTCATTTGCATTAGATTCGGCACATGTGAAGTTCGACGTTTGAACCGGGCCTAAGCCAAGTCCGGCCAAGCTGTCTATGATTGTTTATAAAAGCCTGTTTGTTTTGCTCGCTGTACATCTGTGTAATTATTCAATAAAAAGTTGTTTGGATAAGCGTGTTTCACAATTTGTCCATTTTAACCTTTAAATTGATATTTTTATTCCAAATAAGAAAGCAATTAAGGGACGTTTATTCAACAGATAGGTTGTTTCGTTGTTGTACCAAACATTCCGCAACATTATGGCAAATGTTCAATAAAAGGTCTCTATTTGTTTTGTTTTTAAAACAACAAATAGAGCATTGATGCTTTAGCAAAGTGATCATTTTGATATTCACTATTTTCCCAACACGTCCTACCAAGCTGTCTGTCATTGTCTTTAAAAGCCTGTTTGGTTTTTTTTTTCTAAAATCGTTTGGGGATAAGTATGGGCAACAATACTTGTTTTGGTTGAATATAATCAGACCTTCCGCAGCAAATGCCTTCTTTTCATTGACTTGATGTAATTTTACTAAACATTTCGCAACGGAAAAAAGAGAGGGTTCGTCAAACTGCATGTTTTCTGTTTACCCTTTAAACTACTTTTATTGTCACTGACAAGTCTACTTGTAGAGAAAATATTTTTGAGACATATTAAAGACGTTTATTCAACAAATAGACATTTAATTTGTTTAAAAAAATACTTTTCCAGACAACAAACGCCTCTGTCAAACGGTCTGTTTTTTAACTCCCACGAGTGCCAAATAACAAAATTCAAGAAAAATCCCAAATTTTATTTTGTAAAATATTGAAAAACAAATGGTACCATGAAAAAGTACTGCTGAAGAGGTTTCATTTGAATTGTCACACCATAGGATTTTGTCAACAGACGTAAAAGTTAGAACTACACTTCATGTCTCCATAATTGACTCTGGAAGTGAAAGGGTTAATTTTACGACTAAGAAAGTAACTGATATTAAGAAACAGCGTAATCAGTCACCTGACATGCAAATCACTTACAACGTCTGGCTGGGAAAAATTTTAAGGCTGTCAAAATATATTTACTCTGTTACGCTTTAAATGAACATTTTAACATCAAATTGTTGATCTCAAACGGTATGGGTCAACCATTAAAAATGATTTCTGTGTTTGAAAATGGACGTTTTAGGAGTGGGCACTGTACGTGCAGGTTTTTTTTTGGAGAAAATACAGCAACTGATAACCGAGAAATTGACCTGACATGCAAATCATTTTGGAAATATCTGCAAGGGCCAACGGACAATGCAAAAGCGTCTGATCTTGGTGGATCTAGTCAGAAAATTCGATAAAAATACGAAGTAACTAATAAAGCAAGGCTGACTGTACAACTGGGATTATGAGTATATTCTATCCAATATTTCGTCAGGCACGGCTTGACTTCTTCAAATCATAGCTGCAGTTGTCAAACCATATAAACTCTGTAACACTTTAAATTTACATCAAAGTGTTGATTTCGAGCTTGTTATGGGTCATCAATGCAAAGTGTTTTCTGTGTTTTAAAGAGGAAGCGTTTTAGGACTGGTCACTGCACGTGCACGTTTTTTGAGATCACAAATAAAGAATACCATTAACTCACTCTATTAAGGCTGCTTTTCTTTTCCAGCAGTTCATGATATGGCAACTGAAGGAAATTCAATTGCAGATAATTGTACGTTAACAAGATTTTGGTTTCCCTTGCAGGAATTTCTTTTCAATCAGGCAAACTCAACATGTCACAAAGTTTTCAAGACTGGAGCTGCAGCAGTGTTTGTTCACTACCTCAGCACTGTCACTTGCCACGATGCACAAACGTTCAATTTCCAATGACGTTCAGCGGATCAGGGAAGGTAAGTTAAGCTTTCTTATCAATGTTTAATTACTTCAATTGCATTATCAATGTTTGATTACGCCCTGTTGACGTCATCCTGCAACCAAGCACTTTTTTAAAAAAAAATTGGTTAGAGTTACATACTTTATGATCGTCAGCTAACGGATTTTTTTTTCTAGCTAGTGGTGCATGCTGTTTTGCAGAACAAATTAGCAAGTGGGACTAATAACAGATGTAGCTAGATGTAGTAATGATGTAAAAGAAGCATATCAAACAATATTTTGTTTGGCAGAGTGTAATGGTGATCGATTATTTATTTATTTATCTATTTATTTATTTGACAAGAGTCGTTGAAGTAGACTGTTATGAAGTAAAAAGTTCGCTGCATAAATTTGTCTCAAGGAATGAGAAATGTTTGCAGAACATAAGAATTAAATTACTTACAGTATCTTTACATTTGGCATTTTCAGGTCCAAGTGCACGTGTCACTGAGCCATGGTGAGATGTTTTCACGTGTTCACTCACCTGCGGCTTTGTGGGTTCAATCTGTGAGTACACGTGGATTTCAGATATGCGCACGTGAGACAGGCATTGGGACAAATGGAACTGGAGTCATAAACTGGCTGGCTTTCCAAGATCAGCCACAAACGACGCATGGTAGCGTTACACTTAGCGGAATATGGACAACAGAAACCAAGTGTGACAAAGTAACCTTCTCAAAGGTTAGACAACAAAACGTAGTTGATCATTTACCACCAGTTTTAATGCCACGCGTACTTTTGAATCAAATCGCCACAAGACAGTTTGCAATAGACTTCCGTCAATAATGTAAGAGTAAATATGTAAGAGTTACCGTACCACCTAACCGTCTAATTTTGCTACCCCTTGAGTGCATCCCGAGGACTCAAATAAATCATTTGCCAAGCGTAACAATGCCATCAATTTACTCTCGAGTAGCCACCATTTTGAATTTCACATGTGGTAAATCAAGAACCTCTAATGATTGCTCAACATTTTTGTCTGATAAAAGGTTTAGCACTAACTTTATAAAGAAAAAAATGCTAATTCCAGCACTCTGTTTAGTTCATAGAACAACTATACCCTTTTATATTATTTCTAACACTCATGTGTTAAAATTTATAGAGCTTTGGTGAAACACCCTATGTGTTCTTCTCGGCTAAATATACTCGCAGCACGAGGCCTGATGATGCGATGTATGTTTGGTTAGAGAACGCGAATTCCAAAAGCTTCGAGGTGTGCGTCAGAGAATTTTTGCCATTCGATGGAAAACACGAAGACACAATTGTGGTGGGTAGATATAATTTCATATTTAGATATTGTTTCGAGCTTCAGTTGTGTTAATCGTTTTAAACCATAGGCCCGGCCGATCAACACCTGCTTCGTTATCAAACCACAACTTGGCTTAGTTATTCTTAGGCCAATTAATATAAATCCAGAACTAAATTAAACTTTGATTGTTCTGTACTGAAGAAATATCTTTTATTTTAAAGTAAGTAAAGTAAACGAAAGTAAACAAAGCCAAAATAAAGTACCAAAAAATCAAGAGGTCTCTCAGCAACAGCGAAATATTGTCCTTTTGTCGGAACATGCCCAGGGGATATTCTAATAAGGTGTCTGGGATATCGTTTTAAGTACTCTGTTTTATTTCAATTTGACAGGACTGGTTCGCATTTCTTGGCAATGGTAGTTCTTTTAATTTCACCATGACAGGAGAAGAAGTTTTCCCCAACATTGGCAGCCCAACAGCAGATGACAACTATGGATTCTGTCACGTGAGTGTAACAAAGAAATATAATGACAGTGAAAATGGTTCACCACGCCCAACTTCTTTTCAGCAGACTTGTGATAAGAGGAAACTTAATATGCCTATTTCAAAAGGGTGTTCGTGTTGCATTAGTGTTGCACGTTCCTTTTGGGGCTGTGTCAGTACTACACTGACTGACTACACTAACAGTTACAGTTATTTCAACCTTATTTCTTTTGAAGTTTTGGGGTCTAACTGAGTGTACCCATTCTAGTTTAAGTAATGAGTCCGCATAAGAAGGATAGTGCTGAACGGCAATGCACGATGGAATGTCAACTATTTTCATTGTTACAACTAGTGATCTCATTGGCCTAGACTCAAAAAGCGCTAAAACGTTAACGCTCAAAGTTCACAAAGTCTACTTTTTTTAAGGTTTCAAGTATTTTAAGACCTAATCGCACAACATGCAATTTTAAAAAGATATTGTATTTGGGGAACTTCATGAAAGAAGCAAAATTAGTAGCTATTGTCTTCTGCTATTCTGATTGGTTAAGCACGAACATTTCCTAAAATATATTTGACGCAAATGGATTTTCTGTATTTTTATAATGAAATATAATTATGAACCATCAGCCCCTCCTCTATTCTTAAAATCAAAGATATTCTATGTGGGAAAGAGACAATGCCGCAGAACAATGACGTTTACTATAGTTCTTATGTGAAGCATTACTTAATAAGTTAAAGCCAATTCTACGATGTCATTTGGTGTGACGTTGCAATGACATTCTTAATCCAAGTGGCAGTCACGCGCGGCTTTTATTATCGTCTTGTCTGATCTTCTTTGGCTAATTTCCATCGATTTCATGTCTTAAAAGAACCGAATATCTAAAGTTTCAGAGGTTTCAATGTTCGAAGTGTCGGTTTTTGCAGAATTTAGTCTGAAGAAAGTATGGAAAAGTATTTGCGTGATTCAGGTTTAGTGCCACTGACCTAAAGCGAATTTCATCCCTTTCCGGCGATCATGTTGGCTGTAGTTGACTTTGTTATTTCTGTTTCTTTCTCTTCACAGCAAGTGCAGTACAACACTACCTTTTATGCTTCACCTGTTGTCCTGATTTCCGCTAACCATTATTATGATCGAAAAACAAAAAGTAACATTCCACCAGAGAACAACATACTCACTGCCTGGGTGGAGGTAGGTAATTGCTTTGCCACCCGTATAATAAAAAATGGTGATCGCCAGAGATTAGGTGTTGTGTACCACAACGCGCAGGCGCAAATCACCAACACAAACAGCTGGGCTATCCAGTGATCTGACAGGGTTTGGAATTCATTTATCTTGAGAAGAAAACTATATTTTAGCGAAATAAACAAATATTTAATTGTCGGATTATAATATTAAGTCTGTACCATACAATTCATAAGAAATAGGTGTTATGACAAATCGATTGTTTTGGAGTCCTAACAGTTCTCCATTATTTTGTCACATAGGAAGTTGGGATAAAATCCATGAGAATTTGCGTCAAGGACTTAAGCGGTGCAGGGAGCAATCATGATCCGATTGCAGTCAGTTATATTGTGATTGGAGGTTGGTAATAATTTTCATGTTAATGTGCTTATAAAATAAATTCATATTAACTGTAAGCAAAGGAAATAGAAGACGTCTACGCGCAGGATATATGAACTGCTGCAGAAAGAATTAAAGGCAAAGATCTCTGCCATGTTTTAGGTCGCTTTTAGCCCCTCCTCCGCAGTTCATCTCTCTTTAATTCTTTCTCCTACAGTTCATAACAGTACCAAAGGTTTGCCATTTTAATACGTTGACACGTATTTGGGGTATTGTCTACCTCAATCTTATAGTTGTTTATTTAAAGAAGCCAAAAGTGGCGTTTGAGTAATTTTAGCTTATTATCTGATCGCTAAGTATGCAACATTCTGTAATCGTTGTATGATTGATTTGCTTGTCGTTTACTGATCTTGTGATCTAAAGGATAAAGCTAGACAAGCATATGACACACGTATCTTAATTCTTAAGTATGCAGTCGTTATTCTCGTTGACTGTCTAAGTGGTTAAGGCATTTAACCATAGTTCTCGCGGTGGACATGTTTGGGTTGCTCAATTCAACCTTGGAAAAGACCTATCCGTGAACGAATGTCAGGGCCAGTTAATTTCGGTACAGGCATTTACAATTCAGTAATTTCCATTGGTTAGTTTCTATTTGGTTTACTTCAGTCAGGTTGGTATGCTTGGGTTTGTCCGATCAACTATTATGTCCCAATGGTTTATGGTCCTCTGGTTCTCACGATCCGCAAACCCAAACATGTCTACAGTTGTAGTACAATGTATATAGATAGGCTTGTTTCAGTTCAGTCGACAAATCGTGTGGCCATGTAACCTGCGGTCCCACCAATTGAGCTTGGCGCTGCACAAGAAGCCCCAATAAAAAGATTCTCGGTGCCAGCCGCTCGTCCATCAAGCGAGGCTTTATTACATAGTAATCAGTCTTGTGCTACTGAAGATTGCTGTAGTTACGTGGCTACGTTCGTTTCTTTCAGATCTCGATCCTTGCCTCAATGTTGTATGTCCATCGTTTGGAGTCTGTAAAACATACAGCGCCCATGAAGCACGCTGTGTGTGCAATGAAGACTGCCCCTCCTATCAAGATCCCGTGTGCACCTCCAATGGAACAACATACGACAACAAATGCTTGTATAAGCTGAGCTACTGTAAAGGACTGGACAACAATACTGTCTACCATCCAGGAAGCTGTGAGGGTTAGTAGGGGAGCTTCCACTAAAATACAGCATATAATAACGTCACTATGTGACAGTGGGCTTGGTACTTGCGAAAGCTTCATAGTTAACCATGGACTGTTAGGCAAATTCCGTGCCATTTCAAATGTTGAAAAAATGTTGTTCGCTTTGACCAATCGTTAGTTCCTATATGTACGACTTTGATGATTGCTGCATGTGATAATGTACTTTAATTAGCGAGAACACAAAACTACGCGCACGTCATAATTACACTGTAGTATACCAGTTTAACCGTGGCGCGCGGAGCAAAGTGAAATTAAAAATGCTCGCGTTCAGGACGATAATGAAACAGCGGACGAGAAATGATGGTTATATTGAGAAATTATTAAAGAAAACGTTCTCAAACATTATCGTATAATATATATAGTTAGGCTTAGCCTAACAGCGGCGCCCTCTGAAGACCCTCTGAACAAGCTTAACTAAGATGAAACTTAACTAATAGGTGAAAGGTCGGAAGCACAAGAATTAAGATTAATATTGACGACCGGGCTATTTTTCAATTTTAGCAATTCTCTAAAACAGTATTACCCGACCGTCTGCACAGTACATTTAGACCGTACAAAAGTTCACAAAAACAACTTTTTCTCCGTCTAGAATAACTATTACGACTATTTTCCGAATAAAATACACTTGTTGCTTGTCACAAAATGCCCGAGAAACTGATTTGTTAATCAAAATTGCAAAAATACACAAAAGGCATATTTGCATAAGGCGACGCGAGTAAAAAAAGTCTTGTTTTGTTTACATAAAATCGCTTTTGACTCTCTGTAATGAATGAACAAACACATAAAAATGGGCAACACAATCTTCTTTCGAAAAATTTTATTCAAATCTCCATGAGTTTGTTTAAAAGCGAACGCGTACCATTTATAGCGCATCGAGGCCGAGCCGTGTCTTTGATGAAATTCAAGAAATTACTAACTGAATTTAAGCTACACGTTTAAAACACACAAACAAAAAGTCAGTCACAGATTGATATCAAGATAAATTCCCATCGAAAAATGTAATTTGTTTTACCTTTACGTTCCTCCGGCGACTACTGTACTTGGAAATTCTTTAAATCTCCGCTTTGGTGCTGAAATCCGTAAAACGAACCCATCTCTTCACATTGCTAAAACCGTATATAGTTCCTCGAAGCAAGATTTTATCCCTGAAAGCTCTTCTCTTTCCACAAAAGCGGCTTCTGAGTATCCCTTAATTAGTATCCTGTCTTGAGTAGCAAACCGCCAAAAAAAATGTTGGTTAATAGACCCTTTTAATAAATACCAGAATGCATCACATTCCGCTATCGATGTCAAATGTATTCTTTTGAATTGCAAGAGAATTCATAATAATATGTTTGACGTCATTAGCGGAAAATGATGCATCGTGGTATTTATTAAAAGTGTCTATAACGACTTCAATTCTCCGCTAAAAACAGCATAAAAATCCTGCAACGGCTGTTTACCGAGCTGACGGCTGTGTAGCCGCGCGAAAAAAAAAAAGCCTCAAAGATCCCGGATGTTTTGTGGCGTCACACGGGCATGTTTTGCGACGTCATAAGCGCCAGCGAGCTAGCCCAACGCGTACGGCGGGCGTTCGGCGGGCGCACAACGCGCCCGCGAAACATTCCGCTAGCCATGACCATGAAAAATGACGGCATAGGTTCTATGAGTATGGTGCTCCGCCGGGCCTTCGGCCCGCGGGCTCCGCTAATATCCGTGGGTAGTAACTGTGGACCATGAGTATGGTGTGTGTATTATAAAAATGCACAAATTGAGTAATCCATATGAACCCGAATACAGACCGTTTTCATTCCAAGTTTTTTAAAACTATCCGTTTTAACCGGGTTTAACTGTAGCAAGATATTATTGAAAGAGAAACAGTTGTTTTTCATTGTAATCGAAATTGTGCTTTTAACGTGTTAAACAGGTTTCCCAATTGTACGAGGTCGTGTGGACCTTCTTCGTGTACCAAAATGGACGGATTCGACCTGCCAGACTGTCGTGTTCCCACCATATCGCTTCTATCCGGATAAACAGGTTCATGTACTTGTCACTGTCAATCACATGAAGCTAAATGACTCCGTCACAGTTCACGACGCTGTCACGTCATGGACCGAAAACATCAACACAAAGAACTTCACAGTTTGCGTCATGCAGGCTGGGAGAAGTGAGGAGACTTTCAATCCCTTTGCAACTGTAGATTGGCTTGCTTATCAAGGCGCACCATCACAAGGAATGACGGGAACGATTAAAATGCAGAAATGGTGGTCTGGAACGAAATGCGCAGATGTGAATTTTCCCAAGGTAGGATCAATGCATATATAGCTGGGCGGTCTCTATGTTTTCTTATATGATCATTATTTCCACTAAAGACGAGTGAATATCCATCCTAATTACACACGGACATATAAGCGCCGCTGTCGAACTCAATGGAAATTTAATAACGGATTAATCGAAAACAAATCAAAGTGACCGTCAAAGGTCATTTTTAATTCGCTTATTTTTCTTTCACTTGGAAGGATGAGTTTAAGGAGACGCCTGTAGTTCTTGTGACAGCAGAACATCGCAGGGTTGGTAACGAATACGACTCTTCCCTTATCTGGACAGAGGATACAAACAAGGACTCAGTAAAGGTCTGCCTTCGCGAAATGCAAAATTTCGATGGAAAACATGAAGACATTGACGTGGTACGTACGCATGCATGCCAACGTTCCATCATTTCTTTCTATATCTTACTTACTGTTAAGAACTGGTTCGTTTATTTTAGTGATCCTTACTGGCAATTGGTAGCCGATAAGGTAAAAGACCCACGCATCTTTGCAGAAAAATACCTGCTTGGCCAAGAGTCACAAACGAGTATTATAGTAACAAAACAATCAATACTTGAAGCAAAACCGTCCAACACCAAGCAATAAGAAAACGAGTTAACAATTGCTTTCACTTTGACACACGCAACTTGTTAACAACATATAAACCTTTGTTAGAGCACGTTTCACGAGATTTGAGAACCCAGTTCTATAGAGTTTATAGCATGAAAACAAATGAAATGACCGAAATATAAATACTTTGTACCACATTCTAGTTGCATTCTTTTCAAATCCATCTTAACCTGTCAGTCTGCATTGTTATTTTGTTTCAGAAATGGCTGGCCTTTTCAAAACCACACAGACCATTTTTCACTGAACATGGTTCAATTGGATTTGCAAACCTACAACCACCATCAGATGAAAATAACAATGCTTATTGCGAGGTACGTTTGTTACTTTTTAAACTGATAAAGAATCAGTCATTTGAAATAGGAAAAAAACTAAGAGGATTCTTGCCATCTCCGATCACAAGTTATTACCGATAACGAAGTCATAAGTATATGGGATGCAATGTCACTTGTTAGCACCTCTTAGTAGCATAAAAGAACACGCACCAACGATTAGAAAAATACTAGAAATGAGTAATTATAAAGAACTATCTGAGTCTTATATAATTATACGATGTTAGAAAATTACATATAATGATAAGATAGTGTTAAGATAAGTAGATTTAATTGATTTTTTTCCTTTGATAGTTTGTAGTGTTTGAAAACAATTACAACACAACACCCTCAGTTTTAGTAGCAGCCAATCACAGCACCACGGCAAGTGGAAACCTGGCCTCAGTGCATAACGGCATTGCAACCTGGATCGAGGTAAAGTTAACTTATTACAGGATTTCGCGATATCAAATTTTCGAGTTGTTCGCGATTTATTTAAAAAGAAGAGAAAATTTGATGTCACAAAAAGAGTAAACCGGCTATTTTGTAGGCATTATAAGAAAAAATGTTCCACAAATTCCACTTCAAAAAGTAATGAATATTTTATGAATACGTTTTCAGGGTCTGAATGCCTCTGGGTTTAGAGTGTGTGTCAAGGAATTGTACGAGACCAGATATGATCCCGTGTCAGTGAGCTATGTGGTCCTCACAGGTCAGTAAATTAACAGCTTGGGTTAAAGGTTATTTTTATCCGATTAACTTTTAAAAGCGAAAGGCAAAAAGCGTGTGTTTGGTTTTCTTGTGCTTGTGGTTTTCTATACCTTTACAGTAGAATTCCGAAAATAATGGTCCCAAAAATAGTGTCCAAAAATAGTGTCCATCCAAATGCCCCTCTCCTCTCCTTCCTTATATAATGTGACTTAATTTAATTATTATCATCTGTAAAGGTTTGGAGAAAACAAATAAATGAAATAAAATGAAATGAAATGAAATAGATTTCAGGAAAAATTTAAAGAGAAAATTATATTTCTTGAATACAAAAAAAAAAACAACCCCGACGCAACAATGGCTAAGAATTACGGTTTCTTACGGTACTATAGAACTTTGGAAAATAATTTAAGGCCCCATTTTCGTTTCCATTTTGCGGTCATAATCAACTTAAAATTAATTAATTTTAGCAGTCCGAAAATAACGGCTTCCCGAAAGTCCCTTTTTAAAAGCTGCTGACTAGTAACGGGGCCATTACTTTCCGAATTCTCCCAATTCTACAGTCTGCAAAAATCCACTGATCCTCGTAATGCGAAAGTTGGGCTGAAAATGAGCGAGTGTGGATATGGGGAGACTAGGAACAGGCGCTTTGCACTATTTCGGCGAGTTTATACAGTAAACAATGCTGTTTTGCACTCTATTAATCTTTTTGTTTGTTTGTTTGCATGTTTCTTTAAGCGCATACCTTTTCAACCATTCAAAAGTTGCTTTTCGAACTTTGTTAGACATGCTCGAGGGAGGGGGACCTGCGTATTTACCGGAGCCACTACTGCTCTGATGACGAACCAAACCAAACCAAACCAAACCATGTTTACAATATAATCGTGATTTGACTTGTTACCCGAACGACAGCTTGATGAGAAGAAACGTTAGTTTGCTTTTACAGCTGCAAATCAATCCATCAAAGCGGAACAACAGACTATTCGTCTTCGAAGGCAAATAGATGATAGCAAGTAAACATTAACACTGACTATGCGAAAATATGGTTCACCGGGGAGAATTCGAACCCCGGCCTTCTGATAACAAGGCAGACGGTTAAACACGTTTTCACTTAGTATGTTTTATCGTGCTTATAAATGTTTACCTGCTTTTTTCCTTTGATATAACACATCTTTACCCAGATCCTTTTTGTGAAAATATGGCTGATTCACTGTGAATATCCCTGTGAATATCTCTTGCAGTCAGTTTTAAATACAAAATAGACGTTTCGTATTTTATTTATAGATATCTGTGACCCTGGATGGAGCTATTTTAATGGCTTCTGTTATTTTACGAGTGACACGTGTTCAAACTGGACAGTAGCCATAACAAAATGTCGACAAAACAACTCCGTCCTCGTTGATGTCAGCAAGAATGAGGAGAATGTTTATATTCAGCATCTCCATAACGGTGAAAAATCCTGGCTTGGATTGAACGACATCACCACGGAAGGGAACTTTACTTGGGCGGATCGCGGAACTGGCAACTTTACAGCTTGGGCAAAGAATCAGCCAAATAATTACAGGGGAGAAGACTGCGTACACGCACTTGGTGTGAAGCACAACTATGAATGGAATGACGTGAAATGCAGTGACTGTCATCAGTATACTTGTAAAAAAGGTAAATAAATGTTGTCGGATAGGGCATTGCAAAGAAACTGACATTGGGAACATCATCAGGAGAAGAAAGAGAACTTAGAATTTTCAGAAAAAAAATCAATCAAAAAGAAATAAAATCCCTTATATTGCACGGTTACCAGGAGCTTATTAAGCTCCTGGCGGTTACCTAATACATTCCAAAGTGAAAACAATTTTGAATGTCACCAAGAACTACCAAGCTGTTCAAAATATCGACAAACGAATATAGACGACATTAACAGACCAAAAGCACATTTGACACTAAGATTATGATTAATCACCAATTTAAAAAATGGCAAGAATGATGGGACTTAATTAATTAATTCATCTCATCCAATACACAAAGGCCATGGCTAAGAAAGGAAACTAAGAGTTATAAGATAATTTAGTTTTATCGACTGAGTCGATAAGGTAAATTGACCACCGTAAAAAGTTTCAAATAGCTGATGTTTCGAGCGCTAGCCCTTCGTCAGAGCGAATCAAGGAATTGTGGGTTGTGTGTGGTTTAATATAGTAAATGGTGGAGCTACGCTATTGGTGGAAGTTTGGTGACGTGAAAAAACAAATCTAAATTTGTTGAATGAAAAGCGTTCGTTGATTCCGTGTGGATTGAGAGTGCCGATGATGCTTTTGACTGCGTTGTTGTTGTTTAAAGAATTTAAAATTACTCCAAAACGACCCTGAAACTGGCCGAAGTTTTTACAACCCCCACTGATTTCATTCACACGCGCAAAAACATAGGTATCTTTTTAGTTACAAGCGCACTGAAATCTGACGATGAACCTGGAACTTTTAAATGCGCGTGCACACGATGTAACACTTGTCCTTAATTCATTCACAACGCGGACAAAATAACAGGACCCAAACGATCTATTAAAATCACTGATCGTTTCACATACACCTCCGTAAATGTTATTTACTGCATAACATGTACTTTATGCATAAAAATATACATTGGCGAAACAGGAAGGAGACTAGGCGACCATTTTCGTGAACATCTTCGAGACGTTGATAAAATTACAAAGACGCATCCAAACCAGTCGCGCGACATTTCAATCTATCCAACCATTCCTTTCCTTGCCCCAGGGCAACACAGCAAGACGTAAAAACGTAGAACAAAAATTCATCTTTCAAATCGGCACTCTCAATCCACACGGAATTAGCGAACGCTTTTCATTCAACTAATTTACATTTGTTTTTCACGTCATCAAACTTCCAGCAATAGCGTAGCTGCACCATTTACTATATAAAACCACACACAACCCACAATTCCTTGATTCTCTGTTAGGCAAAGTTTCACTTAGAAGCATACTGAAATCTGACGACTACACAATTTTAAGTGGGTGATGCAACACTTGCTCTTTCTTTAACAACTCGGACGAAATATCAGGACCCAAGACATCGGTTTAAGGACGGTGCCACCTATTGTTATTGCACATACGTTCTGCGCATGCATTGCGCGATTGTCGCGCGAGACACTGGTTATTTTTTTAACGCGAACGCGCGAGGTAAAGGCTAAGTTCCGCCCACTTTTCATGTCAATCTGTCAACTCCCTGTCTCAGTTTCTAAACTTACAAGATAAATAGAGTTCTCAAAAATCTACGAAAATGTGTTTATAGACCTTCTGCAGCCTAAAAGTGCTAAATTCTTTCTCTATTTTGCAAACGACAGAGCCTCGGTAATGAAACTATTTTGATGCCGCCTCGATCAGCAGAACGCGTACGTTTTGCCTTTCTTTACGAAGATTGTTTACATTGGCTTCTTTTCTCCATTCAAAATTTCAACAAAACTTCAAGTCAACCGGCCAGACTAGTGTTTTTTTTTTTTATATAAAACAAGCACACTCAAGGCATAAAATCCAAGGAAAGGCTGGCATGTTGTTATTTCCAATTTGCACAAGTTTTTGTTTTGGCGGACAAAATCGCGTTGTTTGAAATTTTTGTTTATCTGCAAAAATCTTTTGCCAGTGACCATTTTTGCGAATAAAAAAAAGTAATGATATAACAAAAGCAGAAAAACAACTGTTCCAGTTAAATCAAACAAACGTCAAAAAAGAGAATTGAGATGAGCAAAGCGTTTTCAAAAAGACCGTTTTTGACAATTGGTGAAGATATAAAAACAACTGGCTGAAGCCAGCAACTAAAGAAAACTGGCCGTCCAAAGCCGGGAAGCATCCGACTAAAGTTCCCTCCCTCGATTGCTGGCAAGCATGGTTTTGAGTGTAATCTTTCGTAAACACATTCGTGCATTTCGGTACAATTGATTTCCATTGTTCTCTATCATAAGCAAGTGGTGTTTTTCGAAGTCGCATCTCGTCAGTTCTCAACTGCTTTGCATTAGAACAAATTTTGATAGGCGAAAAACGTGCCATGATAAACTGAAAAGAAATCTTATCTTTTTAGATCAAATAAAGCCGTAGACTTCGGCAAAAAAAGTGTTTTATTATTTCACGATTTTTTTTTAAATTAAAGTGTACCGTCTAATTTTTTCCAAAGTTATCAGAGAATCCATGAAAACTACAGGAGCTTCACAAGAAAATAAACAGTACGCGGCCAAATGAAATTACAAAACTCAAGCACTTTTCGACAAATATTTCTTACATTTTGACTCCAAATAACCGTTAAAAGACTAACCTGCCAATCTAGAGTTTTTCGGCAGCCGCCGGACCAGTCACCTCGATATAGCACTGATGTTTTCAAGTTGGTAATGGATCGGAAAAAAGTTCTTGTACCCGAAGGAACATAATAAATCCGTAGATCCACTGTAGATCAATGGAAGTGAACCGATTTTGCGTTTTTACTCCTTTACTGTGCTGCTTGACCTTGAAATCCCCGAAAAATGTTTCTCAAAAGAGCAACTTACAGCTACAAATAGAATTAATTTTGAATTCTACAATGTTTGTCTTTTTATTGTACCTGAAAGTAAAAGTTTTGAACGGTAAGCCGTCGAGTGGAAATCCCAGCATGCCCCCGAAAAAGACACGCACAATATTTAACTTACTAGGGAGGGCATAGAAAAAAATGTCGCGGACCCCGAAAGCCATTCCGTAAAAGTTGAAAACATCTAAATATAACTTGTAAAAACGCGTGGTGACCCCTACTTTTTATCTTATAAAATGGAAGTGGTAAGCATATTGAGCACACAATTAATTTTTTGTTGTGGGCAAAAGTTATTAAGACTGTATTTTTGGCGAACGTGGGAAACCTGTCAGGGTCGATAATGGCTCCGTTGTGATGATTTTTGTAACTTAAAACACGTAAACAGTAGTTGTTATGTTACCATTTGTTATGTATTTTAGAGATTTTTAGAATTATTGTTGCTTTTGTGTATGTAAAGGCGAATTCTAAGGAAATCCGCGAAGAAAGTTGTATTTTTCCATTTTTCGAAAAAATGCTGATGTCAGCATTTTTTCCAGATTGAAGCCTTATTATCTCCGAAAAATGCGTGGTTACCCCCAAATTTCTCTTTGGATTCCAATAGCCCCTGCTAAGATCTACTTTTCCCGCATAGTCAAAAACCTGGCAAAAAACTTCGCTATTAGGTGGCACCGTCCTTAAATTACTAATCGTTTCACATGCACCTCAGCAAATGTTGATTAAAAAGCTGCCAAGTATGATTTTGTCACGTTTGAACTACGTTTGAATGAAATCACTCAAATCATTGGTGGTTATGAAAATTTTACCTGTCTCGGGATTATTTTGGAGTAATTTGAAGTTCTTGTTCTACACGTTACCATGCTTCCACCAATATAGCGTACATGTAGTTCCACATATAAACCACACACAGCCGACAACTCCTTCATTTGCTCTGACAAAGTGCTGGCGCTCGAAACGCCAGCTTTTAAATTTCGTTGCGGTGGTCAACATTTACGGCCCTATCAATTTAGTTCAGACAAAATTAAAAACAGACAAATGTTCGTCTGTCCATCCCTCACCGATGCAGCCCGCCCCCACATGTTCTTTAGGAACTAACCATTTTATTCATTCCTTATGTTGAATTAAATTGTAATTTATTTTCTCATCAATTTATCAGACCTCAATGAATGCGAAAGAAAGACTTATGACTGCTATCAGTTTGCCACCTGTATCAATGAACGGGGATCCTATTCGTGCAAATGTAAGAGTGGATATGTTGGAGATGGATTTGAATGTCATAGTCCATTCCCTGGATCATGCTCCGAAGTTCGACGAAATGGAAACAGTGTCAGTGGAAAGTACGTCATTGATCCAGATGGTGTGGGAGGACTGGCTCCATTTACAGTGTTCTGTGACATGACCGACAAAAGTGGAGTTGGCGTGACAGTTATTAGTCACGACAGTGAAAGTAGAATTAATGTCCAAGGATGCGAAGCACAAGGTTGTTACTCGCGTGACATTCATTATACAGGAGCGAGTCTGCCTCAGCTGGGTAGTCTTACTAAAATATCCTCCAGTTGTGAACAGTTTATCAAGTATGAGTGCTATGGCTCGTCTTTGTCGTTGTCCACTCCATACGCATGGTGGGTGTCACGTGACTCTCAGACGATGACGTACTGGGGCGGAGCATCACCTGGCAGTAGTAAGTGCGCATGCTGGATGACCAACTCATGTGCAAACAATCATGCTTGTAACTGCGACTCGAATGACCTTGTATGGCGTGAAGACAGCGGCGTGCTCGCTGATAAGTCAAAGCTTCCAGTTAAACAACTAAGGTTTGGCGATACAGGCGATTTTTTTGTTAACGGCGAGCAAGGCTACCACACATTGGGGAAACTAAAATGCTATGGCATAGCATAAACGCTTGCCTGTACTTTCTGTTATGTTAATGATCCCAATAACTTGATCATTGTTTGTTTGTTTGTTCGTTTAGTTGGTTGTTGGATAAACAATGGACCCTATGTTAACTATCACGGTACCTAGCGACAAAGGAACTGAGGATAAAATTACTCTTAATTATTGTTATTTCAGTTCATTTAATTTTAATAAGCAGCAAAATACAATGCTCTGTTAAGCAACAGCTTCTATTGTGGGAATTATGTAGCCTTATTTTTTTTCTATTTTTTATTTTCTCTGTGTTTCGTCAATCAAATCTTTGCAGTGCAAATTAGCCCATAATTCCGTGAACATTGCTTCATTTGTGAAAATGTGTGACGAACCTTCAAGGGACCTGCTCTCCAGACGCTCCCAGTCGGTGCATGTTTTGCAAGTGCTCTATTTCGATTCCAGTCGGGGTCATATCCGTATCGATGTGGCGTAATCACCATACTGTAGTTATGTCTAGTTTGTCGTAACTGAGCAACTTGTGTTACGGAATAAAGTCGTGCCTGTACAGGGTTTTGAAAGCTAGAGCTCTGGCTATTGAAAGTCACTGTAAGTTTCAGTTCCTTTCTTCATCTGGAATATGATATTCTGCGGTTGTTGATACTCCACGCTGGGATATAAGACAACTATCACGCCTTCTCGTGAGAATTAAAGTCTCCGGCTCTCTCCCTCCGGCCCTTGTATAAAAGCCAGTTTTCATTTAAATTTCCCTTCTCGGATAAATTTAAAGGCACCTAAACTTCTCACTAAGAAATAAATGCCCTGGGGCGTTCAATGGAAAGGAATGTTTGACTAAGTTGTGGCGCTTGATTTAATGCTCCCCAATAATGCTGTTTATTATACATTGGTGTCACTAGCTCGATTTTGATTGGCTATAAGCACGCAGCTAATTATTGCTTGCTGTTTCTGTTACGTCATACCTACAGACAATGAATTTTATATATGTAGAAGTGACGTCATACCTACAGACAATAGTTTTATGCATGCAGAAGTGACGTAAGTTGTTTACTTACAAGTTGACTGCTGTGCATTGATCACTTTTTTGTGCGCGCTCTTGTCTTTACAAGTGCAGCTCAGGAATATGCATAATAAAACAATTATTGGATTCGGTTTTCGCATGATAGCGATAATTATCAAGGCTTCAGTTTGTGTTATCCGCCTCAGCCTTCGGCTTGATAATTATCGCTATCATGCTCAACCTCATCCAATAATTGTTAAATAATTCCGAATCAAAGTTACATCCCAGTTGATGTGCTGTTGCACGTAACAATTTTTCGTGCAAGTTATCTCGCAGAAAGATTGTTGAAAGTTGCACGCGTAAGTACGACCGCAAATTGGATGTTAATAATATAAACTATGAGAAAACATCAGATTACATGCATGCCAATTTTTTTTTTCTAACGTGCCATATTATCTCAATGTCAACGTTATTATAACTACCCTGATTATTCAGGTTATTGCAATTTTAACGTAAACAATCTTTAGCAGTATGCAGTATCTGTATCTGTATGCAGTATCTGTAATCGTTCGTTTAACTGTAGTAGTATTATGTAATTTAGTGTTGCCGGATAGTGTTATGAATAAAGTTTACACTAACGTTATGTGCTGCGGTAGTCTACAATGTACGCTACAATTCTAAGCCATTGTTGCATTGGAGTTGCTTTTGAGTGAATAAAGTTTATCTTGCAAAGTTGTTATAAGATGGGTTATTTGCTTTCCGTTGGCCAAGTTGATTTCGGGAATTTCAAGGCCTTAACGCTCTCGGAAGTTCACGCAAACTTATACCCCAACCGTGTACAAGGAGGGGTGGCCGGGTTAGCTGCAGCCCCCCCCCCCCCCCCCCCCCCCTTTCCCCTTCCGCCTTGGGTTTTTACGATGTTACAAAAAAGATTTTTATATATCCAATATATACGCCATGTAGAATGTGATGAGCTCTACAAGATAAGGTAAATATCATTGTGGGTTATGACGATGCTGGGAATAAATGACGCCATCCATATACAATTATTAATTTTGCAGTGTAACATTTTTATTCACAAATGGCTTGACCTCTCGTTACCATAGTAGGGACGGACCATTATTTTTTGGACGGGGGTGGGGAGGTGGTTGAATAATCTTGAAATAAATTGTTTGCAGATGCTATAAACACTGAAATAAATTGTAAGCATGAAAAAAATTGTTTGTTAAGAGTATGGCAGTTGGATGGAGACAAAATATAGTTTGCAGCAGGTGCCGCATTTATTAAAAAACATTTTGCAGTTGTTTCCAATAATTTATCTTCCCCTCCCTCCCTACACATGCAGCTACTCACTGGAACAGGGATCTATGAGCAGTGGATTGGCATATATCCCATTTCTATTCTTAGTATGTAATTGTCTTTTAACTCGGGTCAAACGTATTCACTTCCTTTGATGCTGAATCTCCAGAATAAGCAGAGACAAGTCATGTTATTTTTGCCTCCAGTCACGTATTATCAGGTTCATTTCAAAAGTTTGTACACGCCAAATTTGTACGGTCTTTTCACCGCTTAGACCACCGTGAAAGGATCTCTAACAAAAACCAAACGTCCTCTACATAAAATCTGTTGCAAAAGTTTGTTTTGTAATGATGAAAAGTCAAAATCAAGAAGAAAAGCAGACGAACAGAAGGAAAATATTCGACAGCTTTTGTTGCGCGTAAGGTTTGCTGTTGTCTGTTGTCTGTTGTATCGCACTGATTCATGTGGAACTCAGAATACAAGAACATCATCGACTGATATCACACTCAGCAAGACATAAGCGAATTGCACCGTACCGTAGAACATCGCGAAGAACGACGTCGGTATTTAGGTGAAAGCTTCCCAAATCAGGCAGAGAACCACAGCAAAATCAAGATAGAACATTCAAAACATACCAGAACGGCAGCGAGGAAAATCTGTAACTTCTTGCTTGATTCCAAAGAGACCCAACAACTTACTTGGTCCGGAGAAGAACCTTCGTCCAATTTTTCCACTGCGTACTTTTACTAGGCATTGAAATATTGAGCCGTACGATTCCAAAATCGGGAAAATATCCGAAACTAAATCAAGACAAATAGATTATTCACATGTGACATTTCGGAACCCCAGCTCCCCAGGATGATGCCTGATTTCCACGCGATGCTGGATACTATTGTGACGTTTCAAAATGGCGCAGATTTGGTACCGACACATTTCTCGATTCGTTCCGCTTAGCCTAGACGACGCGCTAAGAATGCTGGATACTATTGTGACGTTTCAAAATGGCGCAGATTTGGTACCGACACATTTCTCGATTCGTTCCGCTTAGCCGACAAGATTAGGAAGCGTCTCCTTCGTCGACGCAATAAAGTTTTATACATCTTATTCAGAGGTTTAACAGATAATGCGCACGGATATTAAACGACATGTGTAGTATTTGCGAACAATGAGTAAAATGTCAGCTCGTATTATTTGTTAACTATCGAATGACGGATTATTATTCGACTGAAATTCCTTTCATTGTATCTACTGTGTCTTCAAACCGGGACACTTAGCTGTAATACGAAAATCTACTGTGTAATACGCTCGGATATCTTGCGTGTACTCTTTTCCTTATAAGGTAAGATGACTTCCAGTCGACTAATAAGAACATTTATACATAGAAAATTTTTGTTTTTTCATCTAGTTACGCCCAAAATAACATTGTCACCTAAACGACTGATGGCTGAAGAAAAACAAAACGTCACCATCACCTGCAGTGCTACTGGTCAGCCGAAACCAAGCATCACGTGGTCCTGGGCTGTTGGTAGTTTGCCCAAAGACAGATACAAAGCAATGAACGGAATCCTGACAATTTACAATATCACAAAGAAGGACGGTGGAACATACATTTGTAAGGCAGAGAATATTATGGGAACAGCAACAGATACGACTCAACTCACGGTTTTCTCTCCTTTGCGGTTCAAAGTCCGTCCTCCTCAAGAAGTAACTCCTGCTATGTTTGGTTCGACGGTCCGTCTGCCTTGTGTGGCCTAGAGTGACCTGAGAACTACAATCACTTGGACAAAGGATGGTAAGTCCTCCCTACCTGTTGAATATAATGTTCTACTGAATGGAACACTGGTTCTCCAAAACATAAAGAAATCCCACGAAGGATCTTACACCTGTAGAGCGACTAATGCTCTGACAACAATAAAAACCAAAGTCAAAATCAATTCTCCAGGTCCAGCTGCTTCCTGTTCTGTGATCAGAAAATACGTCAGCAGTGTAAGCGGAAATTACGTCATTGATCCAGATGGCGAGGGAGGCCTGTCACCATTTACAGTGTTCTGTGACATGACTGTAAAGGGTGGAGTTGGGGTAACAGTCATCAGTCATGACAGTGAGAACAGAACATATGTGTATCAAATTAGTGGCTGGGGCGGTAAAGGTAGCTACTCACGTGACATTCATTACACAGGAGCGAGTCTGTCTCAGCTGGCGGGTCTCGCCAGAGTCTCCTCACACTGTGAGCAATTTATAAAGTATGAGTGTCATGGCTCGGTTTTGCTTCACAACACTAATCCATACGGATGGTGGGTGTCACGTGATTCTCAGAAGATGACTTACTGGGGCGGAGCATCTGGCAATGGTAAGTGCGCATGCGGGATGACCAACTCATGTGCAAACCCCAGTTATGGTTGTAACTGTGACAAGGAAGATTTAGTCTGGCGTGAAGATAGCGGTATCCTTACTGATAGGACAAAGCTTCCTGTGAAACAACTCAGGTTTGGAGATCTTGGTGATACCTACGATAATATGGGTTACCACACACTGGGAAAATTAAAATGCTACGGCACAATTTAAGGGCAAACTTTTAAATATATTGCTTGAAAGAAAAGTTTGAAAGTAAAATTAATTAAGACGTCAAGTTTTGTAAGGAGATAAGAACAGTGTGTAATAGTCCATGAACTCGCTAGTGATTCAGAAATTTAAGCTTTCCAATTGTCGAAAACGTGGTTTGTTATAACAATACAGTGAAATCCCGTAATACGACCAATTCGTTAATGTGACTCCAAAATACTGTTCATGCAGTTATCTTCTGTATCTGAAAACCTCATTGATCCAACCACCCCCATAATGCAAACACTAGTGTGGCCTATCAGTGGTCGTATTAAAGCGGGTTCTACGCACATTGTTGTAATCATTGACGGATTATAAACAAGTGCATTGTAAATTAATTATAATTATAAACTTTTGTCGAGAATGCAATATGTTTTTTTTTTTAAACAAAAGTATTGTCAAGTCTTGAAAAAACTCATTAATAATTCATGATCATTTTGTCCAATCCGATGCTCCTCTCTAGTCACGAGGAAAGCACTCTTTACCACATAAAATACGCTTGAAACAAAAAAGCCTGGGGAGGGTTTTGAATGTGGCTCAGGGGAATAATGGGGTATAATAGAAAAACAATGGCATACAAATGAACGTGAAGCATTATATAATGACACACGTTGCATTATCTATCAATATTCATAAATAATGCCACATGTGATATTATATAATGCTTCAAGTTTATATACAGTAGGAATTAAATACTGAGAACAACCATTAATTTCACGCAACACATTTATTTTGTGCTAACTTACAAATGAAAAGTACAATTTTTGAATACTGAGCCCGACATAACAACTTTGTTTACGTTGGAACTATCTGGTATATATATAGTATAGCTAACAATTCATCTGCGACGTCAAAATCTAACGATTCAAAATCTAATAAATTTGAAGGATCTTTGTTAACTCGATTTTTTTGCCATTCAGAAAATACTTTAAACGACCACTTTGTAGACGAACGTGTGGCCTTTGGAATACACTCTTCCAATGCGTTTTTCTCTTCTTCTTTAGACTTTGGTGGCCTAAACGCCCGCTTCGGAGGCATGTTTTTACTAATGCAAGCGAATTATCAAAAGACCGCATTCGAATAAAATACTGACATAGTTCTTCATATTTAAATTTCTAATATTTTATTTCTCCTTCATTATTGTTGTTCAATAGGCCATTTGCACGATGACGTCATATGACTACAACTACCAGAATCCTTCAGTGTTTTTGTTTTGTAGTGCAAATTAGGGCTATTGTTATTTAAACCGCACTGGGATAACAAAATTTAAATAAGAAAGGAAAAACGAAATAAATTCTGGTAGTTGTAGTCAAATGACGCCATCGTGCAAATGGCCTATTCCCAAATGCAAACAACCTTCTTTTGTTTTCTCATATCACTCCACATAGTTTCATCGATATTGGACAAAATGGTCATGAATTATTAACAATTTTTTTTAAGTCATTCAATAAACGTGTTTTAAGTCACAGACGTGTTTTATCAGGTATAAAATCCCTCGGGCTTCGCCCTCGGGATTTTATACCTGATAAAACACTGCTGCTCGTTTATTAAAAATGGTACATAAAAAACTAGTTAACAAACGCCTTATAAATGTAATCGTTAGCATACGATATCATGAGTTCGGTAAACAAGTTTTATGAATTGGCAAGACATACTGTTGATATACGGGTATGTGAAAATGGCGTAAAATCAAATAAAATATCTTGGTCCTTGAAACAATGTGTAATATTTAGGTAAAAAAATAGAGTGACGCGTGTACATCTACTAATAAACTTATAATTTCAATGTAAATTTGAGAA
The DNA here is from genome assembly GCA_024195265.1 of Dendrophyllia cribrosa. Taxonomy (NCBI): domain Eukaryota; kingdom Metazoa; phylum Cnidaria; class Anthozoa; order Scleractinia; family Dendrophylliidae; genus Dendrophyllia; species Dendrophyllia cribrosa. Next base: position 49,238,443 of record JAJLRJ010000002.1, on the reverse strand, counting down.
ATAATAATAAAATTTGTGAAATAGTTAAATGATCTGATAATCTGATTGGTTGTTTTCCGGCTTTGTGATCACATGCATCCTGGTGCAAACACGTGATAGATTTTTGCTGGGTGACTCCACAACTTCTTGATGTAAAAAAAAATAAACTTTGGTTATTATTCTCTCAAACTCTATCTCCCTTTCGTGCTCAGGTTCTGTTATTACTTGAGCCGTTTTTAAAAGGAGGCTCGAGCAGTTTATTTATTTATTTTGCCGTGGGGTGTATGTTTTGAAATCAAAATCTCGCAGGGAAGACATGCTTCAATTGCTTTCATACTTAACCAGGTTTAAAAAAATGTAATCATACATGTAGTTTTTAGAAGTGTCACTGGTGTCCAAGCGAATGCCGTTACTATTCTTGGTTTTCACATGACGTCATAAAAATTAAAAAATCTAAAGTATACGTCCTACAAAGCTGTTTCTAACATGGTTTATTTCAGATAAGCCGTGAAAATAAACAAAATTGAACAAGTTGAAACTTATTTTTGTATTATAGATGTTTATAAGCCGATTCAATGGCACTTATAGTGAATACAATATTTTGCGATGAGATTTTTGGTGTTATTAAGACTTTGAATACCAGATGGCCGCTCCACACATTTCTTACTAAAAATGTCTAATACTCGTTCGCCTGTAACTCTTGAACAAAATGCTTTTGCGCTTCAACATTTGGCCAAGATGTGTAGTTTTAAACTCTCTACAATTCCATAAACATTTTGGAATCGAAATCTACCGTTTAATGCTCCTGAATTTTGATATGACGTAAGTGAAAACAAAGAATAGCAACACCAGCTTATTGCCCTTTGTTTTATACAATGTCGTTTTTCTCAAAATCTAGATGGACACTTCATAATGAAACTTTTAAATTTTGTCGTACGCATGTATCACTAGCTGCAGACGACGTTTCAAGAAAATTGATAAGACGGTTTTAGAATGAATCAAATATCATTTTAAGGCAAAAAATAGTTTGAAAATGCCCTTGCATATTATTTCAAAACAGCCAGCCGTTAAAATAATGATATTTGCGAAGTAAATGATACCTCAAGTGGTTTTTATAATTGGAGGCAAATACTAAACAGGTCCCTTTAGTAAATAGTATACGGCATAGACGGGCATGACCTACATGCATTCCGAGTGGGAGCATATTGTGATGAAACGTAAATCGAGTTCTCCACCAATGTAATGAAGCCTCGCTTGCTAAACAAGAGGTACCAAGAGTCTTCTTTACTGGGGACTTCTCGCGTAGCGTCAAGCTTGATCCATGTAGGTTGTAAGGCTGCAAGATTTGTCGACCGACTACACTACAAGATTTATCGACTGGCTAGACTACTAATTTGTCGACTGAAACAAGCCTACCTATATACTACTATTGTAGACATGTTTGGGTTCGCGGACCGTGGGAACTTTTACTGTACATTCCGTGTCCTGCAGAATTATTTGGACTTCTGACCCTGGGAACTTTTAATGCATATCCGGTGGCTTAACAAAGCGAGTAAAAGAAACATCTACACGGCTGTTGATGACAAGTACTAAAGAACCAATGGAATACTAGAGCTAAAACTGTAAAGTTGGACTAGACACCCAAACAGGAACCCCGGTGTAGATAAAATCCAAGGTCAGCTTTAGTTCCCAAGCATGCCTACTTCACTAAGAACCGACATTCAAGTTTAACAAATCCATAAAGTAGACGACACTACTACAAGAACCTAAGAACTATCAGTGTGGGCTTAACCTTCAATAACCTTGGACTATGAACGCGAATTATAAAGAAACCCTAAACATAAGAGAAACCTTGAGCATAACAATTTAAAAGACTAAATACTTTACAACACCTTATTTAGACAGTCGAGAATAACAACTGCATACTTAGCGATTAGGTAATAAACTGAAATTAATCAAACGCCATTTTGGCTTCTTAACAATATAATTATGATTACAGTGAGGGAAGAGGAACTTGTTTTGAGAATTGCAATGTTTAACTTAAAGGCCGATGTTCACCCAATCTGCTTTGCGTGTCCGGGCTGATTTTCGCGCAGACGGAAAATCGAAAAATCGACGTGCCAGCCAATCATAACACTACATTGAACTATTGAACCGTCTCAAAACAAAAACACAAGCGCGCACAGCAGATTGAGTGAACATGGGCCTTTAAGTCTGACTAAGGCCACTGAAAAGGGCACAAAGTGCACATTGGTAGCAAGCATCACCTTCGATCAACACATTCCTGTCAGATCTCGCCATCTTAACATATTCTTATCCACACCACACCACATCTTATCGCCATTCTTATCCACATCTTACAATAGTACGTTCCTTGTTATTGTTATGTGAGATTCTTGAGAGCCTGTCAGTGTTAGCTATGATATGACATGCTGAGGAGGCCTATTAAAGAAGTTCCCGAAACAACTGCAGCTTACTGGTTATATTAGTGTCTACGGGCACACTTTCCTGCGTATTGCAGGCGCTTGTATGTATTGCACGAGTCACGTGAGGACGTGAATAAAGAAGGGAATCGACGCTCATCTCTCACTTATCTCTCTAGAGCGGGGAGAAAGGAGTCCGTTTCTTATTTTCTCCTCGCCTTTGCGTTACTCACGCTCTACGCTCGCTCGTTGCTCACCCTTTAAGCTTGCGCATTGCAATAATGCATAATAGTTGCAACTGTGCGGTATTAAAACAGACGGCCGAAGCTCACTATCAGATAACCGGGACGTGACCCTTGCTTTACGAGAGGTATTGTGTTACAAAGATTTGATTTATAAAGGTTTGTATGGGAACGCAACGGTTTTGCATCGAAACTTGACTTACCCTGTTGCTGTGTTGTATTCTTTGTTGTTTGCCTGCTCCTCGGGGCGATTTAACGCGATTTCGGCGAGTTATCGTTATTTGGGTGTTCCACTGCTAAGAAAAAGACAAGGCAGAACACTGATTTCCGGAGTGCCCGCCGCTCGAAGCGAGTAAATCCACCGAAATTAACCCTGATGCCACAATTCCTCCATAGAATCAAAGCAGATATGCTAAAGTTCAGCAGCCAGTTGTCGACAAGCAAATGTGAATGTGTCCACGACTCCACGCAACTCTTTACGCGTCCATTTCGAATATTCCGAAGCGAAGTTGACTCTAAACAAATGTTTCGCAGGGAACGCATTTTTGATGGCATTGCGTCGCTAGTGAACTGAAGCTGTAGCTGTAGCTTCAAGAACATTAAGGCGATGACAATGAAAAATAGAGGGTACATAGTACGTCCAAAACTGTCTCCTTTGCGGTCCGCACAATGGGGCGATGACGTCATATGACGTAGTTATTAGGTAATTAGTTATACGGTCGCCATCTTGGATCCGCCATCTTGGATTTCTGAAATTTTTTAAAACCTCTTAAAAACCGTCCAAATTGACGCAAAATCAATCAAAACCAATAAACGCTAAATGACGTAAAAATAGAAAAGTTATACCAATAAACATTGTTTTTCTTCATTTATAGGTATAAATATGCAAATTAAAAAAACGTGGCTGTCAAAATCTTGTTGCCATGGAAACATCAAGTCACGTGATCAAAAAATTGTCATTTGAAATCGTTGCCAGATTAATTTTAGGAAAAGTCACAAAGTTTGATGGCGTTTGAATACATATTAAAGAAGTTATGAATGTTGAAATTTAGCGCGGGCACTTTGTGCCCCCTCCCCCCCCCCCCCCAGGCCAAATAGGGTTAAAATACATTTTTGCGACGAGTGGGAGTCGTACGTGTGCTATCTATTTTTGTGCTGCTCGTGTCTCATATTGCAAGTAGCCAAATCAAATTAAAGTGCTTTTTACAATACATTTTCAGGACGATATCGCGGGGCATTTTGGAGCATTTTAGAATTGTTCAAAGGAATAACAATACAATGCGACGAATATCAATGAAAATGCTAATTACTCCTTCTTATTAATGAATACGGACGATTTATTTCAACAAGGTTAAAATACCTCACATTGTTAACCTAAAGAATTTACATTAAAAGCCGGCCAACTGTTCCAAAAACGAAAACAAATAAAAAATTAACAAGTTCGAAAGTACAAAACTGGTATCTAACCTCCACTTCGTCTAACGGAACAGTAAGAATCCGGCACCTCACTCCACTGTATTTCTTAGAAAATTCCGCGCCATCTTTGAGAGCGTGACAGAAATGCGATTGCGTGGTATTGTGGGACGGCAGTCGTCCCTCCTCTGCGTCACGTCCCGGTTATCTGATAGTGAGCTTGGGCCGCCTGTGGTATTAAAGACTTTCCCATTCTTAGCCACATCACACACAAGTATTACACTTACACATACTGTAGAACCCCGCTAACTCGAACTATTAAGTTCGATTTCCCTTGGATTTGGCTCTGTTTTCTGTATTTTGACTCATTTTTACTCGGCTCGGACTCTGATAACTCGAATTCCCCACTAACTCGAACTATTTTTTCGTTTTCCTTGACCCAAATTTACCCTGATAACTCGAACTCTGTTGTTATATGACTTCTCCAAATACGGTATCAAGAAAGTAGGCTGCTTGTTATCTGATTGTAACTGTGGACTGACCACGTTTTTAACATTCTTCACACTACAAACTTCGTTTATGTTGCAAAAACACGTACCCAAAAGTTGCGCATAGCTAGAAGTCAAACTCTATGGAATTTCATGTTACCATATGCAAATTCAGCAATGTTTATCACAAAAGTATAGATAATAAAACTATGTTCACGCTATATATCGTCACTATTATTAATAGTTAACAAAAATAAATAAATTTTTCACCAACCCCGATAACTCAAACACCCGCTAACAAACTCGAACTGATTTTCGTTCCCTTCCAGAGTTCGAGTTAGCGGGGTTCTACTGTAGTTTGTTATCGGGAAAAATTATAAAGACGTAAGAAACAAAGGAAAGTAAACAACAAACAGAACTGAAAAATTTAATTTACAACTTGACAAGAAGCTCGCCTGCTCTCGAACAAAAAACGCACAGGCACACCAGCATTCTTAACAAGTTCCACAAAATATTCCAGACAGCCTGGGAGGTCCATAATAGAAAACTATCTCCTGCTTATCAAAAGCTATTATCAAGAAATCGCCTTTTTAATTGATACCTGTACAAAAGATACATTAAACTGGTGACGTTAGTAAACGCAATATTATTGTCTTAGACAGGGTGTAATTACTTAGGCTTCATATTTATTGCGAAATGATCAGCGCTCCTTGAAAAAAATATTTATTAAATTAAACTTTGACGCAGACCAAGACGCATAAAGCTCCGCCGGGTCTGAGAACAGTTCACTCAGTCCTGACGCGGCTGTAGATCAGCATCAAGATGTACGCACCCGCTTTGCTGTGTCTATTCATTCTTGGAAATCTCACTTTTTTGGTAAAAGGTAAGTCGACTGCTATTTCTCAAATATTTTGTATTTAGTTTTAACGTGAACTTCGAGCAGCAGTCAGAAGGAAACTTATCTCAAGTATTACGGTGTATCAGTGTTATAAATGGAGTCTAAACCGTCGGGTTCAGTGAAGTCGCCTTTCTTTCCCTTCTTGATTTCTAAGCATTATCTTAATTCATAGTGCAAATTGTATCTCAAAATAGGGCAAACGCTAGCTGATTGAACACATTTTATATGTTCTCCGTGTATTGTTTCATAACGGAAAATGATGTTTTACTTTCAACGTATTCTTTGTTATATATGACGATAGCTTTGCAACGATTTCAATTTGTGGAAGGTGGGAACTCACATATAAAAGTGGTGCGCGTGTTCGTCGTACTTTTAATTAAGGAGGTGAAAATGCGGGTTTTAAAATAATTTTCCAAAGCTAGATTTACCTTTCTTGGAATATTTTAGGGTATATATAAGGAAGTGATTTAACTTCCAAAGCAGTTCTTTTCGAGACAGTTGAGATGGTGAACTTATCGAATAACCGAAGAAGCAAAACTAAACTGTTTAAAAGTAAAGTGTGCTCAGTCCATACAACCGATTTATTCGGTACTGATGATTATGAAAATGCCAAACAATCTGTCGTGGTACCTTTTCGGCATAAAAAACGTTTGGCGCCACACCCACAAAATGAGATCTTGGCGCCTTTAAAATTTCCAACGAGTATCTCCATGACTCGTAGTTTTCCTGACGAACTCAACGCGTTCTCTTCCTCCCCTCCCCATCCACTCTCCCAACAAAAGGGTTACGTTTTCCTGCTGATAGGGAATGATAAATGCAATACCGTTGACTTTAGATTGCAAAATATCTAGTAAGCTATTTTCATCTTAAATTTGCTTCCAATTTCATTCCCTGCGTTCTCTATTTCATTTTAAATCAATAGCACTTTGCTTTCATTTCATAATTGTTAAAAAAATTGAAGAATGTAATACCTTTTTCTTTAAATTTAGCTATTTTAGCATGACCTAAAAATCGGCCGAAAATGGTTTTTCGAAAATGGTTTTTCGGCCATTTAAACGACGTTTTATCAATAAATAGGTGCTTCTTTTGTTTGCAAAATTTCTTTCACACACAATGGAAACTACTTAGTCACTCCGACCTATTTTTGTTTGACAAGATGGCCAGACAATGGAAATCGAATAAGACAAACAAACCGTGGGCATCATTGCTAAATTGGAGAGTTGTTTGTCCGCCCAACACACGTCCAAGCTTGCTGTACAAGTAATTATTCATGGAAAGTTGTTTGGATAAGCGTTTTTTTTACAATCTGTCCATTTTTACCTTTAAATTGACATTTTATTCCAAATAAGAAAGCAATTAAGACGTTTATTCATTAATTAGCTGCTTGTTTTGTTTGTATAATTTCTCCACACACATTGGATTCCGAAGTCACCCGACCTCTTTTCAATGATCTCAAATTTACTTCGTTGCTGTAGCAAACATCAAGGTTTGGTACGCTGTAACTCTTTTAAAATATTTATCCAAAGTTTTATCTTTCTTGAAAACTGTTAGGGTATTATGATTAATCAAGAAGATATTTGACCTCTAGTAGTATTTTACTGGACAGCTGGGCTGGTGAACTTACCAACCTTCTCGACATGGGAGTGGGTGAAAAAACAAAATTATTTCACCTTGCCAAGCCTGTTTTCTTTTTAAACATGTTCAAAAGTAAACCTTGCTCAGTCGATATAACCGATTTATTCACTGTTGATTATGAAAATGTTAAATTATGTGTCGTGGGAAATCGGAATAAAAAGAATTTGGTGCCACACCGACAAAATCATATATTGGCCCCTGAAAATTCTCAACGAGTATTTCCGTGGATTTTCTTTTGTAGTAGTCTTCTCTGCGAACTCAACCACTTAAAAGACGTTTATTGAACAATCGGATAATAGCAGACAAAGCCATGCAGACAAAGTAAACCACAAACAGAACACAAACCGAGGGCATTTGTTGCTAATTCGGGGAACCCAAGCTAGCTGTGATTATTCGCGAAAAAGTTGTTTGGATAGGCGTGTTTTTACGATCTGTCAATTTTTACCTTTAAGTTTATTTGTTATTCCGAGTATAAAGAAAGCAATTAAAGGAAGTTTATTCGACAAATAGGTACTTGTTTTGTTTGCATAATTCCTTCCACGCAATAGAACTTGCTTAGTCACCCCGACCTCTTTTCAATGATTACAAGTTATTTTACTTTAATAGTTGTTGTACCCAAAACGTGTACACTGCAAGCACAAATCGGTCAATCTGAGTGTAACTCCTAAATCATCATGATCATTTTCCTTTTTTCCGTTTTAGTTTTTTTTTTCACCGTAGGTACCAAGAGCTTCGTGATAAAGCTTGTGGAATTTGGTACCTTGTTCCTTCAAAGTTATTTCAGACTTGACCCGAAAAATCCTTGGAGATAATTTTATTAGTTCGGTCATTAAGAAATTTCACCAAACACATAGAGACTTGTTTGACGTCAACATTGATACATCACCGACAATGAGAAATGTCCAAGAAAAAGTCTCTATTTAAATTTGTTTTGTTTACAAAAAATGGAGCATTGATACTTTCGCTAAGTGATTTTGATATTCATTATTTTCCCAGAACGTCCGGCCAAGCTGTCTATGATTGTCTATGAAAGCCTGTTTGTTTTGCTCGCTGTACATCTTTGTAATTATTCATAAAAAAGTTGTTTGGATAAGCGTGTTTTTACAATTTGTCCATCTAACCTTTAAATTGACATTTTTTTTTTCAAAATAAGAAAGCAATTAAGGGACGTTTATTCAAAAAATAGGTTTTCGTTTCGTTGTTGTACCAAACATTCCGCAACATTACGTCTACATTATTTTAATACATCGCCGACAATGGAAAATGTCCAAGAAAAGGTCTCAATTTGTTTTGTTTTTAAAACAACAAATAGAGCATTGATGCTTTAGCTAAGTGATTTTGATATTCACTATTTTCTCAACACGTCGTCCTACCAAGCTGTCTGTGATTGTTTCTAAAAGCCTGTTTGTTTGTGGAGTTTTTTTAATAGCGTTTGGGGATAAGTATAGGCAACAATAGACGTTAGTTCAACAATTAGGTACTTGTTATGGTTGAATAAGACCTTCCGCAGCCAATGCCCTCTTTTCATTGACTTGATGTAATTTTACCAAACATTTCGCAACGGAAAAAGAGAGGATTCATCAAACTGCATCTTTGCTGTTTACCTTTTAAACTACTTTTATTGTCACTGACAAGTGTACTTGTAGAGAAAATTTTTCTGAGAAATATTAAAGACGTTTATTCAACAAATAGGCACTTAATTTTTTTTTCCAGACAACAAACGCTCCCTTTTCAGTGATTAAAACTTTGTACTTTGTTGTCTAACCAAACACGTCGCAACAGATTTAGAAACGGTCTGTTTTACGACTAAGACAGTAACTGATAAGAAACAGTGTAACCAGTGACCTGACATCCCGCAATCACTCGAACAGTCAAGCTTGGGAAAATTTGTAAGGCAGTCAAAATATATTGATTCCAAACGTTATGGGTCAACCGTGAGTGATGTTTTCTGTGTTTGAAAGAGGAAATGTTTTAGGACTGGGCACTGCATGTGCACGTTTTTTTAGGAGAAAAATACAGCAACTGATAAGAAACTGCGAAATAAGTCACCTGACTTGCAAATCACTTGCACAGTCCAGTTGGGGAAAATTGTTTAAGGCAGCGGTCAAACCATTTACTCTGTAACACTTTAAATTTATATCAAAGTGCTGATTTCAAACTTGCAATTGTTTTGGGTCATCCATGCAAAGTGTTTTCTGTGTTTGGAAGAGGAAACGTTTTAGCAGATAATTGTACGTTAACAAGTTTTTGGTTTCCCTTGCAGGAATTTCTTTTCAATCAGGCAAACTCAACATGTCACAAAGTTTTCAAGACTGGAGCTGCAGCAGTGCTTGTTCGCCGTCTCAGCACTGTCACTTGCCACGATGCACAAACGTCCAATTTCCCATGACGTTCAGCGGATCAGGGAAGGTAAGCTTTCTTATCAATGTTTAATTACTTTTTTAGCACTCTTTTGACATCATCCTGCCACCAAACACCTTTTTTTAAAATTACGTATTTTACAGTCGTTATCTTACTCAGTATAACGGGTTTTTTTTCTTGCCAGTGCTGCATGCTGCCTCACATAACAAATCGGCGAGTGGGACTAATAGCAGATGTAGCTAGATATAGGAATGATGTAAACGAAGCATATTAAACACTATCCTCTGTTTTGGTTTATGCTCAAACACTATTTAATAATGGCCATGCAAGAGTCCACACCCACTGATTTATGGTGATCGTTTATTTATTTATTTATTTATTTATTTGCCAAGATTCGTTGGAGTAGACTGTCATGAGATAAAAAGTTTGCTACATTAATTTGCCTGAAAGAATGTAAAATGTTCACAGAACATAAGAATTAAGTTACTTACAGTATCTTTATATTTGGCATTCAGGTCCAAGTGTACGTGTCACTGAGCCATGGTGAGATGTTCTCACGTGTTCACTCACCTGCTGCTTTGTGGATTCAATCTGTGAGTACACGTGGGTTTGAGGTATGTGCACGTGAGACAGGCATTGGAACAAATGGAACTGGAGTCATAGACTGGTTGGCTTTCCAAGATCAGCCACAAACGACGCATGGTAGCGTTACACTTAGCGGAATATGGACAACAGAAACTAAGTGTGACAAAGTAACCTTCTCAAAGGTTAGACACCAAAACGTAGTTGATAATTTACCACCAATTTCAATGCCACGCGTCCTTTTTAATCAAACTGCCACAAGAAAGTTTGCAGTACTAAGACTTCCTTCAATAATGTCGATCTTTTAAGTCAGAGTTACCCTACCTGTAACACCTAACCGTCTAATTGAGTCCTGTTTTGCTCCCCAGTGCATCACGAGAACTCAAATAAATCACTCGTCAAGCGTAACATGCCATCAATTTATTTTCGAGTAGCCACCATGCTATTTTGAATTTTACTTGTGGTAAATCAAGAATCTCTAATGATTGCTTCACATTTTTGTTTGATAAAAGGGTTTAGCACTAAGAAAGACTTGCCAATTCCAGCACTCTGTTTAGCTCTTAGAACAACTATATCCATTTATATTTATTTCTAACACTCATGTGTTAAAATATTTAGAGCTTTGGTGAAACTCCCTATGTGTTCATGTCCGCTAAATATACTCGCAGCACGAAGCCTGATGATGCGATGTATGTTTGGTTAGAGAACGCGAATTCCAAAGGCTTCGAGGTTTGCGTCAGAGAATTCTTGCCATTCGATGGAAAACACGAAGACACAATTGTGGTGGGTAGACATAATTTCATATTTAGATATTTGTTCGAGCTTCAGTTGTGTTTGAGTGTGGAACAAGACTGTGAGATTTGAAATATTTTTAATCGTTTTAAACCATAGGCCCGCCGATCAACACCTGCTTCGTTATCAAACCACAACTTGGCTTAGTTATTCTTAGGCCAATTAATATAAATCCAGCACTAAATTAAACTTTGATTGTTCTGTACTGAAGAAATATCTTTTATTTTAAAGTAAGTAAAGTAAACGAAAGTAAACAAAGCCAAAATAAAGTACCAAAAAATCAAGAGGTCTCTCAGCAACAGCGAAATATTGTCCTTTCGTCGGAACAGCCCAGGGGATATTCTAATAAGGGGTCTGGGATATCGTTTTAAGTACTCTGTTTTATTTCAATTTGACAGGACTGGTTCGCATTTCTTGGCAATGGTAGTTCTTTTAATTTCACCATGACAGGAGAAGAAGTTTTCCCCAACATTGGCAGCCCAACAGCAGATGACAACTATGGATTCTGTCACGTGAGTGTAACAAAGAAATATAATGACAATGAAAATGGTTCACCACGCCCAACTTCTTTCCAGCAGACTTGTGATAAGCGGAAACTTAATATGCCTTTTTACAAAAGGGCGTTCGTGTTGCATTAGTGTTGCACGTTACCTTTGGGGCTGCATGTATCAGTACTACACGCTAATACATTTTTGGATCACAGTTATTTCAACCTTATTTCTTTTTAAATTTTGGGGTTTAACCGAGTGTACGCCTTCTAGTTTTCTAAGTTAAATCCAACTCTACTATGTCACTTTGGTGTCTAGCAATGACATTCTTAATCCACGCGGCAGTCACGTGTGGCTTTTATTATCGTCTTGTCGGATCTTCTTTGGCTAATTTTCATCGATTTCATGTCTTAAAAGAAAATAATATTTAAAGTTTCAGAGGTTTCAATGTTCGAAGTGTCGACTTTTGCATCATTTAGTCTGAAGAAAGTATGGAGAAGTATTTGCATGATTCAGGTTTAGTGCAACTGACCTAAAGCAAATTTCATGTCTTTCCGATCATGTTGGCTGTAGTTGACTTTGTTATTTCTGTTTCTTTCTCTTCACAGCAAGTGCAGTACAACACTACCTTTTATGCTTCACCTGTTGTCCTGATTTCCGCTAACCATTATTATGATCGTAAAACAAAAAGTAACATTCCACCAGAGAACAACATAGTCACTGCCTGGGTGGAGGTAGGTAATTGCTTTGCTACCTATAATGAAACAATGGTGATCCCCAGAGATTAGGTGTTGTGCAGGCGCAAATCACCAACACAAACAGCCGGGCTATCCAGTGACCTGACAGGGTTTGTAATTCATTTTAGTCTTGAGAATAAAACGATATTTTAGCGAAATAAATTAGTACGTAATTGCCGGACTATACAGGTTTATAAGATTAAGTCTATACCATACAATTTATATTATATAAAAAAATGGTGTTACAAATCGATCGTGTAGGAGTTCTAAGAGTTCTTCATTATTTTGTCATAAAGGAAGTTGGGATAAAATCCATGAGAATTTGCGTCAAGGACTTAAGCGGAGCAGGGAGTAACCATGACCCGGTTGCGGTCAGTTATATTGTGATTGGAGGTTGGTAATAATTTTCATGTTAATGTGTTTATGAAATAAATTGGTATTAACTGTAAGCAAAGGGAATAGGAGACGTTTACGCGCAGGATATATGAACTGCTGCAGAAAGAATTAAAGGCAAACATCCCTGCCATGTTTTAGGTCGCTTTTATTCCTTCCTTCGCATTTCATCTATATATCGTTAATTCTTTCTCCTACAGTTCATAACAGTACCAAAGGTGTGCCATTTTAATACGTTGACACGTATTTTGGGTATTGTCTACCTAACTCTTATACAGTAGTTGTTAATAAGCCAAAAGTGGCGTTTGAGTAATTTTAGCTTATTATCTGATCGCTAAGTATGCAACATTCTGTAATCGTTGTTTGATTGATTTGCTTGTCGTTTACTGATCTTGTGATCTAAAAGATAAGACTAGTCAAGGATAGGCCACACGTATCTTTCTTAAGTATGCAGTCGTTATTTTCGTCGACTGTCTAGATGGTTAAGGCATTTTTTAACCATAGTTCTCGCGGTGGACATGTTTGGGTTGTTCAATTCAACCTTGGAAAAGACCTATCTGTGAACGAATGTCAGGGACAGTTAATTTCGGTACAGGCATTTACAATTCAGTAATTTCCATTGGTTAGTTTCTATTTGGTTTACTTCAGTCAGTTTGGTATGCTTGGGTTTGTCCGATCAACTATTATGTCCCAATGGTTTATGGTCTTCTGGTTCTCACGATCCGCGAACAATAACATGTCTACAATTGTAATATATAGGTAGGCTTGTTTCAGTTGATAGGCAGTCGACAAATCTTGTGGCCATGTAACCTGCGGTCCCACTAACTGAGCTTGGCACTGCACAAGAAACCCCAATTCAAGGGAGGCTTTATTACATAGTTATCAGTCTGGTGCTACTGAAGATTACTGTAGTTACGTGGCTACGTTCTTTTCTTTCAGATCTTGATCCATGCCTCAATGTTGTATGTCCATCGTTTGGAGTCTGCAAAACATACAGCGCCCATGAAGCACGCTGTGTGTGCAATGAAGACTGCCCCTCCTATCAAGATCCCGTGTGCACCTCCAATGGAACAACATACGACAACAAATGCTTGTACAAGCTGAGCTACTGTAAAGGACTGGACAACAATACTGTCTATCATCCAGGAAGCTGTGAGGGTAAGTACAAAAATACAATATACAATAACGTCACTATATGACAGTGGGCTTGGTACTTGCGAAAGCTTCATAGTTAACCATGGACTGTTAGGCAAATTCCGTGCGATTTCAAATGTTGAAAAAACGTGGCTCGCTTTGGTTAATCGCTATTTTCTATGTACGACTTTGATGATGTATGTGATAATGTACTTTAATGTACTTTAATTAACGAGAACACAAAACTACACGCACGTCATGATCACGTCATGACTGTTGTATACCAGTTTAACCGTGGCGCGCGGAGCAAAGTCAAATTGAAAATGTTCGCGTTCAGGACGATAATGAAACAGCGGATGAGAAATGATGACTATATTGAGAAATTATTACGGAAAAGGTTCTCAAAAACCATCACCATGAGTATGGTGCGTATATAAAAATGCATAAATTGAGTAATCTATAAGAACCCGAATACAGACAGTTTTCATTCTAAGTTTTTTAAAACTCTCTGTTTTAACCGGGTTTAACTGTAGCAAGATATTATTGAAAGAGGAACAGTAGTTTTTCATTGTAATCGAAATTGTACTTTTAACGTGTTAAACAGGTTTCCCAATTGTTCGAGGTCGTGTGGACCTTCTTCGTGTACCAAAATGGACGGATTCGACCTGCCAGACTGTCGTGTTCCCACCATATCGCTTCTATCCGGATAAACAGGTTCATGTACTTGTCACTGTCAATCACATGAAGCTAAATGACTCCGTCACAGTTCACGACGCTGTCACGTCATGGACCGAAAACATCAACACAAAGAACTTCACAGTTTGCGTCATGCAGGCTGGGAGAAGCGAGGAGACTTTCAATCCGTTTGCGACTGTAGATTGGCTTGCTTATCAAGGCGCACCATCACAAGGAATGACGGGAACGATTAAAATGCAGAAATGGTGGTCTGGAACGAAATGCGCAGATGTGAATTTTCCCAAGGTAGGATCAATACATATATAGCTGGGCGGTCTCTATGTTTTGTTATGTGATCATTATTTCTCCTAAAGACGAGTGAATATCCAACCTAATTACACACTCAGGTATATTAAGTGCTGGGTCGGTTTATCACAGTTAAAGAACCTGACCCACCCAGTTTGCATTGCGCGTCTACGTTGGTTCATCCGCCATTTTCAGAGCCCCGAAAGTCCATACTGTATTGTAGATGAGAAATTCACTTGTGCAAGAGATGATAAGCTTGCCCAAATATGGAATAGAGCCGTATCATAACAAATAAGAGAAGCGCGCAATGCAAATTGGGTAGGTCAGACTCTTTAAGGTAAAGCCAAAAACTAAGGTGGTTGGTCTCTCTCATAAAGTATAGAACATATTGACATGAAACTTGGCCAAAGGCTTAAACTTGATACGAAGGTTGATTTGGATAAGTAGTAGTAAAAGAGTCACGCAACTGATTAAGGTATCAAATTTCCATGTTTTTGTTCAGGCTAAGTGCAGGAGAACTTAAACCAATCTGACTTACAAAATAACATTTAAATATTTCTAAGTGCGCAAAGTCATACACGAAACTAACTGGAAGGCGTGTCCAGGTCACGTGATGATTGAAATGTCACGATTTTGTTGTCACGCAATAACCAGAAAACAGTCATGCCGCGTAGGTGGACCACGTGTCCAATTACGTTTGGCAAGTACTATAAAAGGGTAGAAATAATGCCACTTTAAACTCTCAGGAAAAACATTTTTTTTCTTTGTCGGCAAGAGCACTGAAGGAACAAACCGGAAGTAAAAGCTTAATTGGCCACGTGATAGGTTGCCATGGAAACATCAACGTTAAAGAAGACTGTCTCGACAAGTCGAATGTCGTTGCCAAGTCTCGTACTTATGAGGTGTTTCCTTTTGAAGATAGACCATCTCCCCACCCCCCCCCCCCCCCCCCCCCCCCCACCCCCTAACATTTTTGATAAAATAATGGCAGACCTGAGCACGGACATATAAGCGCCCTGTCGAACACAATGGAAATTTAATAACGGATTTATCGAAAACAAAATAAGGTGACCGACAAAGGTCAGTTTTAATTCACTTATTTTTCTTTCACTTGAAAGGATGAGTTTAAGGAGACACCTGTAGTTCTTGTGACAGCAGAACATCGCAGGGTTGGTAACGAATACGACGCCTCCCTTATCTGGACAGAGGATACAAACAAGGACTCAGTAAAGGTCTGTCTTCGCGAAATGCAAAATTTCGATGGAAAACATGAAGATATTGACGTGGTACGTACGCATGCATGCCAACTTTCCATCATTTCATTCTATATCTTACTTACTGTTAAGAACTGGTTCGTTTCTTAAAGTGATCCTTACTGGCAATTCGTAGTTATAAAGTAAAAGACCCACACATCTTTGTAGAAAAATACCCGCTTGGCCAAGAGTCACAAACGAGTATTATAGCAACAAAAACAATCAATACTTGAAGCAAAACCGTCCAACACCAAGCAATAAGTAAACGAGTTAACAATTGCTTTCACTTTGACACACGCAACTTATAACAATATATAAACTTTTATTAGAGTACGTTTCACGAGATTTGAGAACCCAATACTGTAAAGTTTATAGCATGAAAACAAATGAAATGACAAATATGAATACTTTGCACCACATTCTAGTTGCATTCTTTTCAAATCCATCATAACCTGTCAGTCTGCATCGTTATTTTGTTTCAGAACTGGCTGGCCTTTTCAAAACCACACAGACCATTTTTCACTGAACATGGTTCAATCGGATTTGCAAACCTACTACCACCATCAGATGAAAATAACAATGCTTATTGCGAGGTACGTTTGTTACTTTATAAACTGATAAAGAATCAGTCATTTGAAATAGGAAAAAAACCAAGAGGATTCTTGCCATCTTTGATCACGAGTTATTACCGATAACGAAGTCATAAGTATATGGGATACAATGTCACTTGTTAGTCCTCTTAGTAGCATAAAAGAACACGCACCAACGATTAGAGAAATACTAGAAATCAGTAATTATAAAGAACTATCTGAGTCTTATATAATAATACGATGTAAGTAAATTATATATAATGATAAGATAGTGTTAAGATAAGTAGATTTAATTGATTTTTTTCCTTTGACAGTTTGTAGTGTTTGAAAACAATTACAACACAACACCCTCAGTTTTAGTAGCAGCCAATCACAGCAGCACGGCTAGTGGAAACCTGGCCCCAGTGCATAACGGCATTGCAACCTGGATCGAGGTAAAGTTTACTTATTACAGGATATTTTCGCGAAATCAAATTTTCGATTTTTTCGCGATTTATTTAAAAAGAAGCGAAAATTTGATGTCACAAAAAGAGTAAACCGGCTATTTTGTAGGCATTATAAGAAATCAAAGGCTCCTAAGATCCAACCCGTGAATAAAAAATGCTAAGGCGTAACGCATTATTGCGGTAAGCCTATGTTTTCACACTGACACGGTTCGATAATTTTTTTTAAAAATAAATGTAAGGATTTTTGACGAACGCAAAAAAAAAACTACATCACTTTCATAATGTCCAGTCTGTAGAAGAAACAAAAAAGAGACTCCAAATGCGAAATGTCTTCATGCTTATTGTTGTTTGTATTCGTTTACAACAAATTTGTTATTGTTATCGCTGGATTCCCGTTGCTTTTGTTACGAAACGCATTCGTAACAAAGCATTACGTCACAAGTTTACAGCTGATGGAAGGAGTGAGCGAGTGAGTGAACGAGTGAGTGAATGAATTAGCCACCGTTACCGATAACCCGTTCATTTCGCTTGCGCGTATTCACGGGTTAAAAATGCTCCACAAATCCCATTAAGATGAATATTTTATGAATACGTTTTCAGGGTCTGAATGCCTCTGGGTTTAGAGCGTGTGTCAAAGAATTGTACGAGACCAGATATGATCCTGTGTCAGTGAGCTATGTGGTCTTCACAGGTCAGTAAATTAACGGCTGGGGTCTGATAATCAAATGGAAAATAAGTAGGTTATTTTTACCCGATTGACTTTTAAAAGCGATAGTGTGTGTTTGCTTTTCTTGTGCTTGTGTTTTTCTATGCCTTATTTAGAGTAGAATTCCGAAAATAATGGCCCCAGAAAATAACGTTCAACCGAAAGTATGCGACGTATAGATTTCAGGAAAAATTATAAGGAGAAAAAAGGAAACAACCCCGACGCAACAATGGCCTAGAATTATGGTTTCTTACGGTAATACAGTACTTTTGGAAAATATTTCACCTACCCTTGTTTCAATTTTGCGGTCATAACAGTACCTCGAAATGTATTGGATTAATTGTTTAACAAGTATTTTAACAGTCCGATAATAACGGCTTCCTGCTAACTGGTAGCGGGTCCATTACTTTCCGAATTCTTCAATTCTGCAGTCTGCAAAAATCCACTGATAAGCGAAGACCAAGACCATTTATTGTCAGCATATGCCGTCTTTAGTAGCTGCTCGCTTATCCTTAAGACACATTATGGCGAAGTCTGGCGGCAATCAGTTGCTATGGTTACGATATGTGACGTAATAAGAAGCATAGCGTGTTTTTCACCTTTTTTCAGTGGAAAAACGTACAAAATGTTACCAAAAGCAGAAAAATGTTTAAATGTATAATTTTTTACAACCCTAGCAAAAACTATTTGTAATTTGAATTTTTTAGTAAAATCCAAGATGGCGGCCATCCTAGAGGCCAATAATATTTACCTTATCTTGTAGAGCACATTACAGGCTATCTATTAGAGGTAAAAATATATTTTCGAAATTTTGTAAGACTGCAAAAACGCAAGGGAGGGATTGCAACAACCACCCCCAGTGGCGGTATAAGTTTGCGTGTACGTGCAAGGGGGAAGATAAAAAATGTTTGCTTTAGCTGTTCACACCACTCGTCTTCGCAGTAAATAGATGACAGACGTTTCATATTTTTATAGATATTTGTGACCCTGGATGGGGCTATTTCAATGGCTTTTGTTATTTTACGAGTGATACGTGTGCAAACTGGACAGCAGCCGTGACAAAATGTCGACACAACAACTCCGTCCTCGTTGATGTCAGCAAGAATGAGGAGAATGTTTATATTCAGCATCTCCATAACGGTGAAAAATCCTGGCTTGGATTAAATGACATCTCCAAGGAGGGGAACTTCACTTGGGCGGATCGCGGAGCTGGGAACTTTACAGCTTGGACAAAGAATCAGCCGAACAATTTTGGTGAGGAAGACTGCGTACACGCACTCGGTGTGAAGCACAACTATGAATGGAATGACGTGAAATGCAGTGACTGTCATCAGTATACTTGTAAAAAAGGTAAATGAGTGTTATCGGATAGAGCATTGTAAAAAAACTGAAATTGGGAAAATCACAAGGAGAAGAAAGGGAACTTTGAATTTTCAGAAAAAAAAACAATCATGAAGAAATTAAAACCCTTATATAGCCATGCGTGCTAACCTGATACATTCCAAACTGAAAACAGTTTTGAATGTCATCAAGCTTTTCAAAATATCGACAAACAGATACAAACGACGTCATTAACAGACCAAAAGCACATGTGACACTAAGATTATGATTAATCACCACTTTAAAAAATGGCAAGGGTGGAACGTAATGAACTAATTCATCTGATCCACTACACAAAGGCCACAGCTTAGGAAGGAATAAGCTTGTACCTCTCCGACAAAAATCATGGTTAATAGGAATTTAATTTCACAATTTCTCAAAAAAAAGTGTGATTATTTGTTACGATTATAAGTTACGATATTCAGCTGGAAAACAATGATGATACACTGAAAATGAAAACCTTGATTCTATATTTGTTTTATGAAAATTGACCACGCCAAAGTTTCTTATGTTGACACGAATTTATAAATTGAGTTGATCAGTAAGGTAAAATGGATGGGTAGGACCGTTTGATATTCTGTTCGCTGCTTATTGCTGTGGGGTTTTTGCTCCGGCAAGTTTTGTGTTTTATATAACTTGCCATTTCAGTGATCGTGGTTTCAAGTGCCGGCTACTGAATGCAGTAACTGTAGTGTGGTCTTACTTTTTAGACATATTTTTAAGCTTATGTTTCTGCGTAAAAGCACTCACAAAACAATCGGGAACAAATACTGCAATGGTATAAGACGCCACAAGTTCACCTGAGTACAGCTTTTTGTTAGTCGACGTATTCTTCATACGTGAAGCGAAGCTTTGTGCATTCAGTTCACACAAGGGGACAAGCACAATCTGATATATACCCCCCCCCCCGCCCCCCCCCCCCTTCCCCCCTCTTTCCATGGGAACCATGAATCATTGGAACAAGTCACCTATAGTATTTTTCACAGTCACTGGTCGCAAGGCAAGGAAAATATGATTTTGTTTTGGTTGATTTTTTAATTCGTTGTCACGACCAAGTACACACGAGAGGACAAGCATAATTTGACATTACTAGTTCCATTAAATTTTAACCAGTTTGAATAATTCATAAGATAAGTCAAATTGGTCCCTTTGACAAGAATGTTTCAAGAAAATGGGCAGTTTACATCACAGGACTTGCTACTTGAGACTATACTCCAATAAGCGCTGCAGTGTAAAATACTTTTTTTAAATATACCATAAAACGTTCTTACGCATGCGCATGAGTATAGGCTACTTGGAGCAGCTTATTGATAATGGTTTCAATATCTAACTGTGGAACTATGATATTGATGAAAACATGTTAACGTGAAAAACAAGAATGAATTAGTTGAATGAGCGTTCGTTGATTCTGCTCGGCAGATTGTTGGACAGTCAGCACAACAAATGTCACACTGAACGGAAAAGAACGAATAATTCCATCCTGACCTGACCCTCACTAGTCACCCTCACTAGTCATCCACACAACCACGTCGTCCGATAACAACACTTCAAAGAACTTAATATTACACCGAGACAGATAAAATTCTTTCCGATCACTACTGCGTTTATTCAAACGTTACAAAAACTTAGGTAACGTTTTGTTTAGAAGCATTAACTGAAATCTGGAGACCAACTGTTTTAAGTGGGTGATGCAACATTTAGTTGGTCTTAGTTCTTTCTTTAGCAACGCGGACCCAAGTCATCGCTTAAAGTTACTGATCGTTTCAC
Source organism: Dendrophyllia cribrosa (assembly GCA_024195265.1). Lineage (NCBI taxonomy): Eukaryota > Metazoa > Cnidaria > Anthozoa > Scleractinia > Dendrophylliidae > Dendrophyllia > Dendrophyllia cribrosa. The sequence continues at coordinate 49,217,755 of JAJLRJ010000002.1, read as the reverse complement.
ATGCACCTTTAAAAAAGCTGCCAAGTATGATTTTGTCACGTTTGAGCTACTTTTGAATGAAATCACTCAAATTAGCGGTGGTTATGAAAAATTTTACCTGTCTCGGGATTATGTTGGAGTAATATGAAGTTATTTATCGTTACGTTACCATGATATGCTTCCACCAAAAGCGTAGTTCCACAGTTCGATATCAAACAAAACACAACCGACAATTCTTTGATTCCCTCTGACAAAGGGCTAGCACTCGAAACGCTAGCTTTTAAATTTCGTTGCGGTGGTCAATATATTCACGGCCCCATCAACTCAGTTCAGCACCGCAACTTTTTTAGCTAACTATATCCTCTTAATTCATTTCTTGTTTTTGAGATAATTTGTAATTGATTTACCTCATCCATTCTTCAGACCTTGATGAATGCGACGGGACGTCTTATGGATGCCATCCGTTTGCCACCTGTATCAATGAATGGGGATCCTATTCCTGCAAGTGTAAGAGTGGGTACGTTGGAGATGGATTTGAATGTCATGGTTCATCATGTTCAGAAGTCAGACGAAACGGCAATAGTGTCAGTGGAAAGTACGTCATTGATCCAGATGGTGCGGGAGGGCTGGCTCCATTTACAGTGTTCTGTGACATGACTGTCAAGAGTGGAGTTGGCGTGACAGTCATCAGTCACGATAGTGAGAGCAGGACATATGTGCATCGACCCTGGTACGGAGCTCAAGGTAGTTACTCACGTGACATTCATTACACAGGAGCGAGTCTATCTCAGCTTGCGAGTCTCACCAGAGTCTCCTCACAATGTGAACAGTTTATCAAATATGAGTGTTATAATACGGCTCTACTTAACAAGTACAACAACAATCCATACGGATGGTGGGTGTCACGTGATTCTACTAAGATGACGTACTGGGGCGATGCATCACCTGGCAGTGGTAAGTGCGCATGCGGGATGACCAACTCATGTGTAGTCGCCCACAATGGTTGTAACTGTGATGCGAATGACAATGTATGGCGTGAAGACAGCGGCCTTCTCACTGATAAAACAAAGCTTCCAGTGAAACAGCTCAGGTTTGGAGATCTTGGTGACACCCACAGTAAATTTGGTTACCACACACTGGGAAAATTAATGTGCTACGGCACAGATTAAAGGCAAAATTTTTATTCTGTTGCTTAAAAGAAAATTCATTAGATGTCAAGGTTTGTAAAGTGACAAGTACAGCGTGCAATAGCTCATGAACTCGCTATCGCTCTAAAACTTTATATATCAATACAATGAAACCCCGCCACAGTTTTATGACTCATCGATGGTCATATTAACGGGGTTTTACGTAGTAAGCACGGATTATGAACAAGTGCATTGTAAATTACATATAATTACGAAATTTAGTCGAAAGAGCAAAACAAAATGTGTTAAACATCAGCATTAACAGGTGCTAAAAGAACAAGTAAAGGGACGCATTTTACATGTAATCGATACTCAATTTCAACTGACTAGTGAGGCAACGAATGCGAATTAATCAGACATTGCCGCACCCCAGCCGCCCTCCGCCTTTTAATTTTTTTAAGGGAATATACAAGTTATTATTAGCTTCAAATCACAACTAAAAAATTCCATCAATAGATGACCTTATAATATGGGTAATGGAAATATCGATAAAACCTTTGGCCTGTTGGCTATAGTTTTAAAGGGGGCCATGACGACAACTCACTTGAAATCAGACAATATTTTATAGTTATAACAAATAGCCAGCAAAAGTTTTTTTTTTTTTTCAGTAACTTGAACTTGAACTATTAGTAGGAGACTAGAAGGTTGGGCAATATTTAAAAATCTGAAAAGCTTGATTAAACTATTTAATGATTTAATGACACGTACACGTATGATACTACGTAAAAAAATATATATCTGGCAAACTAGTGAAAGACGGAAAGCTCCTGCATGGCAGTTTAGGTCCACAATGGACAATAATCGTGACCGATAAATAATCAAGAACAATTGTCTTAGCCGAGCAGTTGATTTCAGGTCAACCATGAAACAACTCCAATTAGTGATTCAAGTAAGGCACTTGAATTCGAGACCTCCGGATTTCAATTCCGGCGTCCTGTCCACTCAACCACCTTGTCTTCTTTTTGAATAAATACATTAATAACTTAATTAATTAATTAATTAATTAATTAATTAAGGTTACAGTGTACTTTCGGGGGTGTCTCCAGTATAACAGCTCTAGCGTCTTATTATTACACTTAATATACCTAAACCCAGATATCAAATTAAAGCTTATAGAGCTGGCTATCTAAATATGGAAACCATTTGGTAATAACATGAATTGTCGAATTTTTTACGACGTCTAAATTCGAACGTCCGAATCAGCTTTAAAACGCTATAACTCAAAGCGATTATTGTATTTTGCTAATTTGATTTGTTCTCGGGTTTCCGGACACGAAGCGCTAAAAAAGGTGTCGGCGATTTCCCATATTCAATGGCAGTGAAAAGTTACAGAATATTTTCGAAAAAGGGAGAAAAAAGTTGGAGTGACCGCACGGAAATGGCTCTTGACGAAAAAGTTTTCGGAAATAAGAAATTCGCCGACACTGTTTTGTTGATTATATGTTAGCCTAGCTTGTGTCCAAATTTGAGGAAAATCGAACAAATTCCCTTTGAGTTGTAGCTCTTTAAAGTGTCGCCTACAAGCGAAAAATTAACTTTGAGAAAACAGCGCTTAGAAAAACATATCGCTTCATAAACAAACTCCGCCCACAAAAGTTATACCGTCATTTCTCCGTCAATTTTCACTATTTTTCGATAATTTTTTTTTGGATGAAAGTTCATTCTGTAAACTTTATTTTGACGACAAAAAAAAAAATCAATAAATTTTCGATCTGAAGGTACACTGTAACCTTAAAATATTAATTGAGCAAAAATAAACACAGTTTTGTTGAATGAAGTGGGGCGCGTGTTGTAGCAAAGTTATAAGTTTAAAATGCTAATTGGCAGTAAGATCACGGTTTTTTTTTAAATTAAAACTCTGCAGTATTCCAGGGACTCAAAATAAGCATTGAAAACAGTTTCACCGCATGTAAGCACCATATCCAGCAAAGTACCGCCGAGATGGACTTTGATCTCAAACTACAGCTGTCGCATTTTAAAGCACTTTTTTTTCGGATAAATTGCAGATTACTCTCTACCTTTGTCCCTAACTAAGCAAGCCGGTTTAAATTCAAACCTTTCACGATCAAACCTTTGTCTCTGTTCCCTCACTTTGCGCCCGCGAGTCTCATAGCAGTCTCACTTACGCCAGCCATGTGTCTCTCCTCTTATTGATCAACGACAAGGACCAATGGCAACTCACAACTTATCTTCGTTATTGTCTAAATATCACCAAGTCAGTCCTGTTTAAAACTGGCACTGAGTAACATAATACGCCAGGCGTTTCCCTCCGACCTGCAATACCAGCTATTTTTGAAAGAGAGATTGGATTTTAAATTTGTTCAATTTTGGTTTTAGCTTAACTATAAGATGACAAATTAACTCAGAGCTCGTTCGCTCACAAAGTTCGCATGCACTGAAGGCAAGTTTCCCTAGACATTTGGCGTCAATTCATAGAACCTATTCGCGTTCATAAATGGCGGCCGGTTTATTATTCTTTTATATTCGTGCTAATCAGCCTAACTAGCCTCGTTAGCATGTGCGAAATTCAAAAGAATTTTTGCTCTAAAATGAGGCTAGTTGGGCTGATTAGCATGAATATAAAAGAATAAATAAATCAGCCGCCATTTATGAATAGGGTCTATGACGTCACAGACTCACCCTCCTTCCCAGCGCCCAACGCGTACTTTTCATTCCCAAACAGACTCTCAGATAAAAATGATTAACCCATTGACGCCCGCAACTTTTTTCGTTTTTGAGTAATTTTCTGTATATAAACGATCCATAGGATTTCGTGACTCCATATTTGAAGTTACCATTGAAAGTGCTGCTGTTCTAAAACACTGAAGGCTCGAGTTTACTGGAAACGTCATTCTGACATTGTACATGATTTTGCTTTGTTGAATTGCAATAAAGTCTTCAATATGGTGTTTCTGCGATTTTTGGTAAGTCCACAGCCATTTTTCATCTTTAGTAGCTGCCTGATGAGCATCATTAAGCTTGAAGGTTGTTCAGAGTCCACTTTCTCAATGAAGCGAGTTAGTTGTTGTACTTCGTTTACGAATTTGGCTCGTTGCTCGTTGAACTGTAGAAATGGCCGGCAGGAAACGAAGTAGCTTTGGGACTCGACTCTGGATGAATTTCTCGACCTACCGCGGCATATTTTGGAAGTTGTGACCACAGGAGAACACAACAAGCGCGAAATTTCGCTGTCAAAATTTTTGGCTATTTCCCAGCATGCAGTGCGGTGGTGATATTGAAATCGAGGCAAGGTCAGTATGTATTAGAACGAGAGGCTGTAGCTCGGCCCAAGCAACGAATAAGAGCAAAAAAAAAATTACTGCTAAGCTAGGACTAGGACTGAATTTTGCTGTGAATGTTGACTTTTGGGTTTGCCATGATGATTTGAATAAAAAAAACTAAAGGCAAAAACGTGATTTTTGTTGTTTTTCTATGACGTTAAAAACGGTCATTTTTGTTATTGTCCAAATTCAAACGCTGATATTCTGCAAAAAATCGCTAACTTTTTTGTGTTTATTGGGTATCTCAATTTGAAGGACTTTCTAGTCAATGCTCACAACTGATGGTTAAGGCAATGTTCGCGCGATTGAGAAAGTTGCAATTTTTTAAAGCAGTGGAGTATTGTACGGCCGGTTTTGGCCGGCACGGCTGTCAATGGATTAAAGTAACCTAAAAATTCTCACCAGTGTCAAATGAACCAAAAAACACGGATTATTTACCCTCCCTCCCCTACACGTGCAGCTACTCACTGTAACAGCTGAGGGCTCCGTGAGTGGTGGATTGACATAGATCCTATTTATATTCACAGTACGTTATTATCTTACTGGGGTCAAACGTATTCACTTCCTTTGATACTGAATTAAACACAAGTCATGTTTTTTTACCTCCAGTAAGGTAATAAAAAGTATTCATTTCACAAGTTTGTACACGCCAAAATTTGCACCATTTTTTCACCCTTTAACCACCGTGAAAGGATCTCCAACAAAACCAAACGTCCTCGACATAAATTTTGCAAAATTTTGTTTTGTAATGAGGAAAAGTCACAATCAAGAAGAGAAGCAGTCAAACAGAAGGAAAATACTCGACAGCTTATGTTGCGCGTCAGGTTTGCTGTTGTCTATTGTGTGTTGTATTGCGCTGATTCATGTGGAACTCAGAATACAAGAACATCATCGACTGATTTCACACTCAATAACATTCTGCGAACAGATGGAGACAGAAATCCTTCGAAAAGTACAACAGAATTTCGAAGGAAGGCAAGTTACGAAAGGCAGCCATTTAGAAGGTCATTGGCAAGACACCGGAAGTGAGTACATGCATTATCCTTTTGTTTGGTATTTGATATTTGTAGTAAACACAGAGGCACTGTTTGCCGATCCCTTTCATCTTAACTTAGGTATTTTTATTGGATAACATCTATCAGCTCGTTTTAATAAACTTTAATAAATAAGTAAATAAAATGTTTACTGTAAGTGGCTATTTGCCAAATAAAAACTGATTTGTTAAGACCCAATAGTGATCATTATCTAATTTCTCCTTTCCATCACACATGATAACATGTGCATTGAGGTCGTCAGTTACGGTCACCAAACATTGACGTTTTTATTTTACCCCTTATACATGACTGTATCAGCTAATATGTGAAAAACACGTGACGAAAAATGCTAATATTAGGGTTAACCGGTAAACTTTGGGTAACTAATCAATGGCCTTCTTTGTATACCAGCCTAGTAGCTGAACGCCACGCCTAAAGCTATGTGTGTATCTTTCTAAAATGTGATATTGTCACTAAAGTATAGCTCATTGTATAAATAGCATAATGTTAGATATTTTTTTACTTATAGATTTTCATCTTTAGGCAGGTATAAGATTGTTTCTTTTTATGCTTCTACGAATGCTTCTGTGTACCATTTGGAATAAATAACTTACAGTTATTTTGTTCTCATTACATAGTTCGTCAAGAGAATATTTTAAGACAAAAACGCTCTTCTCCGGAGAATTCACAACAAAAATCAACCCAAACAACCACTGAAGTAAAAATGTTGATCAAACAAGAGCTTCGCCTACTTCAAAACCAAATCTGCGCTAAAGATGAAACGCTCTGCCGCTCAGGACCAAAAGGGAACACAGGACGAAGGGGAAGACCTGGAACCCGAGGGAGACCAGGTCACCCAGGGAGACCCGGGCCGAAAGGACCACCTGGTAAACATGGACCAGTAGGACCTCAAGGAGCGATTGGCATAAAAGGGGATCTCGGTGTGCCGGGTGACACTGGTCCCGCGGGACCTAGAGGCTTGCCGGGTGAAAAAGGCGCGAAAGGTGAGCCGGGCCTTTCCATCTCGGCTCCTTCTCTGTTACAGCGTCCTGTTGAAATGACAGTCAATGAAAGTCAGACAGCCATCTTGAAATGTACCGCGGATGGTAATCCACTTCCACAGGTCACGTGGTCTAAGCTGAATTCGTCGCTTCCCGTGGGACGTCACGTGATAGAGTCCAGTGGCGCTCTGATTGTAAAATACGTTAGACCTGGAGACGAAGGAGATTACAGGTGTAGAGCTGAAAATTTGCTGGGAAGCGTCAACGCTACAGCGAAACTAACCGTTCAGTGTAAGTTTCACGCTTTTGTTATCAAAATGTTGAGTGTGCAGTAAAATTGGGCTCTGGGTTTTGTATGGTGCAGTGCCGGTTAATATACAACATGTTCCATCATAGTTAATAGAACAAACTGGTTATGAAACTCAGTCAGTCCTTTGTTATATGTTTTGTTCTCCATTTCTTTTGTTCGTTTGCCTTGACCCTGCACAAAAAACAAAGGGTATTGAAATGCACATAAGCAACTGACCAGTAGAAACATTTGGGCTCACACGTTAAACAAAACAATGTGCAGGGTCACGGTTCGTTCAACATAAAACAAAGCAGCTTTGTACACTCTTTTTGAAATTTGTTGAGCTTCATAACCAGTTTGTTCTATTAACTATGGTTCCATGTACTAGTTGGGAAAATCAGCTAAAGTTTTTTTGCAAAGAAGAGACCAGGCTGTGAACTTGTAATTTAAATTGTACACTATAGTTAATGTGTACCGGGCCTGATTTAAGTAATATGATAATAAATTGAGTGAACTATGACCGTAGTGAAGAATGAGAGTTGATAACTAGTATTAGATCCAGCTCGAAATCATGCGTAATATTCACACCGTCATAAAACAATATTACTAACGGACCTTCACAAGAAGGACACGTCTTCATTCAAACTCCTCATCTATAATGTGGACACTTTTGGTGTCCATTTGTTGACCTTATTAACACGGTTCAATACAACCAAAACAACCAATATTTTTGAAACTTGCTCCGATCAAGGAACAAGAAAAACACAACTGCGCGCAGGTTAACAGTTAAAATATCATCCAAACGTGCATATGACTAAAAGCTACACGTACCCATGACATTTACAAATCGCTACCGCGTTGACGCTACATCATTGTTCTTTTTTTTTTTGTAATTGTTAAGCGCGTTGAATTCTAAAGGTCAGTAGCTCAAATCTCGTTTAAGCAATCGTGTTCGGTGTCCTTGGATAAGAAGTTTTCCTTCACAGTCTTTCTTCGCACAGTTTTATGATAGGTAGAGACAAAAAGTCACGAAAACGTTGCAAAATGCTTTGATAAGTTTTTCGAAAATAGATCAATTCTTGAGAAAATACAAGGTATTGCAAAATTATCCAAAGTATACTAATTTCTATTTACATCCAGTTCTTCCCAAACTGTTACTGTCATCCAACCGCCTGTTGGCTGAGGAGAAACAAAACGTAACAATCGCCTGCAATGCTACAGGTCAGCCGAAACCAAGTACCGTTTGGACAAAGTTAATTGGTAGTTTACCTCAAGACAGAAACAAAGTGATGAATGGAGCCCTGACAATTTACAATGTGGCAAAGAAGGACGGTGGGATATACATTTGTAAGGCAGCGAATATTTTGGGGTCAGCAACAGGGGCGGTTCAACTCATGGTTTTCTCTCCTTTGCGGTTCAAAGTCCTTCCTCCTCAAGAAGTGACTCCTGTTATTAGTTCAACTGTCCATCTGCCGTGTGTGGCCGAGAGTGACCTGAGAACTACAATTACTTGGACAATGGATGGCAAGACTTCACTTCCTGCGAACTCTTATGTTCTTCAAAATAACACTCTAGTTATTCAGAACATTAAGAAGTCGCATAAAGGATCTTACACTTGTAGAGCGACTAATGCTCTGACAAAAATAGAAGTCAAAGTCAAAATCAATTCTCCAGGTCCAGCTGCTTCCTGTTCTGTGATCACAAAATACGTCAGCAATGTAAGCGGAAATTACGTCATTGATCCAGATGGCGAGGGAGGTCTGGCACCATTTACAGTGTTTTGTGACATGACTGTCAACAGTGGAGTTGGCGTGACAGTCATCAGCCACAACAGTGAAAGCAGAATATTGGTGGATGGATATAAAAGTGTAGGTAGCTACTCACCTGACATTCATTACACAGGAGCGAGTCTGTCTCAGCTGGCGGGTCTTACCGGAGTCTCCTCACACTGTGAACAGTTTATCAAGTATGAGTGTTATCATTCAAGGCTGTTTAGGGATGGGATAGCCTGGTGGGTGTCACGTGATTCTACTAAGATGACGTACTGGGGCGGGGCATCACCTGGCAGTGGTAAGTGCGCATGCGGGATGACCAACTTGTGTGCATTCACTTTGTTCGCCCGTTATAGCTGTAACTGTGATACGAATGACAATGTATGGCGTGAAGACAGCGGTCTCCTTACCGACAAGATAAAGCTTCCAGTTACGCAGCTCAGGTTTGGAGATACGGGGTATTCTTCAACCAACAAGGGTTATCACACTTTGGGGAAATTCAAGTGTTATGGCATGACGAAATAAATGACTGTTTGGTTCATTATTTTGAGCAACACCTGTAAGATGATCAAGTAATTGGCTTTTCCTTCCAAATCGCCCTCCTTGTTTGTCCAAGGAATAGAAGATCCTTTCATGTCTTAACGTGTATCAAGACATTAGAAATATAGTCCTTCAGAAGTACTGAAAGTAAGTATTTTTTTTTTAAGTGACAATGAAAAAGTAAAACTAAAATATGCATTTTATAGCTTATATTGGAATGTATATTTAGTTTAATTCTCGCTAATATTAATTGCGCACCGGTTTAGTATTGTTCACTGCCGTTGGCTGAGACAGAAACATGCACTGAGTAAACACTTAACCGGTTTGGTCAAAATAAATTATGACTATGGACTTTCTTCCAAGCTCAACTTTTTTAAAGTAATGATGGCAGCAATCTTTTATAAAGTGGTTGTTAGTTTTCAGTTTTTTTTTAACTAATTGTTTTTATCATAAATTTCATTAATAATTGATGATTATCATCTCTAAGGATAGTTTTGGTAGCCTTTGTGTCCTTCAGAAATGGGAAGTTTTATTATAATTGCTCACCACATACTGTCGGTAATTAAATTAATTTTAGTTTTGCGTGTGGAATTTGTATTTTTTGCACCTGCAAATACTGTATCCAGTAAGGCGTATTTTTGACAAAAGCCAAATTTAAAATTTGTGTGAATAAATAGCTGTGTGATCTATTTACAAAAAGGTCTTTCCTATTTGTTTCAGTTGTCTCGGGTCCTTTCCCAGCCAACAAAGTGCACTATTTGGGGTGGTGAATGGTAAAGCCTAGTTTTCACTTGCGACATAAGAATAAGCACAAGCCTAAGCGGAAGATTAATAGCGCTTAAGTCCAGTGTAGCCTGCGGGGCGAAAAAGGAGAGGAGGAAAAGGGAAGGAACTCTCCCTAGTTTCCTTCTCCCCGATGCCTGCCACGCGGGCTTGTCCAGTGAATAGCGCCTGACATAAGCATAAGCATAAGAATGAGCGCAAGCATAAGCATCAATCTTATGGTCATGCAATGTTCGTTTTCACTCTTAATGCAATTTCTTATGCTTTCGCTTATGCATGTGCTTATATGTGAAAATCAGGCTTTAATTCGAGACTTTGCGAGACGAGCATTTCTTGCGCGCCCGAGAACTGAGTCCAAGACCGAGAGTGCGAAAACGGTTTCGTGTAAAAATGGAGACTGCGCATAAAACAAAGAGACTACAAGACCCGTGAAATTCTACTATAATTTTGTTAACCATATGAACCCGCTTAAGGTGGTACCGGAGTTTAACGTTACCATTTCAGAATCATTTCAGAAACCAAGAAAACGAGTAGTCCCTTATTTCTTTCTGGGGTAAATAGCCTCCGCTAGGAAACGCGACGCACGGGGAAGGCGAGAAAATGTTAAACATCACGAAATAACGCTGCTTCACTAAAGCTTTAGTGACCTTATCATGTCAGTGTGAACACAGCGATGTGATCTCGAAATTAGGGACACAATAACGACTGGTTCTGAGAAAGGATTAAAGTGAATTGACAACCCCATACCCAAACCAGTATGCCTCACTCATGTAAATTAAACGCAAGGAATCCCCTGCTGTCTTTCACCTTGCTATGGTGCTTCGCGCTTCGCTCACACAATGTGTCTCGCTTCTCGCGCGACCTTGAATGGCCTCCGGAGGAGGCTGGGAAATTGACTGGCCAAAGCTCGGCACAATAGGAAAATGGACAAGTGGAATTCACCAAAAAGCGAAAAACGGTAGCTGTATTTATTTATTTGTTTATTATTCAAGAAACAAGTGCTTTGCAACACTCAACGCAGTACATCTTAACCCTGATGTAACATTCCCTTGGCCATGCAATGCACACATTGATGCAAACTCGCACTATAAAGACTAAGTGAACTGTGAAAAAGTTGCATTGAATGTATAAGTACGCTATGGAATACATTAAATAAGAACAAAAGTCCTCTCTCTACATGATAAAATACTTTTGATATAGACATCAAGCATTTTTTACAACACAGTTCAAACTGAAATTCAAATTTGAAACTGCTCAAATTCACGGAGTGACACCCTTCAAGTAAAATGTCCAAGTGACATTCCCGGCACCTCCTGCACTCCTAGGGCACGTGACCATCAGTCTACCCATGCGCGGGGCCTTGGAACTACCCTGGTTGCCCTCGAAGCCGACAATAACATTGTGGGTCTTTTTACCGCGAATGCTCTCGTTCGCCTTCACATTAAAACAAGGACTGTCCACACAGAACGTGAACTGAGTGGTGTGTGAAAACACGTTCTTGAAAGGGATGGATGTGGTAGATCCAGCCTTGATGGAGTAAGGCCCTTGAGGCTTAGGAGGACTGCAGTGACCAAACAGTGGAAACACGTATTCACCTCCAACGGCTGAGAACACGGTCAACGTGCTGCGCGTGTCGCCCAGATGGGACGGTTCATACGTCACTTCCACGCCAACTTCTGTGCCTCCGCTGGACGCAGAGGCTGCCGTGATGGACTTTTCAACGTGAAAGTCAGTGTTATCCACCTTAAATTAAACGTAAAAATAGTTTCATTTTAGGCTTTCAATCCCAATAGTGCCTTAGTTTTGACTAGAGTGAAAAACGTACAAAACCTCGCTTCGCACGATATAGCAAAACTAACAACAACACAGGAAAGTATTGCTAAATAGCTTTCATTTAAATAGTCACAGTTTTGTGTTTTCATCCATTCCACACACTCAAACACATTTGATAGAAGTATATTACAGTTAACCAGCCAGCCGGGTTAAAAAAATAGAAAATCAACAAAATAATGAACTGATCAATAACACTGAAAATGTAAGATAATATTTTAGGAGTCACACTGGTCATGTGATATAATAGGACCTACACTCAGACACATCGTCTTAAAAAGCAAACACCTTCCTCGAACCACAGCACCCTTAACTTGAACAGCCATTTATCTATCTTGTGTTTAAGTTTGATACTGAAACAATGCCACCACTTGCTCTTCAATGGAGCGCCGTACGGTTGTGCGAGAGACAAGCCATCTTCGTCTTAAAGAATCGTAAAACGACTCCGAAAAAGCAACCTGACGAAAAGGGAGTATTCCCTACCCTAGTCTTCCGCAAGTCACTTTCTCAGACTAAAAGCGGCATCAAACTAAAGAAGAAATAACTTGTTATTACCTTGCAGCTGTACTCCACTTTAGACTTCGCAAAGTTCACGAAACGACAAGTCTGACTTTGACTAGTCCCCAGGCCAGCGCGGAAGTGTACGGGAGCCTCAGTCCCAGCAGGCGTAGCGGTCAGGTTGAGGTCATACTGATAAACACCCAATTCCGAACTGCTGAATGACAGTCGGCCAGTCAACTCGCCAGCCTTCAGGGGCAGATATTCAAACATGCAAGAGCCCTGAAAATGAAGGAAATATAAAGAATCAAATAATACGCTCGACATCGATCAAAACAAAGGTAGTAGCTTGGAGATAAAGTGCAGGATTGCAAGGATGAAAGTGGATTATCATCAAATTTGATTTCGTGACAGGTGGTCAAGAAATCAAAAATGCCATTTTTGTGTAATTTAGACTTTCTTCGCCGTTATTTTATCTCTTCAGTTAATGTTTCTTTGTTTTCATCACTTTTGGTATATCAGCCAGGACAATGCCGCTTTAAAGTTTGCCTGTATTAACTTCTACTACTGGAGTTATCCTGCAGTGTGCTACTGACCTCAGACAAAGGAGGTACAGTGAAACTCGGAGGCAGCTGGATGTCTGCAACGGAGCATTGAGAGTTGAATGTTACAGGGGTACTGAGGGGATTGTGTAACGTGACCACATGGGAGGTACTCTTGCGTATGGGCGTGGACAGATCAATAGTGGCCATTACTCCTGGAGGAACCGCCTTGAACGTCACGTAATAAAACAGATATTCTCCACTCTGCTCGTTTCGGAAAATCACCTGCAGGTTAATGAAGAAACACGGATTAGAATTGAAATAAATGGAGTACAAATACGCAACAACAATGCCAAGCAGGCGCCGGTTTATATAGAGCGCCGTACACATATACCAGCGCCAACAAGAGCGTACCGTATATTTTTTTTATTTTCTCCAAAAGGGAGAGAATACTCAAGGTGGGCAATTACTTTTGGCAATTTTCCTCGAAAGGGGGGGGGGGGGGGAGGGGAAGATTTTTTGGAAGACCATTGTTCAAGAAACAAAAACTAAAGTATTACACAATCACACATTCATGCACTCTTGCTCCGTACCTTAGCACTGAAGGTTCCCTCTTTATGGGCAAAAAAGTTCAGTCTGTACTCCCTCTTGGACAGCCCTGGGACGTCAATGTAGTCCAGTCCCTTCAGTGTAGTAGCACTGTCTGGTTTGTCAGGCTTTAGCATTTCAATAACCACGCGGAATCTAACGGAATAATTTGACTGTTAGTTTTCCACTAGAAGAGTATATATTCAATTTTCTCATCACACAATGGAGCCACTGGGTCAATAAAATCTGGCCGTATTAACAGTGTGCCGCATTAATAATGTTGATCTGAAATACAATTGCAGTGTATTACTAAACATATGTGATTCAATATTGAAAAAAAAAAAGAAAGAAAGAAAACACTTGGCTATCGAGCTAAAAGCGATGGAAAAACGAAAACATTGAAACTCGCAAACCTCTGTGGTCGTCGAAGCCAGTTAGTGACAGTCAGCATTTCAGTGTAGGGTGTCTTACAAGGCACTTCTCTTTGAATGTTGTTAATAGGCTTTGGACCCTCAGCGCTACCAGTCACATTATACAGCAGGCCATTACCATCCGGAAGCGCGAAAAACACAGAACCCTGAAACAAACAGAAATGTTAAACGTACATGTAACTGCTCGGTTCTGTCAAAACAAACTTTTGTTGAAATCGCTATGAAGTTATTAGCCAGCCATGGACAGCTGTTTCGGCCTTGTTAAGACTCATCAGCATGGCATAGCCGTCGGACCCCTGTACGACCCGAAAGCCGTTTCCAGGGGCCCTTTACTGCCGAGGCGTGTGCGTGCACACCTTTAAGTGCCAGCTCCACGCTGTACGACCCATTGTTTTCAGATGGTTTATTCAAACCTCTTTGTTTGGATGAGTACATTACGTTTCGTTTCGTTTCATTTTATTTAATTTCATGCTCTGACATGCTCTAGGACTGACTCAGCTTACGTAAACAAATGAAATAAAATAATCTCTCAAACTCGAGTGCAAAATGACTGACTGCCGTTTTCGTCAACAAAATAAAAATAAAAAACAAACTAAATTTATTCTAAGTGCATTAGAAAACTCTCCGTTGTTCTACTCACCGTGTGTTTCTTTCCCTCTTGAGTCATGGTCAGCGGTCTATAAGTTATTTCGTAGTTCTTACTCTGTTGTGGTTCCACAGTGATGCTGTCTGGACCAGACCAGTACTCAGCGTCTATCACGGGCCGCAGCATCCATAACTGATTTGTCCGGTTATGAATGACAAGGTTGCGCGTGTCGCGTGTACGCACGTGAGTTGCAAAATGAAGAACCTACAACGGGGTAAACAAGTGTGACAACGAGGTAAACAAGTGTGATGCTGTGATACTTCATAAGTACTGGACAATCGTTTGTTTATTCTATTTGTTTGCCAGCAAAAACTCTCGAAATTAAGATAAGCATAGCAACCTTGATAATACGACAAATCGAAGACACTAAAACACGTTTAACCATTCGCCACTTTAGAAACGAGAAGGAAACTGGGCCGAGTGAACTTTCGCAACGACTTCTAGGATCGTTACAGGGACGCTTCTTTTGTCTGTCCCCAGTAACAGTCCCAGAAGTCGTTGCGAAAGTTCACTCGGCCCAGTTTCCTTCTCGTTTCTAAAGTGGCGAATGTAAAAAAACAAGAAAGAACTCTAAAATCGCCAACTCACGAATACGAAACAATCTTCGGAGCCGCCCCTCTCCTCTCCTCGACCTTTTTCTCATTCGACCCCCTACCCCCTACCCCCCGCCTCCAACAGTGTCCCATGGGTAAGGCAGCTGGCCATTACATATCGCCGATTCAATGTTTGTAGCGTATGGACCGAAGGAGTGAAAATGTGCATATTGTCCTCGTACGCAATGACTCGTTCAACGCTTCGCGTATTCACGAATTAAGAATGAGAACACAAGAAAGTTCATAAGCAATCACAAGTCACTACCCTGGTTTTCCCATTCGCAAAATTCACAAGCACTTTGTCAAGCACTTTGTCAAGTACTTTGTCAAATATTTTTTTCTTTCACTCGCGTGGTCCCTCATTTTCTTACTAGGGCTAACGCTCAGGTGCCACGAAGCTCTTTAGAACCTCTAATTTTATTGGTCCTGGGTATCACGAAGCTCTATTGTTTCAGGGCTAGGCTCCATTTTTCTGTTGTTTGTTCTATTGTTTTCTCAGTCAATCCTGTGAGGCGTTCCGAGAGCTTCGTGCCCGCCAGTACAGGAAAATTTATGGGTTGACCTTAGCACTATAATTTACACACAGAGTTAATTCTCTGATTCCTTGTTTGTATCACCAGTGCTACGTGGCTCAACATTTATTTGTACCCTTCACTTTGTCTTTGCATGACTTTACCTTGGTGGTAGTTCCCCCTTGTAAACTGTGCAGTGTTAATGAAAGGGTAAAGTCATGCTAAATACGTAAGACAATACCCCAGCCTACAATAGGCGACAAAAATAGTTGACACACTGTATAACAAAAACGGTTTTCGTGCCATATTTATCACTGTATCTTTCCATTCACTAAACTAGGCCGCATTAACCCCCGTTCCCCCATCCAATGTTGTAGGATTGTAGCGACACACCGGACGAAACGATACACAACATTGTCTGGGGGGGTGGGGGTTGGGGATAAGGGGGCGGGGCTGAAATGCCTCTCTACCCGAAGAAAATGGGGTTCAAAATGACAATGTGTCAACAATATTGTCGCCTATTGTAGAATATTTCCACGTGTTGGTGCAAATGCAGAATAAGGCACTTTCCTATCGTGTAGTAATAAAAAAGAACAGAGGTCGTGTTTTACCTCCTTCAGGGGTGTTTGAGGAATACAGCTGCCAGTCAGCACCAGCTTCAGAGGTTTGCCTCCTTCAATAGCGCAACGAAGATTCTGAAAGAAAACAAAATCACACACGTGAAAAAGGCAAAGCAACTAAGCGGAAACTATTCTTTTTTCTTACCAGCGCCTGTTCGATAGAGTACAAAGCATACATAATAAAACTTCGATCAAACAGACAGGCCTCTGAAAATCCCACACTTTTCTAATTTACTTACTCCGACTTGCACTCTTCTATCGTGTTCTCTAATGCCCTTCGTCTTTTACGACAATATTTAAGGCCCACCTTCACCCAAAAGACTTTGCAGTCGTATGTTTTTATTTTGAAATGCTCCATTGTTCATACGCGTGATCTGATTGGTTGCACGCATTCAAGCGTGTTACACGAAATTCAGCACAGAAAGTTGTCACGGCGCGCACAGCATTTTGGGTGAAGGTTGTCCTTTAATAATTCATCAAGTTTCAACAAAGAAAAATCATAAACGTGACGGTGGTTTGGAAACCCGATCTTAATTAGCATAGCTTTTGGCCATTTTATTCCATCGTTTTCTCTGTATTTATAATGATCAGTTTGAGAAGCTATAACAAACACGAGGAAGAGTTTTTCATCAGGACTTCCAAACACCGAGAAGTGGGGTGAAAAACGAGGCGCAACCCAGTTTTTCTTTTACGCACATAGAGGTGTTTGGATGCCTGATGAAACACGCTTTTGAGTGTTTGATAGAGCTTCTCAAACTAATCAGTCAATGCGGAGAAAACGAAGGAATAAAATCGCCAAAATCTATGCAAATGAAGACCGGGTATCCAAACCTCCTTCACGGAAGTGATTTCCTTTGTGTTCTCTGTACATGTATTTAATGATCAGCTTGAGAAGCTATATCAATCACTCGAAAGAGTGTTTCATCAGGTATCCAAACACCTTGAAGTTGGTTTAAAAAAAACTTGGCTGCGCCTCGCCTTGTTTTTTTTTTTTAACCCATTTCTCGGTGTTTGGAAATCTTCGTGCTTGATACAGCTATTTCAATTAACGTTGTCAGATGAAACTTGAAAGCTACAAGCCAAGATAGTTGGGAGCGGTGCAAAAGAAACGTTTTTCCCGCTTGTTGCATCGCTCATTCGCGCCCTTTTTTATTTCGTTTCGCCGCTCCCAACTATCTGCATGCCTGGGACAGGCGCTTGGTTTACTCGTTCGGTCTTGACATGTAGGCTTTGAGCTTTCACCCAACAACGTTAATTGAACCTGAGGTTTCAAGCAGTCTATACTCATGCGCATGCGTAAGAAAATTTCATGATATATGTTAAACATGATAAGAAGATGTCCGACATGGACAAGAGTTACTCCTTTCATTCAATCATCGTTCCTGCAAACCACGTTGTTCACTATTGAATGTTTTCTATATATACCTATATATATAGAATATATGCCTAACGTGAACATTAGTAATGTAAGTAGGGTTGTAAGAGACACAGAAGTGAGAGTAGCCGGAAGTCACTAAACAGGAAGTGTAGATGACAAAGCTATCAATCGGAAGTGCACATTTAAAATATGCCTGCATAAATTTGCATGCAAAATCGTGACAAAAAATAAAAATAATAATGAAAAGAAAAAAAAAAGAAAAACGAAGGCCATTTTTTAACTCTTGCGCTTTGCGCATGAGTAAACAGCTGTATATTACTAGGAAAATTACCTGGGTTGTAACGCTCGGATGAAGCACTCACCTCATATCTGATGTCATGGTTGACCACAGTCGGATGAAAGATGATCTCAAACGACACCTCCATACCCGGTGAAATATAACCCTTGACTGGCGTGATGGAATAGTCGGGCTGGAACTTCTCTGCATTCCAAGAAAAGGCGGATCCGATATCCCCTGTATTGTGCATGACCAGCTTCCTAGAGCTACGACTGCCGAGAACCACGGCACCAAAAGGCACCGAGTCACTGTCCAACGCGATCTCTATGCCTTGACAGGAGCCTGTCACTACAAATATGGGCTGTGACATGCCTGCGCATTCTAACATCACCTGTGGAACGCGAATGTAATAACCATTAAACGATGGTTAACTCGCGCACTTTTGAAACTGCGCTCTCTAACATCACTTGTGGCTTTAAAGGCAAATTTTGGGCCAGTTATTTAAATGGCGTCTAAAACACCGTTCACACCAATGCTAAAAATGTTTAAATGTTGTTTAGTTTAAAACAGGCTTAGAAAAATACTTTCTAGCCTTCCGTAATATTTGGAGTGAAATATTTACTAAAAGAGTCTTTATTGACTTTGATTGCCATTCCAGGTAGTTTGAGTCATATACATTTTAAAACGTTCACGATTGAGGCTAAAAACGTAGTTAAACAAAACAACATTTAAACGTGTTTAAAGTGCCTATAACCCCTAGAAAATTATTTTCAGAATCAACTCTTTGTACATTGAATAGTTGAATAGTAAACTATTTCTGGTTTTGAACGTCGCGTTTGTGAGTTATAGAGATTTTAATTTACAAAATGCTAATTAGATGACGTCAACCCGGGAATCATTTATCATACAACTACTTGTTTTCACCTCCAAGTAATATTTTTTACGAATCAATCGACTATCCAGTTTATTTTTAGCATTTATCAAATTAATTATCCTCAAGCTGTAAACTGCGCATTGTAAATTGGTGTAGAAATAATGGCAAATTCCCGGGTTGACGTCATCTAATTAGCATTTTGTAAAACTCACAAACCGGACGTTTAAAACCAGAAATATTTTACTATTCAACTATTCAATGTACAAAGAGTTGATTCTGAAAATAACTTTCAAGGGGCGATAGGCACTTTAACCGTTGGTCTGAATGGGGCTTAAGTTAGATATGGTTGTAGAACACTTTTTACTAGCTCTTCAACTGAACACAATCAGAGCGATTTTAGTAGCTAATGGATTTGGTAATAAACGGGTTAGTTTCTACAAAAACAGGTGATGCGCTTAGTTTGTGTTTTACACCATCTAAACACAGTATAAATAGTATATCACGTGAACACCACTGGACCGCTTTGCGAAAGCATGTTCGAAACTTTGTTTACATAACAAGAGTTACAAGATATATCTTTCACAACGCAAGTAGCTAGACGAGAATGCACGACAAGCGCAATGACCAGTGATGTCAAAAATAAGTTTCTAACCCTGCAGTCTCAGCGATTCTCGTTCTCGTTTAACTGTGGCTTAAGTATAAACGTTTTAATGAAAGCTACTGTGGTGCTGTTACTCACTTCTTCAGTAAAGTGCGGTATGCGTGTCTTAGGTTTGAAAGTCAACTCCACGCCACATGATCCGCCATTCGCTCTGAGTGTGATTTCCGTAGAGGGGTTTATAGTTAGAATGTTGGCTTGTTGTAACGCCACCACAGCTGGCGTGATTGCCAAAGTGAATGTGATTGGAGCAGGGCTGCGGTTCACCAGCTTCAAATTCCGCTGGCTCGTTTGACCGACACGAAGGGCACTAAAGTTCACCTTCTTGTCCGAAGGGTTCGCCACTTCAACCTGGAGGTAGAAAAACCCAAATAAGCAACTGATTTGTTTGTTCATCTCTGTTGTGGTTTGATGGTTTATGTTTGATTGCTTGTTAGTACCGATCTTCAATCTCCTTCACGTACTTTACCCTTTCATTACCAGAGTCAACTATGGAGACATGTAATGTAGTTTTAACTTTTGAGTCTGTCAACGAAATCCTATGGCATTATGGCGTGACCAATCAAATAAAACCCTTTTCAGTAGTACTTCTGCATGGCACCGTTTGATTTTTAATATTTTACAAAATGAAATTTGGGATTTTTTTGGGCACTCATGATAGATAAAGGGTTTAAGAACTGATCGATCGACTGACCGATAGACCTGCCGATAGCACCCCCCCCCCCCCCCCCGATAGAACGGCCGACCGAGTGTCTGGCAGACTGACAAGGGGTGTAATACAGTCAACTGCCGTAAGACGGATACCCCTGTAAGTCAGACACCTCTCTAAGACGGACATCAATTATTGGCTGGTTCTGGCTGAATTCACTTGTTCGTCTGTAATGTAACTCTCTCTGAGATGGACAGCTAGGGCTGAGGGTGTTCGGCTTAGACAGAGTTCGCTGTAATGGTTAAAATTACACCTACGATTATTTGTTTGTTTGTTTGTTTAGTAATTGGCTGAGGTTTGGACGACCAACAACAGAACGACGCGTTATTGTAACGGTAGTCACCTTCAGAAGTTCAAAAATTTAGTTGTTCAGTCACACAGTTTCTCCCCCTTTATAATCAGCCTTAGGGGCCATAAAAAAACAATCTACCATCCAAATCCAAAGCGAAAGTACGATGTAACGCAAACCTACCTTCATATCGGTTCCCTCGCCGAGTATCTCCACATTCATGGTGGACAGGCCGTTGATCTCAAACGGTATGGTCTCGTGGTATCTCCTGGCCTCCCGGGGATAAAACAAGATATCCACCTGCATTACCTGGTTAGGAATAAGGACTCCGGGTTGACTTTGCACCTCCAGGTGAGCACAGTTCTGGTACTGACTCTCGATACTGGAAAAATAGAAAACATGCCACAGAATTAGCAGCCGCAAAGGAAGGAAATGCGATACGTCTGCGTGCATGCACATTCTAGGATACATTTTAGCTTCTCCACGTTAGTTTTTAATTTTGAAAATATGTCTTCTCTGTGTGTTTCCTGTCCCTTCACAGTTAGCCTTTTAAGCCTTAAAAGGCTAACTTGCGTTTATTATGAAATAAACAACATACAGTGTTTGTACGGATGACGTCACAAAATTACCGGCGGCCATGTTGGAGGACTGACGTAATCAAAATCGCGGTTAAGGGGCCGATTACATGGCGAATTTCAGCCCGGGCTGAGATTTCGGCCCGGTCAACCGCGCTGAAATTTCGTTGTGATTACATGATAAATTTCAGCCCGGGCGCCAAGTTTGAAATTACGCGGGAAGATTGATAACGATAATCAAAATGGCGTCGAAGATTGGACTGCGCGTGCCCAAATTCACTTTTCAGCCCGGGCTGAAATTCTGATGCGATTACATGGCGAATTTCAGCCCGTTTGGTCGGGCTGAAAATTCCAGCCCGGTTTCTGAAACCGGGCTGGAATTTTCAGCCCGGGCTGAAAGTCAGCCCGGGCTGAAACTTTGTTCATGTAATCGCTAACTTCATTTTAAGAGGATTTATTTCGGAAGCCGGGCTGAAATCTCAGCCCGGTCAAC
The DNA here is from genome assembly GCA_024195265.1 of Dendrophyllia cribrosa. Lineage (NCBI taxonomy): Eukaryota > Metazoa > Cnidaria > Anthozoa > Scleractinia > Dendrophylliidae > Dendrophyllia > Dendrophyllia cribrosa. The sequence continues at coordinate 49,196,376 of JAJLRJ010000002.1, read as the reverse complement.
CGGGCTGAAATCTCAGCCCGGTCAACCGGGCTGAAATCTCAGCCCGGGCTGAAATTCGCCATGTAATCGGCCCCTAAAACAATACAATACACCTTATTCCAAAATGGCGGCCAATTTATTTTTCTTTTATATGCATGTTAATTAGCCCTCTTGGCCTCATTTTCGCTTGAAAATTCGTTTGTATTTTGCACATGCTGACGAGGCCAAGAGGGCTAATTTACATGGATACAAAAGAATAATCAAATGGTCGTTATTTGGAATAAGGTGAATGCTGTCAAATAATGGCTAAAATCTCGAAGGCAAGGTAAAGTGTGGATATCGTAAAAACGTTCTGGGATCGGAATCGATCCGCTTCTCATCCCAGCCAAAAAGTTAAGTGAGAAAAGTATTCCACCCGTCGAATCGATGGATCAACTTTTTTACCTTCTGCTGGATATTATTTTTATCCAATGCACGATAAAGCTGTAATACAGAAGCCTTCACACCTACAACCAAGTAGTTAGCGTCTTCGTTTCCAGTGTCCTTGATGTGGGTATATAATTATAATTAACAAAAAGGCATTCGCAGATAATAAACTCAGACAACTCATGATGTGGATAATAACAAAGAAGGAAGGTACCGTTTGTCAGCACTGGCCTTGGTGAGTGTGGCTCGCACACAGCAAGACAAGCAAGTGTCCTATTCCACCTTGAAGTATCGACTTTTCCGTTAGTTCTCGTTAGTTTGTTAAAACTTTTGATACGAACACAAAAACATGCTAGCTTCGGAAACTTGTCACTCTTGTTTCCACAACCAACAATTGAACAAAATGACTTTTTTCACACGCTAGTTTAATCGCTGATGTTTTTGTTCACTAGTTCCAACCGAAATTCCCGGAAAATCAACCGAAAATACCGGTTTTCATAGCTAAATGGTAAGCACTCGGGGATGAAGGCAATTCTCACAGAAACCACTTCGAGACAAAATTTCGTGCAGACAAATTGCAGCGTGCAATCAAGGAACCGACAAACTGGCGGCGACAAATTGTATCATGTAAACAGACGCGCAACAAGATAGATTCTACGATTGTCGGCCTGATATCTTAACTCGTAGGTATCGCGACAAGAAATTGCTGAAATAAATCCGATTTTTAAAAGTCTGGCTTATTTTCAACTCTGTGATAATGTTTACAAGTCAGTTTTAAAAAATATCGGGCGACAAATCGAAGGGATCGAAACAAATACGGCCCTAAGAATCGAAAAAAAGGAGTTTTTTTTAAGGGGTTGCGCTGCCCGCTCTCTGGAAGGTAAACACAGGGAAAACCTATCAAAGTGGCCCTCCAACATGGCAGACGGTAATTCAAGTGTCACGTGAGCGCACACACACTATACGCGTTTATGACTGTTTGAAAAACCATTTGACATGACTCCATGGAAAGGAAGAAAATTATTTTGGGAAAACGAAAATTATTTCCTACTTTCCGATAAGTTGTGGTAAAATTCGTGGAAATTAGAGATAACTCAAAACAGCTTTGAAAACACTCGCCTTAGATTCGTGTTTATACAAAGCATTTTCACTTTAATGCATTTGAGCAGTAATCATTTAAGTAATCTTCGGTTTTCTTCATTTTCGTTTTCTTCACTTTAAAACTCAAGAACACGAGAATGATGAAAAACAAAGAATGGTTGACCAAAATCATAAAACCATGCTCTCCAGAAATGTTTAAGTCAATGTAGCCACGCATCATCAGAAAAGAATAGCCTAGACTCCTGATGTATCATCAATCACTGACCGGAGTATCAACAACCAATACAATCATGGCAAAACGGACCAATGACAGCAACAGCCAGACATTAATACCATCAACTGACGGTTTACAATTCACATGACTCTGAAGATGTCTTCCGCCCAGGTTGTTGAAACGTCAGTCATTATAAATAACAACAACAGCAGTTATTTTCAGAATAACACAAACCTGGACAATCACACTCCTTGGTTCAAACCATCTTTCGTTTTCATCATTCTCGTTTTCTTCACTTTAAAACTGAAGAACAAGAAAGTGATGAAAAACAAAAAATGGTTGTCCAAAATCATAAACCATGCTGTCCAGAAATGTTTGAGCCAAGGTAGCCATGCACCAGAAAAGAATACCCCAGACTCTCGATGTATCACCAATCACTGACTGGAGTGTCAAAAGCCAATACCATCATGGCAAAACTGACAAATGCCGACAGCAACAACCAGACATTAATACCATCAACTGACGGTTTACAATTCACACTTGACTCTGAAGATGACTTCCGCTCAGGTTGCCGAAACGTCAGTCAATGTCAACAACAACAACAGCAGTTCTTTTCAGAAAAACACAAACCTGGACAATCACACTCTTGGTTCAAACCAAAATTCGGTTTTCATCATTCTCGTTTTCTTCACTTTAAAACTGAAGAACAAGAAAGTGATGAAAAACAAAGAATGGTTGTCCAAAATCATAAAACCATGCTCTCCAGAAATGTTTGAGTCAAGGTAGCCATGCATCAGAAAAGAATACCCCAGACTCCTTATGTATCACCAATCACTGACTGGAGTGTCAAAATCCAATACCATCATGGCAAAACTGACAAATGCCGACAGCAACAACCAGACATTGACACCATCAACTGACGGTTTACAATTCACATGACTCTGAAGATGACTTCCGCTCAGGTTGCCGAAACGTCAGTCATTGTCAGCAACAGCAACAGCAGTTCTTTTCAGAAAAACACAAACCTGGCAAATCACACTTCTTGGTTCAAATCATTAACAAATGTTAACAAAGAAATTAATGAAAAGTGCCAATTCCAACCTGATATCTTTAGTATCTTCATTCTTGATGATAAGCGTTGTTCGCTCGAGCGGCATACCTGCGCGGTACAGGAAACACGGTCCAAAGTCATGTCTCACAAAAGAGAAGTTCAGCCCCGGCTGGACGCCTGTGCCGGTCAGGTTTATCGTGAACGTCGGACCATTGGTGATCTACAAAAAAAAAACACATATAAGAATTAACTAGCATATAATCATCACACCTTGCAACATTCACAACACGGACGTTTATAGCTGTATTAATCACGTTATTGAGAGAAATCATTTGCATCACTTTCTTGGGGGCGGTACGCAGCTCTTACAAGGTCTTCGCTGATTTACTGAGAAAACATTAGAACAAACAACACAACAATGGACCCTAGCCATGAAAACAAAAGAGCTGCGTGAAATCCAGATCCAACGAAATTAGAGGTTGTTAAGAGCTACGTGGTATCTGGTTTCTTGGTGTCATTTTGATGCAATTCGAGGCTGATTCATCTAGCGAATTTCATGATCTTTCTTTACCTCTTTTAAAATAGAACTAACTGAGGTAAACAAACATTTATAAACTATCAAGCTGCGAAAGACTGGAAAGGCCTTCCAATTGACTTTAAAGAAACAAATTCTTTAACTATTTTTAAAGCAAAACTGAAAACCTTTTTTAAAAGATTTAAATTAATTTGTACTAATTTTAAGCTGATTTTATATATCTGAATATAACTATATATTTACGTTTTATTAATGTTGTATGTAATCAGGTAGTTAATAAATTAGCGAGGGCCCCACTGAAAACAGCCTTGGCGAGTTGCGTTCCCTTATTAAATATTGTTATTATTATTATTATTAATATATCGCCTGAAGTGGTGCGTACACAATACGCACATACACTTTTTACTGGACCTAATTATCACCTGGAAGCCCGATTACAAAATACGCAGACATTACATTAGTGATTACCTTTAATAGCAAGTCACATCCGGCCAAAGCGAGACGTCCAGGAGGACAGAAAGCTAACTGGCATCTCTTACGGGCACTACACGGTACCGTACCGGCTTCCGGGGATACCGACACTAATTTCTCCCCGTCGGGGCACCGTAGCCCCTTAAGTTTGGTCCGGTTATGAACTTCCCAAGAAAAGTCAAAGTTAAACTTCCCTGAGTTTATGACAAACAGCTGCCGGGTGGCCTTCTCGTTGATCTCAACCTGAAAACGGAAAAATAAAGTAAAGAGATGGTTACTAACAAAGGCTTCTCTGTCCATTTGGGGTTAGAACTATTTTAATTGATTTGTCAAAGCCATAGGGGAAGATCTTGAAAAAATGCAAACTTACTCTCTTAACTCAACCTGGTTGTCTTTTGACAGGGAATGCAGCTTACTTCATGTACATTAACCTGGATGATTTTCTGATATATATTTACTTATATACTGTAACAATATCAATTTGTCTTGGATGGGCGGAGGGTAAGCTACTTTTTTTTTTTTTTGGGGGGGGGGGGGGGGGGGGGGGGGGGGGGGGAGGAGGAAGGCAAGCTTCCGCCCCTCAATAACTCTAGATAGAACCCTCACAATCAACTGAGATACCAAGAGCATATCATGTACTTCCAGAAAATATCCATACCTCCCACAAGTAAGTTCATTGGAAATTCCAAGGGGGAGGGGGCTCTCTAAAGCCAAAGTTATTAAAGAAAAGTATGAATCTAAAGTGCAATTTCCAGAAGGGGTTAAGGGGTGGGGGTTCAAACAAAAAATCCTAGCATGAGAGGGGTATGGATATTTTCTGCAACAACACATTCTCCGAAAGTCTATCTCACCATTCCAAGGTTGATCCTATTTGTCCCTTTGGACGTCAGCTCCACCTTGTTGCCCTGTGAATCCTCACAGATAAGCTGCGCGTTCATGGCGTATCCTTCCGCTTTCACGTTTAAAGTTAGCGGTGAGGTCTTCTTTTTTACGTGGCAAAGAACGTTGAAATTTACTTCCTTTTGTTCTGTTGCTGTGAAGGAGATCTCAATTGGTTGTCTAAAAAATGACAAAAATACATCGTCTATCAAACTGATGGGAACATCAAAAGATAATCCACAAAAAAATAAATGAATGTCCGTAAAGAAAAGCAACTCAAGATGAAAGAAGAATTGATTCATCTTAAAGTAAAACAAATATCTTGTAAGTCTAAAACTTATTTTAAGTTTTAGTCCTAAGCGCTGCAGGTTCCTTAGTTGATCGTTGAATTGATTTTCTTCTCCTATTTGCTTTACCTTAAACATATTTATTTTGGAATGACAAATTGCTGGCGATTTGCGAACACACTTTCTCTCCCTACTGAGTTGTGTTCTGTGATTGCAACAACTGAGTCTGTGTGTGAAATCCTTCAGTGTGGCCAATTAATATGAAGCTTATGACATGGGTTTAACAGTCAGAAACAGTCCTCCGACTGAAAACATGAATGGGATATTCTCATTTCATACCTGGCTTTAGGCAGTGCGGTATAAAAGACATGGGTTCAACAGTCAAACCTGAGGAGTAGTCCCCTGACTGAAAACATGAATGGGATATTCTCATTTCATACCTGGCTTTAGGCAGTACGGTACCAGACATTGGCTCAACACTCAGACTAGAAGCGTAACCCTCCGTATGACAAGACGATTCATTGAACGAAAACGTGAATGGGATGTTCTCTTCGTTCACCAACTGAACAGTCTCCTTTGCTGGGTGGCCTAGCACAAAGTCAAAAACATCAACAACCAGAATATCTTGTGTGTTGCAACATACAAAGCCTTAGGTTACTGGTAGACAGGTGTGATGTTTCATTCAAGTTCTTGTTTCTATATTTTGTGTGATTTATCCATTGATATCGCGAACAAACAACTTTTAATCTGACAAATGGGGAATATGAATAAATCTGTTTGTAATCTGCAAGTACAGTGTAGTTATACGCATTGGGTAGGAGCTGCTCGTAGTCATATGATAAGACTTAACTTAACAATGTTCACTTCATTGTTATTGATTATTCAAAAGTAACCTTTTTCAAAACTCTCATTTGTACCAAAACCAATCGCACGTGGAACTTATAACGGTTTTCTCAGACTCCTAATAGTTTTGTACCCTGAAGAAGGCAGCATTGCCGAAACGTCTTTGGTATAACAATTACATGAACAGCGTCGAAATTTATCACTTTCATTTTAGCACATGTAACTGCTATTGTTAAAACTTCAACTTCGTTTTTTTTCATTGGCAGGAAGCGCAATTTCCACTCTACCCTGACGAGGCGCACTCGGTAAAAAGTCGCGTTGTCTCTTCGAGAAAAAAAACAACAAAAACCGTAAAGTTAACCCCCCCCCCCCCCCCCCCCCCCCCCCCCAAAAAAAAAAAAAAAAAAAAACAAAAAACAAACAAACAAAACATGTGGAACAAGTGATCGCCTTACCGAGCAGCATCTCCCTGAAGTTGATATGAGACCTGTCAAACGACAGCGCAGGCTCAAACGTGTGTCCCACCATGACAAACGGAATAGAGATGTTGTGCTCGGGCACAAAGAAGCGCCAGAAAGACTCCACGAGATCCAGGGAGTCAGATACGTACTCAAACACCATCTCATGCTTCTTGCCACTCAGTACAGTCCCCTCGGGGGTCAGGCACCGGAAGTTCACACTTTCAGGTGTTCCGTCCAGTATGTCCTCATTGGTCCATGTGAAAGTGTAGTTTGTGTTGGATGGGTTGATGACACTGAATCGCCTGTGTGGACAGATGGTCGAAAGTTACATGACGTGGTATTTGATATTTACGAGGCAACCACTTATTACATTGTTTATTCTTATGCGGGCTCACTTTTTTGTCCCGACTATGTACTATGTCCCGACTCTTTACTCTTAATAAACCAATTTCGATGTATTTAAATTCATACTTGTCTCCGAAGCTTGGGGGAATAAAACAAAAGAAATCACATTAAGGTTCAGCGTTGAGCGGAGCCAAGTATGAATTTTAATATATCGAAATTGGTCTATTGAATCCTCGTTACGTTGTCTCTGTATAGTAAACCTGCGATCTGGCGTGTTTTGTTTTTCCTCTGGGGGGGAGGGGCACTTATGGTTGGTTAATGTATAGTTGGTTAGTATCGCAGCTTACTTGATATTCTTGACCTTGACACCGCACGATTTGAACTCGATGACTTTTGTACTGGGGTCCAAGGTTGATCCCGGGGGAGCTCCGCCGGGACCTTTAAGCTCGGGATTTCGTCTTCCACCCGATACATAATCCGATTCCTCGAGTTCAAAGTGACAGTAGGGAAGGAGACTGCGCCCATGAACCGGGATGGAAAAACCGTGCGTGTCCGGCTCAAGGTTTGCAGCGCTGTGAAGATAAAAACAATGTGTTATTGAAGTAATTCCTTCTCTCTGCAGTAAGGTCATAGGAAAAGGTTAATATAAAACCTAGCAAACGTCAAAGGCGATAACAAATTTGATGTAAGAATGCTGGACGAACATAACTCCCAGCAACATCTTGGTCAACTTAATACATAAACAAGGAAAATCTCTATCGCTGCTTTTTTGTGATAATCACTTAAACAAACGGCCACTTACTAAACAAAACCATTTATTCTGCCCAGAACTTAGAAGGCCCTACAAGATATTTCCAACTACTGCAGCCACGTTGTTACCTGAAGGTCAGCAGGGCTTCATACTCTGAAACATCTAGCGGTGAGAACTTCACAACAAAACTGCCCTTCTTTCCTGCAGGGATGCTGCCACTCTCCGGCTCGATCACAAAAGGAAAGATGTCGCTCCCTCCTTCACTAACCACGCTCCCTGCTTCATAAGCTAGTGCCAGGGCACTTGAGGGTCTTCCACCAATGGAGGACCCCGGACGTGTGGCAGTATGAGGTGCCCGTGAATGGGACGGTGCTGACGAGGCACCAGCGGATGTAGAGGGGCGACCCGTGTGTTGGCTGATTGACTGTCCCACAGAACTTGCGGGACGTTCGGGTCCTGGCACGATATGTTCAGTTGCAATGACAGCCTTGGGTTTGTGAACAGGTTGAAAGTTCCACTGGTAGTCAAGTTGAACGTCGCCTTTGTTGGACACCGTAAAACTGGCGAATGGAAAACAAGAGAAGTGAACGTTTAGCCCACTGCATTATGACTTCAACCAAAATACAATCAGCTTCCCATACGGCTTTACAGCCTTCTCTTGTATTGTGTCCATCATGTTATAACTTTGGCAAAGTTGACGTAACGAAAACACGACGGCAATATGAAAACACCATTCTTGAAAAACAGTTCATTTATTTTCTTTATCATGCTTCGCGATTTTTCAAATCGTTCTATTTGTATAATGTAGTGGAGGGCTGAATTCCTAAGGACGGCATTTAAGAGCGGCTGTCTGTAAATATCGAGAACTCGCCGTCAAAACTGAATTTTCGGATTTCTTCATATTTGGTCAGGAGAAACCCTTTGGTGACCTATTTACGAAAATTACATTCAAACTTTCCAAAGACTTTTCGTTTTCCAAAAATCCACCAAAAACTAAAATGCCGTGTTCAGGTCGCAGCCGCCATTAAATTTGCCGAAATTTGCTGCATATAATTTAAATCGCTCGCAAAGAAAGACGCCCTAAGGTGTGGAAATGATTCTTTGCAGTTAAGTAGAATAACCCTTTGAAGACATAGTAATGTAAAAATATTGTAAGAAGATACATTTTTACATGTCTTTTTGAAAGCCAGAACATTCCTACTTTCAGCACTTTGGTAAACACTTGAAAATGAGGAAACTTCTCTGCCATAAATCTTGTCCTGGTACATCGAATTTTACAATGAAAGTTATAGCAGCAGAAGGCTATGTTACTGTACTGCAACATATCGAAAATTTAGCTTGGGTAATTGAAAAGCCACCCGTTGAGAGAAGTAAATGCGCAGGCAATTTTCATGAATTTTCTTCAAAAGTTGAGACAGTGAGTCACGCAAGCACAAGTCGGATTTAAAACACATTTCAAATAGATCAGTTTAGCTTATTGCGTATACCCTTTTCTTGCTCTGGCAAAAATTCCCTGTTTGGAAACAAAATCTAGTGTTCTAATGAGCTTTTTTCGTTCTATATCCTGATAAAAATCAATTCTTGAGTAGGTGATAACTGGTCGCAAACGAGAAGGTCAAGTGTTGTGTTGACCTTTTTCTCTTTGCGCTGATGTCAACAACATGAAATGATTGAAACTATCTCAAGCGAAATTTGTTGCCCAAAGTACATCTTAAACATAGTAGCTTCCTTATTATAGGCAACAAGACGCTGTGGAATCGTATACTTGGACGTCGTTACATTAGGCATATTGGTGAATAATTGTCTTGGGAATCTGCATGCACGTTATTTCACGGTTTGATGATAGGGAGTATTCGGATAGTGTGAGCAGTCTAACAAAGAAGCGCGTTAACCGTCAAAACAAGAAAACACAGTACACTTAGCGTGCGAGATCGCACGCAAATTATTAAAGTAGCGTGTCCACTGTGTCAAAAGACGAGTACATACTGAAAAATACAAATCGATGCCTACTTTGTACTTACCGTTGAAAAAAAGGCCGTATGTCAGAGTTTCCCGATGGTTGTTATTGGTTTTAGCTAAATCTTGTATTAAACTAGCTGGTCTGTGTTTCTGACACTTTTGAAGTGAATGCAAATGTAGTCGCAAAGTGGCCTTTCGAAGCCATGATGTAATTGCCTGGTCCGGACCCGGGGTCAAAACAACTCTTCCAATTGAAAGTTTTGCTGGAAGTATTCCCGCCGTTATTATAATAAAGTTTGAATGAAGCTTATAAATTTAATCAAAGTTAACGACAGAAGTGATAATTTAGGAGGAGAGAAACAAATTTAGCCCTTCGAAACATATTTTTGCAGTTGAGGTAAAAATGTTGCAATTTGCATAATGTGAAAGTAATTTGAAACCTTTCCAGTATAAACGCATAACGCAGCTGTTTCATAAAACATCTCGCAATCAGTCACACGAAAATATATCCAGTTTTTATTCCTCTGTATCCGAAACACAGAAAAGAAAATTAAATGAAAAAGTGATCGCTTTAAGGTTATTTTCGCCCGAGAAACATTCACTAGCGGAAGCAAAACTCGCAAGAAACGTCTCGCAAGATACCGAGTGCATTGTTTACATCTTCTCTCGGCGGTTATGTTTTAAGTTGGCTGTTCTGTTCCTTCAACTTCACGAAATAAAAATTAATGAAAGGCAAACAACCGAAAGAAGTGAAATTAATTGGGATTCCTACCACGCTTATATTTCTTCCTTCGCTGTCCACTGTTCACTTCTTATTAAATATTCCGCGCTATGTATGTATTCGTCATGAACTTCATGTTCGTTTGAACATGTTTTAGCGGGTTTCCGTCATGAAGGTATCGTAGAATTAATCGCGAGTGTCAAATACTTTCGCAGTGTCTTCTTAAGTAATTTCTTTACGCATATTGAATATGAGACTGTTAGATGCAACAGAGAAAACACAACTCGCACTTTGTGACGTTCCCCTCGCATCAACAAACAACAGGTGTACTCCACCGCGGTTAAACGAGAGACATTTGCAAAAGTTAAGGTTGTCATTTTCGCTGTTTATTAAAAGTTTCATATATTGACAATACACTGTCGACTCACTAAACGTTTTGAAAGTTTACTAAAAAAGTTCTAAGCGTTTGAAAACTATGAACCGCATAACTGTCGGCGCCATTTGCCAACACAATTTTGCTCAGGCACGAAGCGTTTTGATCAGTTTTCAACGATCGAAAAGAAGCTCGTTATTTTGAGCCGGAAAGATGAAAAGATAGTTACATAAACTAATTATTTTATACATCCTTGCCCACGTTTCCACTTAATACTAAATGAATCCCACCAAATAAAACGAAAAACGCCTCGGACGTGTGACCGCGGTGAAGGTTTGAACAATCCCGCCATCCCCAGAGTTGCGCAATACTGCACATTTGTGGAAGACCAAACTGCATTTTAATACTTGGTCGCTACGCCCAAGTAATAATTTCATAGATTTTAAAATCACTTTTGGTAAGCGAAGTTGTACAAAGCAACCAAATTTCATAGCCACTGTGTCAACAACATGCTGGCTGTTTGATTAGGTTTCCGAGTCACAACAGTAACTATCCGCGGCGCTGATCGGAAATCGAATTCCAGTTTGGCAAAAATTCGAGCAAAAGTATTCATCTGGCCCGGGTTGTTCAAAGCGCGGTTAAGCTAACCCAGGGTTAGCATCAATTTTTGATTCCAGTTAAATAATTAATCAGTGGAGATTTTTCCAAAGTATTTTTGCCCTTTAGTTTCGTCTCTGACTTGTCTTCGCATGTAACTTATAATTAGCTTTTGAAAACACTTCTAACAAGAGAAACTAAATCCTCTGTTAAGTTTTAATCCTGGGTTAGCGTTAACCGGCTTTCGAACAACCGGACCCTGTACTGTAAATATTATCAGTTAAAATTGAAACTATGTGATTTGAGATTCAACGAGAGAAATTTCCTTTTTGATTCAATCAATGACTGCAATGTTTTCAATGTCAATCAGGTTTTCAAACCGAAGAACAACTGAAGTATATGCATCTCTTTAACTACTACATTACTATATATTTTACAAACAAAACCCCACTCTTTGCTAAGCTACATGTATTTGCCATAAAAATTCTAACATAACAATCTGATAAAAACAGCAATGACACATGTACATGCAATGAAAAGTTCGCTGACTAGTACAAAGACATACCGACGGATGAAAATTTAGAAGATCCCAAGCGTGAACGGCATCAACTCTCTGTCTCGTTTCACAAAACAACTCCTCTACACGGCATACCAGATATTTTGAAATCAACTCTTCTTTCCTTTTTCTGCTTTACTATGAAAGAAGTTGGATTGAAGTGAAAACGGGACAACCGTACATCGTGTCACGCAACCAATAACCGTCGTAATTAAGGGGAGAATGGGGAGAGCGTGAGAAAACACCGCCGCATGGCGGGAAAAACTAACTCTTGTATTTAGAAAGTGGGAACCTCAAAATAATTTTCATGGCTCATCTGTGTTCTTGTTTAAACAACAGTTTTCCCAAAAATTGTGGCGTTGGGGATATGATAACGTCCATATGATAGTGATAATGGAGCAGGGGGTGGGGGGTGGGGGTGGTGGGCGAGCATCTCGAAAACCAACGTACGTTCGCAGAAAAGAGAGCTATACTTTGGGGAAAAAAAGGAAGAAAACATACAAAATTTAACTCTTGTTCGTTTTCCCTCTTTTGGCCACTTAACCTTTATAACTCGAAGAGAGTACTGTTATCATTTTTTGATCGTGCCTTTTTTCGAGACCCTACTGGCCCCAGGTATCAGATGGTCCCTTTATGAAAACAAGTTAACTGTTTTTTTGTTTTTTTTTGTTTTTTTGCAAAGACCACCGCAACGAAATACAAGCACCTTATCCTATAAAATAGCGAAACGGTTTGATAAAATAGGAAAGCTGATTTACGGTAGGAGAACTATATTTGTAACAAATATAGTTTCCCTACTGTGAATCAGCCTTGTTTTTTTTTATCAACAGTAGTCCCTTTCAATATGGTCCATCCCTTAGCTAACGCCAATACCCCATAATCTACAATCAGACACTTTCCCTTCTCTCTCTCTCTCTCTCTTCTACTTTTGGGAAATTGTTGATAAAGCAATTTCAGTATTGATAAAACCAATTCCGGCTGACATAGAAGAAGCCTTTTTTCAAGAAGAGCGAGGAGGGTTAGAAATAGTACTGTCGACTTAACGGAAAAACCCCAGGCCTGTTATTTAGCAAGTGGGAACCTCTGAATTAGGGCAAGGCATGACTCAACTGGGGTCTGGCTTTGATCTCACTGTCTGATCCCATTGCTAGACTAGGAAGGGTCGAGCGGGCTATCATATATGCGCGAAACAAAATCGCCTCCCACATCGCCTCTCGACTTGTTTGCGTGCTCGCGTGATCGCCTGCTATCCCTGAGAGAAATAAGGGACTACTCGCATTCTATCCCGTTGCCTGTGGCTAGCCATGTTAACACCTACCGTAGGACATCTGTTCACTTTGTTGCAGTGAGCTCCTGTTCGTTTCTCCTTATCTTCAGGAGGGCATGGCTACCTTTTTTTCCATCGTACGTTATTTTCGAGATTCAACATCCCCCCCCCCCGCTTCCCACACCCACCCACCAACACTAGTACACTACCACCCCAGTTTCAGATGGTTCATTGTGGGGAAACCGTTGTTTAGACAGAAGGATAAATGCAAGAACACAGATGAGCCAAGAGAATGAAATGAAAGTGCTTAGTTTCTCTTGTCATGTGCTAATTCAGATATTCCCACTTTCTAAATAAAAGAGTTTTTTCCTGCCATCCGGCGGTGTTTTCTCACGCTCTCCCCATTCTCTCCGAAATCACGACGGTTTTTGGTTGCTGGTTGCGTGACACGATGTGCGGTTGTTCAGTTTTCACTTCAATCCAACTTTTTTCATAGTACAGCAGAAATAGAAAGAAAAATTGATTTCAAAATATCTGAAATGCCGTGAAGAGGAGTTGTTTTGTGAAATGAGACAGAGAGTTGATGCCGTCCACGCTTGGGATCTTTTAAATTTTCACCTTTCGGAATGTCTTTTATATACTAGAGCGAACTTTTCATTGCTGTTTGCATCAGATTGTTTATATGTTAGAATGTTAATTGTGGTAGACCTTTTATGGAAAATACATGTAGCTTAGCAAAGAGTGGGGTTTTGTTTGTAAAACATGTAGTACTGTAGTAGTTAAAGAGATGCACATACTTCAGTTGTTCTTCGGTTTGAAAACCTGATTGACATTAAAAAAGCATTGCAGTCAATGATTGAATCTAAGAGGAAAGTTCTCTCGTTGAATATCAATTTACATAGTTTCAATTGTAGCGGATAATATTTACTACAGATAAATATTTTTGCTCGAATTTTTGCTAAACTGGAATTCGATTTCCGATCAGTGCCGCGGATAGTTACTGTTGTAACTCAGAAACCTAATCAAACAGCCGTCATGTTGTTGACACAGTGACAGTGGCTATGAAATTTGGTTGCTTTGTACAACTTCACTTACCAAAAGGAACTTTAAAATCTATGAAATTATCGCCTGTAATAAGGAATTCCAAGCTACTACATGTATGCTTAAGATGTACTTTGGGCTTTGCACTTTGTACTTTCGCTTGAGATAGTTTCAATCATTTTATGTTGTTGACATCGGCGCAATGTGAAAAAGGTCAACACGACACGACCTTTTCGTTTGCGATCAGTTATCACCTACTCAAGAATTGATTTTTATCAGGATATAGAGCAACAAAAGCTCATTCGAACACTAGATGTTGTTTTCGAACAAGGAATTTTGTTTGCCACACAGCAAGAAAAGGGTATACGCAATAAGCTAAATTTATTTGAAATGTGTTTACTTGTGCTTGCGTGACTCACTGTCTCAACTTTTGAAGAAAATTCATGAAAATTGCCTGTGCGTTTACTTCTCTCAACGAATGGCTTTTCAATTACCCAAGCTAAATTTTCGATATGTTGCAGAACAGTAACATAGCTTTCTGCTGCTGTAACTTACATTGTAAAATTCGATGTACCAGGACAAGATTTATGGCAGAGAAGTTTCCTCATTTTCAAGTGTTTACCAAAGTGCTGAAAGTAGGACTGTTCGGGCTTTCAAAAAGACATGTAAAAATGTATCTTCTTCCAATATTTTTACATCACTATGCTTTCAAAGAGTTATTCTACTTAACTGCAAAGAATTGTTTACGTACGTTCAGGCGTCTTTCTTTGCGAGCGATTTAAATATGCAGCAAATCTCGGCAAATTTAATGGCCGCTGCGACCTGAACACGGCATTTTAGTTTTTGGTGGATTTCTGGAAAACGAAAAGTCTTTGGAAAGTTTGAATGTAATTTTCGTAAATAGGTCACCAAAGGGTTTCTCCTGACCAAATATGAAGAAATCCGAAAATTCAGTTTTGACGGCGAGTTCTCGATATTTACAGACAGCCGCTCTTAAGTTCGGATAGAGAATATAAAAATAAAGGTCGAACGTTCCCGTTCTCCACAAAAACAAAATGGCATTTCACTTCGTAATTGTGCGGAGAACGTCAAAGAAATGAACCAAGAGGTGTAACAGACATATAGACCAATTGTTGTGCTAATTAAACGTATTGTTTTGGGCGTTTTCGTTTTCGTTGCCGTTGTTGTCGCTGTCGCTGTCGACGTAGCATAAGGTCCCCAAAGGAAGAATAACCTGATCCAAATACTGAAAAGTTTCACATAAAATCAGAACTGTTTTCACCGAAAATCTCACCTGTACACTCGTGACTGAAACATCAGTGTATCCTTGAAATGAACGTTCTCCACCTTACACCGGAACTTGGCAAAGTCACATACAGCGGAAAGAAGCAGTTCGACATCCTTGGCGCTGTTTTCTAGGGCTGTAAATGGAGGCTCAGGTTCAACTTCAATAACCTTTTTCTTAGCCGGACGCGGGGCCTTCCTTGTTCCAGTTGAAGTGTCCTCCTCTGGTGTTACATCTACCCACTTCACAGTGCGCATGCGGTCGTCCCAGTCCACCGCCTACGAAAAGAGTACAATATTACATGGAGTAGATTGCTGTCAACTCCCACAAACTTTAAACCTTTTGACACTTTATTACAGTAAACTACCAGGACCGGTTATTTAAATTAAGTCTAACTTAGAGCGATAAGACAATCAAAGGACCTCCATGTCCGTTTATAAGTGGGTCGTTTTAAGTAGTTAAAAGTCTTTCTAGGACTTATGATGGTTGGTCAGATTAAAATTGGTTTAGCCCGCAGTTTTATTAAACACCGCGAAAGTTGATGGAGCTTCGTGTCATTCTTATACCTACATCTGCAATAGTAGTATGTTGTGGCCACAAAGTCGCTACCAGTTGGGCCAGAATGTTTATAAAACATTTCTACCATTTCATGCGTAAATGGTTTTTTCATTGTCATTTCCATATTTTTAATTTATAACCTGATTAAACGAGAAAAGAAGACGATAGCTGCAAAGTAGCCTGAGCTCTAACCCTTTTTACACATCTTGGAATCTGAACGAAAGACTGCGACGTTACAAATTTTGCAATACTTTAATCTTTGACGTTTTTATTTTCCTGGATGGGCGCCTCGCTTGGGACATGTCCCGTTTGCACCCATCGGTCTTTTAACATTCATTTATTTTACTTCTATTATTATTTTTTAACGTTATAACAAGTTGTGTCCAATGCAGTTGATAAGAAAGAAAACAGTACCGACAACAATCTACGTTTCTACTTGTGTTCAAGAGAAATGAGGTGTTACCTTCTCTCGTGTCTCTCCCAGCTTGATTTTAGTGACTTTACAAGGTATATTTGTCGCTGAGTAAGTCTTAGGCGTATTGGAACAGAATGTGACGGTCACATCTTTGGCACAGTTAGGCTGCAGATGCCCAGTGCATGGAGAAAACGCGAGCTCAGGTGGCGGGGACCACGTGAAACGGACTGGGTCTGAGGAAGAGTGGTTTGTCAGGGTGAATGACAGCTGTCTGGAGACGCCCACTGCGCAGTCGCCAAATTTGACATGGTTTTCTCTTGATGCTACAAAGACGAAATCATAGCAAAGTAAGAAATCTCGATTCACTCATACAAAATGGCACAGACTGTTTATTAGACTTTCACTTCCAGAGTCTGTTGATGAAATCCTATGGTGTGACCATTCATATGAAACCTCTTCAGCAGTACTTTTGCATGGTACCATTTGTTTTTCAATATTTTATAAAATGAAATTTGGGATTTTTCTTGATTTTTGATTTTTGACACTCTTGGAAGGTAAAGGGTTTACGGTAGAACAACAACTATTGTCCAGTTGTCAATCAGTGCGTTATGTAATATTACCTGGAGTGTCATCATCTATCTCCACCTCAGCCGCTTGTTCTTCAGTCTGAACATACGACCGTATATTGTCTATGGTGACTTCATCCTCGTATCCTTCTCCAATGAGTTGAACAGTACTCTCCTCGTACGGATTATCCACTACTGTCAGCCTGATCTCGCCCACCATTCTCCCCACCAGGGAGGGGTTAAACTCAATTGCAAAATCAGCTGTCTTCCCCATGGGTACTACCACAGATAACGTATGGACGCGTGACTTGGGGTCATCATCGTCCTCGCCTTCGTCTAGTGGCATCAGCGCCTTTGTACCTTCCACGCAAGAAATGCTGTACACGCCTCCTGGATCTTTCAAATCGACATTCACTCGGGACATCAATGTGCCTTCGTTTTTGAGCGACAGCGCGAGCACCTGTCAAGAAAGATACAGAGGTAAGTATTGTTATTGTACAATATCTAAAATCATAAAACTGGCCCCATCAACAAAGCACAGAAGACGGGATGTGCAAGAATTACGTGAATAAGTTCTTTAAAATACATGATCATGCTAAAGTAGTTGTCAATTGACTATCATAAAACCAAGACCAAAGTAATCACTCTGGCCAATCACAACCGACCTAGAATAACCAGAACTAATCAGAAAAGGAACTAAAAAGCAAAAAAAATAAAAAATAAATAAAAAGCAAAGGAAAACGCGTACAAGCAAGTCACCATTTGTTTTGGTCTTACTTATGATTGGTCATCGAAGAAGTGGCGCGAGTAAACCATTTGAATTCAATAGAAAACCGCTCTAAACAATTTTAAATGCTAAAGCTAACAATAAAAAATTTAATATCAGCGATAAACTCCAGTAACTTCTAAGAGACTCCCGTTTCGGCTAATGAAGTGCAAGCTATGCGGTGACAAATCTGGTGCCTCAATTAGCTTTGAACTAATTTACTCGTACTGTATATTTACCTGAGTGCGTCCGAGTAGCAGACGTCTAAACAGCAACACAGGAGCGCCTTTCTTGTTCCGCGCAGTCGGCCGCACCACGGTTATCCTGGGCAGGTTCCCTTCGCCCTGAATATCAAACGTGAGATTGCGGTACTTTGACATGGCACTAGGCATCCCGTCCACTGCTGCCTCAAGTGTGGCGTTGTAGGTTTGCATGGAAGGTGGAGTGAATGTCACTGTTGTGTACACATAACTGTGAGCTGGGATCGAGGCACGTTGAGGCTCTATCTCGTAAACATCGCTCCAGCGAGCGGATGGCTTCATGGACTGCGGTTTTACGGAGAGGACTAAATCACATGGCACCTGGGTTGATAAGAATAAAAATGAAAACAAGTTTTGTTAGTTACTGGATACGGAACGTGGTCCTACCTTGAAAGGCAGAGGAGCAAAAGCCGTCAATCCGAAAACTTAACTTGAAATTAAAACAACGAAGATAACGTAATAATCAAAAAAACGAAAACAACAAACAGGTTCAGGTGTTAGTGCCTGGCTAAACTAGGAAAACTTTGTTCCGGAACATTGTTGCGAACGCAAACGTTTCCCAGTTTAGCCGCGCGAGGAACATTTTTTGCTGCCACAAATCGTGCTTTCAGGACGCAAGGAAATATTATTGAATCAAGTCGAAAATATTCTTGCTTCCCGGACGCAAATTTTGCTCCCGAAACAAATGTTTTTAAGTTTAGCCATATTAGAAAAAAAAAAATGTTTCCGTAACAATATTTCCTAGTTTATCTGGCCCTCATCAGGTTAAAAACACAAACATCACACCTTATTTGGGTTACCAATCCTAAATCTGGCCCTAGCTTTCCGTCCAACGATCGTGTTGTAAAATATAAACTTGTTTTCATCTTCTCCGTACACTCCAGAGCCACTCGCCAGGTCGTGCGTCAAGTACTGGAACAGATTCAACTGTTTGACGATCAAGTGTTCTTCGAATATAGAGCCGACCGTGTCGTGCGAGATAGTGGTGATCCCCGGGATGCACGCTTCTCCGATCAACTTGTAGGGGATTCCTTGGGGGTTATCCGTGGGAGGACGGTCTGAGATGTCGATAGCAACATCCTGTAAAACAGAATAAATAAAAAAATAAATAAAAGTATAAACAAACACGGGAGTGAAAAATGAAATGTTATGAATGTTTGAACAAAGCAAAACGCCGCAAAGCTGGACTGGTATCTGTTCCTTTTCAGTCGGTCGAGCGGCCAAGCTGATCACGAAATCAAACAGGAACAGCTATTCAGCATAATCTACAGTTTCTGGTTGTTCTCCAAGAATGAAAAAAAAAAACAAATAAATAAACCGAACTTCAATGAAAAGAACCGAGCAAGAGTGCAATTTTCGAGTACACTTCAAGAAACTCCGAGCAGTAGTAAAAGACTGTTGATTTGCCACCGAGACTGACGCAACAATCAACTTGAAAAAAAAAATTCGTCATGCGCGCGCAAAATTTCGCAATGACGCAAGCGTTTTATTCAAACTATCACGTGTTGCGCGCGCTTGTAAAAGATTTACATCAAGTACCTTGGTAAATTTTGCTATTTTTCTGGCCATTTCCTATGATCCTATTTTAAAACGGTAACGGGTGTTTTAGTGCTTTAAAAATAGTGCCAACTGACTTAAACCTTAAACTCCCAAAAGTGACAGAAAATTTTGTAAAATATTGCAAAGCAAATGGTACTAAGAGGTTTCATTTGAGTGGCCACACGATAGGATTTCGTCAACACACTCCGAGTTAGAACTACACTACATGTCTCCGTAATTGACTCTGGGAGTGAAAGGGTTATCGCCTTTGGGACCAACCAAATTGTTGTGTGATCTCGATTTAAACTAGAGTAAACTTCCATTAGAACGCGTCCGGATGTGACCGGATCAAATGGTACTAAGAGGTTTCATTTGAGTGGCCACACGATAGGATTTCGTCAACACACTCCGAGTTAGAACTACACTACATGTTTCCGTAATTGACTCTGGGAGTGAAAGGGTTATCGCCTTTGGGACCAACCAAATTGTTGTGTGATCTCGATTTAAACTAGAGTAAACTTCCATTAGTACGCGTCCGGATGTGACCGGATCAAATGTCATTCTAAGAGAGGTTTTCGTAAAAGTTGGAACCACTCTAGCTCCCAACAAAAAGGCCCATAGAAAAAAACATCAAAGCTGGGTTGGGTTGAAAGATAGTTGCGAAAAGTAAAAAAATCTTTCACTGCTATTATAAATATACAAAAGCCAGTTGAGTCTAAAGCTGCACGATAACCAACTAACCTCTTCACAGAATCCTGGATTTTCAGCAATCATGTCCACAGTAACCTGTACGGTGCCACCTGCAGCTACACTTCCCACGGCTGGGTATACTGTGAACATACCTAGCTGAAGTCGGATGTTTGGTTGTCCGGTGGTCAACTCGGCTCTGAGTAGATGAAAAAGAACAGATCATAAGCACAGACTTCCGAGTGGAAGAAATCTTGTTCTCAAGAAAAACAGTACACAGGATAACATAAAAATGCCTTCAGCGAAGTATTGATAAAGCTCTTTGCTTCGATGCCTGTATTTTCACATCACGTTTACGTTAAAGGGGCTTTGTCACCAATCTTAGTGTTACTTTAAAAAGCCAAAAGACATATTTAAATCATTGGAAACCAAAATTTTTCTTTTGTTTTGTTTAAAAGTACTCTTCTAGTGTTCTTTGAGTAAAAATAAGTGTCTTGGGCTGCAGATGGCCAGGGTGCAAATGGATTGCAGCTTAAAATAATAGGGCCAATATTTTCCAGTTCATCACCTTGTTTCTTGGAAAACTCGCTAAAACTCTTATTATGGTTTATTTTCTCTTCGAAATTTCACTTGATATTTTTCTCTTACTGTTTTATAAGTATTTCGCGTTTGACAAAGGTAATTAGTTTTAATTTGTGGCAGTTTTGATCCAAAACCGTCAAAATCCTCACGACATGGCTCCTTTAACCCTTTAATTCCTAACAGTGCCAAACATCAAAATTCGAGAAAATTTCCAAATTTCATTTTGTAAAATATTGAAAAACAAATGGTACCATGCAAAAGTACTGCTGAAGAGATTTCGTTTGAATGGTCACACCATAGGGTTTCGTCAACAGACTTAAAGTTAGAAATACACTACATGTCTCCATAATTGACTCTGGGAGTGAAAGGGTTAAGCGGTCTCCGCAAAGCGGTGTTCGACTGTACTCTTCATTATATGATTCTCGTTTTGGCTGAAGGAGGGTAGGAGATGATCTTAAGGTGATTTCTTTACATACCCTTTTACTGAGTCCGCTCTCTTAGGTTTAGCCGGTTTGTCCGGTTGCTGAGATCGCCCTGAACTCGAGCCGTCACGTGATTTGGCTCTTTTGCCAGGCGGTCCCAGTCTCTGGCGTCCTTGTGAGGCCGTGTTGATCATCTTGAGGACTGAGTACCGGAAGTCAAACTCTCCTTGGTTTTCTATAGAGAACACGCGGGTCTTCTTGGTGTTGATGAGCATGGCTCCAAAGTTGATGTCGCTGACCGGTGAGACTGCGTACTTGCTGTAGACGGAGCGGACACTGATTTTGATTGGAATACTGGCGATCACTTCACCAGTGTCACCGAGATGGGGCTCTACGATCTGAAACAATCAGTCATAGTTAGAAGGGAATAAATGTTGCTTCCCATAACAGGCTAGGCTAAGTGGAGAAATCTACAGTAAATCAATGATCATAGCTAAGAAAATGTTAATAGTAACGGTGACCGAATGGAGGATATTTATAATAATTAAATATAAAATAATACTATCTGCAAGCAGGGTCTACCTACAAAACGAGACTATCTAAATAGCACTATGCATTATGGTGTGTTTACACACTAAGACTACGTACCAAACACTGTGCAAGAGAGTGTGTTTACACATGAAGACTACCCATCAAACATTATGCAAGATAGTGTGTTTACACACTAAGACTACGTACCAAACACTGTGCAAGAGAGTGTGTTTACACCCGAAGCTGACCATCATGCACCAAACACTTCATGCAAGATCGTGTGTTTACACACGGGGACTACGCACCAAACACTGTATATGAGAGATCGTGTTTACCTGGCACTTGAGAATTGGCTGATCTTTGATGGTGATTTCACTCTTGGATCTGAAGATGACCTGAACTTGGGTTGGTCGGTCCGTGGGGAGGAGAGGACCCCTGTTGGGAATCACCGTGAACAGTTGCGCCACATCTGAAGGCGAGCCATCTGTCGACTCGAACGCGAAGTTAAAGTTGATTTCAAACTTGCCCTTGTTCTTCAGAGAGCACGTCTGCTTCGTTTCGTCCATTACTTTGAGGACACCGAAGTCTAAACCTCCATCAGCACCTGGCAACAAATTCCAAGAAAATTACCAAATTTCATTTTGTAAAATGTTGAAACAGAAATGATACCATACAAAAGTACTGCTGAAGAGGTTTCATTTGAATGGTCACACCATAGGATTTCGTCCACAGACTGAAAAGTTAGAACTACCTTACATGTCTCCATAATTGACTTTAGGAGCGAAAGGTTAAGCACAGTTCTTCTAAGAGTCTGTCTAAGTGTTTGTAAAGACGTAATCACGAAGTACAAACAAGTATTGAAAAAGCCAAATTGGTGCCGGGTGATGTGGGTAAAATGAGCTCCACTTTATCAACTACAATCGAGCATAAATTCCATGATACTAAAGAATGCTGTTCCTCCTCCGGTTCTTTGGTTACTCCTCTTCAAAGCTAACTACAGTAGTTGCCTCGGCTTGAATTCCCCACTCCAGAAACTATGAAAAATACCACAAGTGCAGGTTTGGGTGGTGCTTGATGTAAGCCCGATTTTTCCAATTTCTTTTGTTTTCAGCAAGAACTGCACGCGCTATGCTTCAACTTCTTGGCAATTTGCATACGAACACACAATGCTACATCCTAGCGGGGTGTCAGTAAAACGCGGGGTCGGGGCCGGGGTCGGGGTGGGATTAGGTCTAGGATTAGGTATGGGATTAAATATAATCCTATACCTAATCCTAACCCTATGACTAATCCCATACGTAATCCTAGACCTAATCCCACCCCGACCCCGCGTTTTACCATCCTAGCGTTCCTACATGTACTCTGAATTCCATTGTGCCATCAGTTCTAACAAAGGAGACTTTTTTTAAATTCAATTATTACAACCCGGTTAAGCTGGTATTTATGGTATTTTTCGGAGTGGCCAATTTCCTTTTAATTTACGTAAAAAATGTTTCGATTTAGTCTAATTTCTTATTGCGCTTTTTTACTTTTTTCATTGGGCTACTGACTAGGCATGCACGACTGTGATTTATAACCAAAGCGTGCTTGAATCTTCCTTGAATTAAAGTGCCCCTATGATCAAATTTTTGATTTTCATTTTTTTACATTTTCGTGTACTGTTAGACTTTCTTACTCATCTTGCCAAATTTCGATTCATTACGAACATCAGAAGTCATTTTATTTTAACATTTATTTCCAGAATTTACGGCCGCCATTAATCAACCTTGTTCCAAGGCTTGGTTGCGAATGGGAGAAAGTGACGTCAAAGACTCAAACATACCTCACGGGTTGAAATTATAATAACAATCAGCATAGAAAATTGCACGAAGAACAAGTCCAAAGTTTTTGTTGCTTTTCGCGTGATTTTCAATACTTATTGTTATTACAATTTCAACCCGTGAGGTATGTTCGAGTCTTTGACGTCACTTTCTCCCATTCGCAACCAAGCCTTGGAACAAGGTTGATTAATGGCGGCCGTAAATTATCGGAAATAAATGTTAAAATAAAATTACTTCTGATGTTAGTAATGAATTGAAATTTGGCAAGATGAGTAAGAAAGTCTAATTGTACACGAAAATGTAAAAAAATGAAAATCAAAAATTTGATCACAGGGGCACTTTAACACAAACATACAAGTACCTTTGGGGAAGCTCATATCCAAAGCCACATCGTACGATTCAGCGTGAACCGTGATATTCTCCGCTTGCACAAGACCCATAATCTGCTCTACATCAGACACCTAAAAAAAACACAACGACCGTTTAACCAAAGAAGTCTATTTTATTATCCTTTAAGTGATATAATCACCACCCAAAATCCTACTGTTGTATTTTATTTTCCTCTTCTCGACAATCTTTTGGAGCTACCGCAGAGAGATTCATAACCTCAAGTTTTAAGCCTGGTTTTCACATGTCGGGAAAATCTCAGACGATCGGGGATTTCGCTGATTCCCAACTGTCCAAGATTTTGCCGACTTATGAAAACACGAAATCGTAGACACCCAGATGATCGGGGACAAATCGGGAAAATCGGGAGCGTTTCTATTTTTCCGACGCGTCCCAGATTTCTGCGATGATCGTCGATTTTCCCAACATATCGGCAAAATCTGGGACGATCGGGAACAGCAAAATCCCCGATCGTTTGGGATTTTCCCAACATATGAAAACCAGGCTTTAGCGCTAGCTCTTCGCCAGAACCAAAAACCTTTTTAACTCGTGGATACGAGAAGCGTTGAGGGAGTCACAGCAGAGACACATAATCGGTCGATCAATGGGAGGTTAAAATTGAGCCCACGATATGGAATGGTCACCTGCTTTACCCATGGGGACGGCGTTAGAGGGAGGGGAGGTTGAGGAGTTGGAAGGAGAGGGGTGGGGTGGGGTGGGGGAGTTTCCGTTTCGTATTCAAAAGCTCTCATAGGAGTTGGAAGGGGTGGGGTGGGAGAGTGTCCGTTTTGTATTCAAAAGCTCTCATAGGAGTTGGAAGGGGTGGGGTGGGAGAGTGTCCGTTTTGTATTCAAAAGCTCTCATAGGAGTTGGAAGGGGAGGGGTGGGGGAGTTTCCGTTTTGTATTCAAAAGCTCTCATAGGAGTTGGAAGGGGAGGGGTGGGGGAGTTTCCGTTTCGTATTCAAAAGCTCTCATGGGAATTGGAAGGGGAGGGGTGGGGGAGTTTCCGTTTCGTATTCAAAAGCTCTCATGGGAGTTGGAAGGGGAGGGGTGGGGGAGTTTCCGTTTCGTATTCAAAAGCTCTCATAAGAGTTGGACAGGGCGGGGGTGGGGGAGTTTCCGTTTCGTATTCAAAAGCTCTCATAGGAGCCTTAGATTGGAGAAAAGCCTGTCCTCTATTCCTAACATAAAATAGCAGAAGTTGGAATAGCCACGCACCTCCAGCCTCACAATCTTTTTAATGTTAGTAGGCCTAACAGCTCTGAAATGCATCTGCAATGCAAACTCTGATTTAGCGTCTATAACACCATGCTCTGTTGTCAGCGAGAAGTCATCTCCCAAGTTATCCATTCCATTCACGCGCCACGCCACGGGTAACAGTGTACTGTTACGCAGGAATATCGTCCTTGTGTCCTTCCTACAAATTAATGATACACACAGTTGGAAATGGCTTTCCTTTGCCCTACAATAGAGCAAGTTAAGTGGAAATGGGAGTGTAACCTTAACCTGACGGAAGGGGATAAGGGAGCAGATAGTGGGGAGAAAAGCATTGGCTGCACGCAGAAGGAAAAATATCGCGAATGCTGACGGAGTGGGATAGTGGTTCAGATAGTGGAGTGCAAAGGATAGGCGGCACGCAGAAGGAAAACTATCGCGAGTGCTGATGGAGGGGGATAGGGGTTCAGATAGTGGAGTACAAAGGATAGGCGGCACGCAGAAGGAAAAATATCACGAGTGCTGATGGAGGGGGATAGGGGTTCAGATAGTGGAGTGCAAAGGATAGGCGGCACGCAGAAGGAAAACTATCGCGAGTGCTGACGGAGAGGGATTGGCGCGAAAGAGAGCGAGGCGCCTCCTCTCCCCATTTATTGATAATTGACATCCCCTTGACAACTGATTTCTGATTGACAATTGATTGGCAACTGATTTTACCAATCAATCAATCAATCAATCAAGCATTGACAACACCTTGTTGATCTCCTATCGCCCACCCCACCCATGAACAATGTATGGCACTGAAGGTGGTCACAGCTAGGGTTTTGTTATGTCCTCAGTGGTTCTTTTACGTCCCCATCGGAGACGGGACCGCCATTTCTACGTGGTCATCCGAGCCACGTGAAGGTCTAACCATCTGCAGATGTCATAACAAAAGTAGCACCTTCGTCCTCAATTATTTTAAGACCCTGAGTGTTGGTCCGGCCGGAACCCGACAACTCAGTTTCTAGTTCTAGCGCAGAGCAGATGGCATGGAAAACAAGAAAAAAAGATTCTACTCAGCAAAAATGTTATAACAGCAGTATGGAAGAAATTGTCAATGAATCTCCCAGTTTTAACAACACACTTACACTATAGTCACAAGATTAAACCGGTCCGACTTGTCATAATAAGCTAACAAACAAACAAACCTGTGCAGTAAGACTCTGTCAAACTGCAGCAGTTTGCGATCTAACTCCAGCTCAGGTCGCACACCATGACATGAGATCTTGAACACAACAGGTTCAGGATTCTCGCGGATACAACACACGACTGCATCTTCAAAGAATCCTGGTGTCTTGGGATACGCCCATAGAGTGAGGTTCTGTTATAAAAACAACAGCACATTTCAAGAAAAATCCCAAATTTCTTTTTATGTAAAAAACAAAACAACAACAACAACAACAACAATAGCACATAAGAGCAAAGTAGGCTGCTGAAGAGCTAAAAAATAACATTTACATGAAAGGTAATGCTGTTGATTATACTTTCCTGCCGTATGTTTCATTTTGCTGTGGAAGTGTTTTTATGTCGTAAAAGGTGATTTTACTGAGCAATACGCCAACATGATGATGTTACGTATGCTGTACAAGGTGGTTCTAACTTATGAGTCTGTGGATGATTTTCTACAGTGTGAGCAGCACTTTCCGGTGATGCTATACATTACAGTAAGTAAACATTACCACTGACCTGGCTCTCGCCTGGTTTAAGCTTCATGTTAGGCGGATCAATAATGAAGGTAGCTGCAGTACTGTCCTGCTGAAAACAGAAGCTGATGTCCGCATCCAGAGGAGAGGTGTTACAAATCACTATCTTCTCCATATTCTCCGGATATTTGGCTTCTTTGTAGCGATCTCGGGTCTTTCCTGTTTGAAGTAAATTATCGATACGTTTAAGTTAATTGTGATGTAGTCTACAGTTCGTCTTTCCTCGAGGCACTGTTAATGGTTTCAGGAATGAGAGATATCTTGCAAAAAAAAAATCATTTTAGGGATAAGGGAAAACCAGTTTAAAAAATACTGTTGGGAAGAATTACAGGCTTGGCAGTTTTAAGTGCTTATGGATAATGGATAACTGCCTCTAAAATTATTACAATAAGGGAAACACCAACCCTCTTAACAGAGCCCCAGATCCCTCTAGTGTGACCCCTTATCTGTCACAGCCTCCTATTATACCTTGACCGCCTACTTCAATTCTTATTGAAACCCCTGGTTTTATACAGTTTGTTATCTTTGTTTTACGTCACTTGTGAGTTTGGCAGTTTTTTACACCAAAAATGAGCCGCGGTTGGTTATCCCTAACAACATCCCAAATCAAACCATACTTACCACAAAGCAGTGGTCCAAACTCAAACGTCTCACTACTCAGTACGTATTTCTTGTGCACGATCTCTTCCGGTTTACGGAACTTCCGGCGATGTGGGAACACCACGCGGGGCTCACGACTTATGGCGGGAAAGGCGCACACACCGCGGCAAAACAGCTGGTAGCGGCGGCGCGTTCCCATGATCTCAAAGTTCAAAGTCTGGTCGAACTGGCCAAGTTCTTCGGACCGGAAACGAATGCGTAACGTCACGGTATCATTGGCGGGAATTACCCAACGGTGACTGATCAACTGAGGGGTACTGGGCGCTACGGCACCATCACTGTGTTGGAAAGAGAATTGACATTAGAATTATCATATAAAAAACGTTTTCTGTGTTTCCACGTATAAAAGTTAGTATGTCAGAAAAAGCATCAAGGTCAGGGTACATGAGCAAAGCATTCCCTGTCAAACTGAGGACACTAAATGACAAGGAACATTGAGAACCATAAAACTGCTGGCCTTATGGCAGGCTCGGTTATCGTGCTTTACCGGAGCTCATTTGCACGATGGCGTCATTTGACTACAACTACTAGAATTCATTTCGTTTTTCCTTTCTTATTTAAATTTTGTAATCCCAGTGCGGTTTAAATAACAATAGCCCTAGTTTGCACTACAAAACAAAACACTGAAGGATTCTGGTAGTTGTAGTCAAATGACGTCATCGTGCAAATGGCCTATTGTAAAATTATTTCAAAATTCTGTCTCAAAATGTACCAGATTGCAAATGAAAATTCCGGTGGGAGGAAACGAAACATCCTCCCAGAAAGAACCATGACGACCGAAAGTTTGGCAGAATATTAACGAACATTACAACATGTTATGGAAACAAGGAAATAAACGGATAAAACGACAACCAAACTGCAAAGTATCACCTTTTATCCTCTTCTGCAGGGGTAATGCTTGGTGGAGGGGACGGGGGCCCATGAGACGCCCTGCCCCTCCTAGCGGAGCTCCCTCTCTCCTTCCTGGACTTTGCACCCCACTCTCGGTCCTCTTTATCCTTACGGCCTTTACGACCATGTTCCTGAGAGAGAATTACGAGTTATTTCATTAAACAAGGAGCAATATCCTATATATCAGCCGATCAAACATCTAATAGGCCAACTAACCAACTCAAAATTTACCACCAAGCCTCCTTTGTAGGAAATCCTTGCAAACATTTGACAATTTCACGTTGTTTTTTAATGGGTATTCTTATCAGCTTTCCTCCTTTGATAATACATCATCACTGGTTTTCACTTTGAAAGGGAGGCTTGGGTTGAACATGGCTAGTCTGGCGTAATTATTACAAGGGCTACTGACAAGACAAGCCCATCAGGGTGTCCTTGGATCATCGTCCAGTATTGAATTATATAATCACGATTTATGAAATGATGAATGGCTCTGTTAAAATGGAAAAAAAAAAGAAATTATGCACATAGATCAATAAAGCAAACAGTAACCACGTTGCTTTGATACTAACCGGTGGTTTCTCCGGGGTTTTTTCCACCTCTGGTTCAGCCTCTTTACTCTTATCGTCCTGTGGGGCATTAGGATCATCCGGCCCTGACGCTACAAACACATAATGAGATGGGGGGTCTATTCCTAGGGGAGGGCGTCTCCGTACGGGATACGGCACCACGGCAAAGGTGGCCGGGGGTGGGATAGGAGGCCCATGGGTACCCAATCCAAGACCATCCATAACCTGCAATGAATTAAGTCCACAATATAAGTCGGGGAAAATTGCCATTTTTTTATCAAAATCGTATTTCTGAGAAATTTCTGAACCCGCGATTTTGGTCAGAAACGTTGTTCAGTAACATAATATACCGTTTTGACGTCACAGTTACGTAAAATAACACTTTCAGGGCGTTTGTTTGTGAAAAAAAAACCCAGCAAATTCGGAATAAATTTTACGGAAAACTCGGCCACTGTTTCTCTTAACTGTTACTATATTTTGCTACAAACTCTATTCAGAAATGTGTCTTTTTACAGATGTCATGTTTCCAGATCGGAAAAAACAAAATTCACGTGTATTGTATCCTTTAACCTTTTAACTTCAAGCGGAGTCAATAATGGAGACATGTAGTGCAGTTCTAACTTTGAGTCTCTCGACAAAATCCTATGGTGTGACCATTTAGCAGTTCTTTTGCAGGGTACTTTTTGTTCTTCAATATTTTACAAAATGAAATTTGGGATTTTTCTTGAATTTTGATTTTTGGAACTCTTGGGAGTTAAAGGGTTAAGATCAAATACAAATAAAGTTGTTGTTGTTGTTGTTGCTTCTGTTGATAAAGTTACTGCTTACCTCCTCAACAGTTGGTAGAATTCCTTTGGCCAAAGTCTGCTCAGCCTGTGACTCGGTTGGGTTGACTGTGTCGACAATAAGCTGAGGCACCCCCACCCCGTCTTTTTTACCGCCATCGTCATCTTCATCATGCTCACCGCTGACCGCTGACATTGGAGAATCGGAGATCTGAGGGAGAAACACACATTGTTTTTAAAATAGCCCATTTCTAAAAATTCCATTGCAGGCTCAGCCTGTAATTATTCAAGTGCCCTTTGTTAGAATGGCACAATGGAATTCAGAGTACATGTAGGAACGCTAGGAAGTAGCATTGTGTGTTCGTATAGAGCGTTTTCACTTGACGTCATAGCCGCCATATTGGTGTTCCCGTACAAAAGAATTTTAATTAACTTCTTTTGTTAGGAACACCAACATGGCTGCCATGGCCTTTGTCATTTGAGTCCCACGGGACTGAAGGTCACGTGAGTGAAAACGCTCTATACAAATCTTAACCGTATGTAAATTGCCCAGAAGCTGAAGCACGTGCAGTTCGTGCTGAAAACAAAAGAAATCAAGAACCACTCAAACCTGCACTTTAAAGACTATTATGGTGTTTTTCGAAGTGGCCTAGACGAGATAATAAGCTTTTTTTAACTTCTCTCTATCCCATCTCTCCCCTAGTCTGTTCACAGACTTTTCAAATAAATCGGTTTGTAGACAGACTACTTCCTAGTCTGTTCACAGACTTTTCCGTTTGAGCCTAGGGGCTCGTTCTCGCGCTAATGTACTCAAGGACACAAAACGATGCGTACAAAACCAAACCGCTCTCAGCGACAACTTCGTTTTGCTACCAGAGCATTACAAGTTCAGAGCTGTTTAATTTGACGGTTCATCAGGTCTTAGTTTTTGTTATCATTTAACCACCTGTCTGTTAGCATGTCGTGTAGGCTTTCCTTGATGAATAATCAGCATATTCTTCCGTAAGCAACAAGGAGACAAAGAACAGTGCTTTTGGGACTACGCTGAGCAAGACGATCATACTAGAAAGACTACAAATCTAAAAAAAGCGCTTCTTGGCACATTTGCAGGCTACCTTTGAGCTTGAGAACGCCGTTGAACCCTTTCATTACCAGGGTCAATTAAATGAAGACATGTAGTGTGGTTCTTAACGTTTAAAGGCCCACCTTCACCCAAAATGCTGTGCGGGCCGTGATCACTTTCTGTGCTGAATTTCGTGTAACACGAAATTCACGCTTGAATGCGTGCAACTAATCAGATCACGCGTATGAACAATGGAGCATGTCGAAACAAAAACAAATGACCGCAACGTCTTTTGGGTGAAGGTGGGCCTTTTAAGTCCGTGGACGAAATCGTATGGTGTGACCATTTAAATGAAACCTCTTTGACAGTTCTTTTACATGGTGCCATTTTGTATATGAATATTTTACAAAATCAAATTGTTGAATTTTTATTCATGGCACTCTTGGAAGTTAATTAAAGGTTGAAAAGTGGCGTTAGCAATGAATCACTCACCTCCTTTGCTTTCTCCTTCTCCTTTTCTTTCTCCTTTTCCCTTTCTCTTTGTTCCTTCTCTTTGTCCTTCTTGTCTCGAGCTCGTTTGGTTGAACCTGGAACTGGAATAGTGTCCTCTAAGTTTTCAGACTTCGGAGTGTCTGCACGCGCCACGGTACCAGTTGTGCGGTCCCAGTTTTGTAACAAGTTGTCGATATCACGGAGACTGGTCTCGAATGTAGTGAACCTGAAATGTGGAAATAATTGGTTAGCATCTTAAATTGAGCCGAGTGTAGTCATTGTCGAACAATTGACTAAAATATCCAGAACAGGAAGGACTTGTCCTAGGATGGCTCATTTACATACTAAACCGAATACATAGTAACTGCATTATAATAGTTTGTCCTATTTAGAAACCACCTTTAAAATTTGTGAACGAAAGGTTTCAGTTCAAAATGACTCCCAAAGAGGACTTAAACAATAATCGTCACAATAAATGCAGGCAATTCAAATAGGCCCTTTTCGATATATTAAAATTCTTACTTGGCTGCGAGGTTTAGAGAATAAAACAAAGAAACCACATCGAGGTTCGGGGATGAACAACTCATTTCTTTTGTTTTATTCCTCTAAGCCTCGAAGTCAAGTTAATTACACTAAGATGGCTCTACTCTTACTTTTTCGCCAGTTCTTTTTCTCTCTCTTCTTCTTCTGTCGGCGGTTTGGCCTCCTCCGCCTGTGGGAAACCCAATGGCGGATGCAGTATGGCCGAAGAATGACGATGTTTCTGTATTTTAGCGATGCTCAGTCGTTTCTTCTCGTCGATAACATCGCTGCTGTCGGATCGCTCGGAGATGACCGAAGGGGCGCCTGTTCGTGTATCGAAGGGCTGTGCCTGTGAAGACAGGCCTGTAGTGCGGCTTGGAGTCAGTTTGTCAGTGCTCTTCTCCGGCTTCTTGTCTTTTGGGTCGTGACCTTTCTTGGCACCTGGCCCTCCTGGTTGCTGAGCTCCGCGACGTTTCCCTTTTTGGTTACCACTAAAGAAACAAACTTATACGTGTTAGAGTAAGCAAGGATACAAAAAATGAATGGGTAAAGTGCTTTTGTAGTGACTGTGTTGAAATGAAAAAGTTAGTATTACTTCTGACTAATTATCGCAAAGGCAAATAACATAATGACCAATCAGGACATGAGGCAGAAAAAGTAATAAATTATTATGTGCGAAGCGCGGGAAAATGTGCAACGGGGGGACAAGCGCGGGAAAATGTGCAACGGGGGGCCAAGCGCGGAAAATTGTGCAACGGGAGGCCAAGCGCGGGAAAATGTGCACAGGTGAAATGAAAGGAAACCGTTCAACTGGTACCAAGAGCAGGAAAGCACACCTAAAACGAGTGATTTTGGCTTTCTTTCCGATTGGTGAAAGACAGAACATGTTTTGTCATCATTGGATAAGGCACATACGTGAGTTTACACTGAAAAATTTTAACATCAAACGCAAAAATCAAAGCAGTAAGAGATTTTCGAAAATCAATCAAGAACCACAGGGAGCAGAGGAGCCAAATTTGACCTAATACGCGTTCGATCTTTGAGCTTTATACGCGCGCTGTGTCTTGCATTATTCGATCTGTTGTTTTCGAGTTTTTGCCCCAGCGGGACCCCAAGCGTAATCGGCGCTTTCCGGAAAGCGTATTATAGCTTTCCGAGCGAGGCACGAAGTGCCGAGAAGAAAAAGAGACAAGTGTCTCTCTTCTTGCTGCGTAACGATTTTGTGGCGCCAACAGTCAGCAGTCTGCGGTTACCCAACGGAAAGCTCCGATTACGCTTGGGGTCCCGCTGGGGCGAAAAACAGACTCGTAAATAACAGAACGAAGATCGAACGCGTAAAGGTCAAATTCGGCTCCTCTGCTCCCTGTGCAAGAACTACAAAAAACGTTTCGCGAATTACTTACCGTTCTTCCTCAAGTCTTTTCTCTTCAATCAGAGCTTGCAATTCCTTCTCTTTCTTCTCCTTCTCCTGTCGTTCTAGTTCTCGTTTTCGTCTCTCTTTCTTCTGTTCCAAATGTTTCCTGTCCACTTCAGCCTTCTCTTCCTCTGTCAGAGCATCATATTCATCTTCAGACATCTCCTCTAGACGACGCTTTTCTTCTTCTTCCTTTTGCTTTTCAAGCTTGGCTGAAATAAAAATTGTTTCAAGGAAACCATCAAAACGAGCAAACTCACACAAAATACAACGCGATGTTCAAAACAAGAAATATTTCACCATGAAAATATGTATTTAGGGGTTATAGGCACTTTTAGGTATTATCGCCTTAAAACAGGGGTGGGGAAGAAAGGGGATCATTCTGGATAATATCATATATATATAAAGCAATTCCCACCTTGCTCTTCTTTCTTCTTTTCGTCGACGGCCTTCAGCTTGGCCTGATCCAACATCAAAGTAACGAAAAAGATGTACTTGCGGTTGTTAAAGGCTCGCAGAATAGCATTGGCTGTACCCATCATGCTAGGACTGAATAGCGACTCCAAACCATCCACAACAATCCCTTTCTGACAGTCACTCAGCTAATAAGCATATAAAGATGTTATGTACACTCTCCTTGCCAGAAGGTGTGATGGAAAATACAACTCAATTATTATTCAAAACCTCTAATTGCAAAATATCTTCTTTGAGTATGGGTAAAACTTTAGAGATGTAACTGGACTACAAAGCGTATAACAATGCTTTAAGTCTTCCATGCTTTTGTTTGCAAGAACCTGACAAAGTCTATGGGAAGATTTTACCATAGCTACATCCCTCAAACTTAAAGACAAAAGACTTTACTCGGTATCTCAGGTAGAAAATTTTCAGATATTTCAGATGTTTTAAATTTTACGAAATATCATGATTTTCCAACGCAAAATAAAATATTTGCTTGCGAATAGAATTTTTATGCCTTTTCCCGCTGTATTTTTAGTTAATAAATCCGAGTGGGCTTGGGTAGGAAGTAATTAGAATTAGATGATACCCCCTCTAGTTGTTACCATCGGTCATATGACCAGAAGGTTCAACTGCGGGTTAAAACGTTCCTTTGTTCTTCTTGAGGTAAGCCTATAAAATTTGTAGCTTTTTCGCTTTTTGATCGCCTTGTTTCCCGCTCATTCGACTCTCTTATTTGTATTCTAGTACATCTCATTGTGCTAGCCCTGTTAGGGTTTCGTATTTTAGCAGATTTAAGACAGATTTTGTTTTGGTCGGTTCTGTCTCCAAAGCTATTTTCAATGGCGACTTCACCCCCACCAACAGTTCTTATGTTAGGCCATTCTTTGGTACGACGGATGGTTCATGACCTTAAGGCGAATTTTGATCCGCGAGCTTCCGAGACTGTTAATCTTAAAGGGAATATTTTTGTACATTTCCATGGCACCGGCGGTCGAACTGTGAGGAAATTGATTCAGTTCGATCTAGACATTATTTCTGCATTAGCTCCGGACGTCGTTATTCTGGAAATCGGCACAAATGATTTGTCTGTGAATAGGCCTGAGGTCATGGTCGGATATCGAAGAATTTGTCCTTCTACTTCGCGAAACTTACGTAGTAAAGGCAATCGGCGTTTGTGAAGTTATACCTCGTGGTGCTAGATTTCCACAGGCATCAAATTTCAACGGGGCGGTCCCGGTTCTCAATGACTACCTTTCTAGTCGTTTTAGGCGAGCTAGATAAATTACGCCTTTTGTTGGCACCTTTATGGCGCCAGTCTATGGGAAGATTTCACCAGCTACATCTCTCAAACTTAAACAGAAAAGACTTTACTCAGTATCTCAAGTAGAAAATTTTCAGGTATTTCAGACATTTCAAAT
Source organism: Dendrophyllia cribrosa (assembly GCA_024195265.1). Taxonomy (NCBI): domain Eukaryota; kingdom Metazoa; phylum Cnidaria; class Anthozoa; order Scleractinia; family Dendrophylliidae; genus Dendrophyllia; species Dendrophyllia cribrosa. Next base: position 49,161,470 of record JAJLRJ010000002.1, on the reverse strand, counting down.
TTTACGAAAATATGATCTTCCAACGCAAAAACCACATTAAGTGCCCTGTTTGGCTCATTTTTAAAATGCCAGATTTTATCGTGGAAAGGACCCAGCATAGTCTTTAAACCGATCCCGTTTTTCCATGACGTGCAATATTCTTGGCCACATACATGTACATCACAGCGCACAACTAACCTGCAGCCTCTCGGCAAGTAGTTCAACAAGGAGGTCCTCGGGAAGAACACAGCTGTACAATCCATCTTCACCAGCCACACTAGCACTCACACTCAACTTCCGGCCCAAAGGTGCAGCCTGAGGAGGGGTCCCAGGGGGTGACTGCTGCAGCTGAGGAATATTTTTACCAGCACCTCCCCCACGGGGACCGCCGGCTATGGTAGATGTCTTACGGTCCTTACCCAGAAAGGACTGTGCTCCAGTGACTGAGTTCGCGACAGAAGCCCAGGGGCCGCTAGCGGCGCCCAGAGCAGTGACAGCCTCCACGCTTAGTCCTCCTGTCGGCTGGGTGATTTGGGTATCTGCTGTCAGTTCAGCTTCTTTGGCTGCTCGGGCGGCAGATGCACACAGCTCCTTGGCTCTTTGGGCTTATGAAATGAACAGAATAAACTAATTAGGGAATTATCAGTCAAACTATTGTACTCGGGCAGGAAGCGCTGTTCCACAAAAAAATAGTCTTGGTTGTATAGCCCCCACTCTATCAGAAGTAATAACTAAAAAAACCTTAAAGGTGCTTGTTCTATTTTACTAATCATGCAAATAGAAATCCTAAAGAGTGAATATTCAAATAAAACTACTGAGCAAAACGTTCCTGAGTTTGTGTGCTGCACAAAGTGAATCTTACTTTTGATTCTGTGGATGAAATGTTAATCCTAAAGTTTGACCATTCAAATGAAAGCAATCGAGAAGCACTTTCATGTGGTACTGTTATTATGCTGTACGAAGTGAATGTAACTTTTGATTCTGTGAATGGAATCATAAAGTTTAACCATTTAAATGAAAGTTATTGAACAGTGCTTTCTGATGGTACATTGTGTTGTACAATTATGTGGATAAAATCCTTTAGTATGACCATTAAAATAAAAAACACTAAGCAGTACTTTCTTCAAGGTACTGGTTCAGATATTTGCACAATATCGGGTTTTTTTACTTTTGAACTTAGGCACTCTTCGCAGTGAAAGATTAGGACGAGCACATTCTCACCAGCAGACGTGTTTCCACCGGAAATCGCCTCAATAACCACGCCATCCACAGTCAAAAGCGCTGCTCCATACATCTTAGCCAGTGATACAGCAGTCGCTGTCTTACCGGACAGGGGTGCGCCGTGTAACACCAGAGCAATACCTCGTCTGTTACGCGCCGCCCTGCCTTCTGCTGTCAGGTCAATACCAAGATACCGAGCAATGGCAGCAGACACTGGAGTGATCTCTAGCTCACCTACACCCAAGCTGCTGCTATCTGCAATGCAAAAACATCAACAATATGAGGTCTTGAAGGAAAGCTGTCAAAAACTACAGCGGAGCCTGCGCAAGAAGACACCCCGGGACCACGTTTTACTATCTCTTTTGGAGATGCACGCTTATGGGAGGTTTAAAATGTAGTGTTTGTATCAGACTTCCAAGCTTGTCTCTGATTGCACAGCAGTGCGTTTTAACGTTTGTCCATATTGCAATACATTTCCATCTTCACCATTGTTATCCAAACGTCCTTATGAGGTTCCGTTATTTGTTGAGTATGGATCTAAAAAATCAATCCATTATTGTTCTGTTCTTATGATCATTGGGTATGTTTATGAGCTTTTGTTGAGTATGGATCTAAAATCAAACCATCATTGTTCTGTTCTTATGATCATTGGGTATGTTTATGAGCTTTTGTTGAGTATGGATCTAAAATCAAACCATCATTGTTCTGTTCTTATGATCATTGGGTATGTTTATGAGCTTTTGTTGAGTATGGATCTAAAATCAAACCATCATTGTTCTGTTCTTATGATCATTGGGTATGTTTATGAGCTTTTGTTGAGTATGGATCTAAAAAATCAATCCATTATTGTTCTGTTCTTATGATCATTGGGTATGTTTATGAGCTTTTGTTGAGTATGGATCTAAAATCAAACCATCATTGTTCTGTTCTTATGATCATTGGGTATGTTTATGAGCTTTTGTTGAGTATGGATCTAAAATCAAACCATCATTGTTCTGTTCTTATGATCATTGGGTATGTTTATGAGCTTTTGTTGAGTATGGATCTAAAATCAAACCATCATTGTTCTGTTCTTATGATCATTGGGTATGTTTATGAGCTTTTGTTGAGTATGGATCTAAAATCAAACCATCATTGTTCTGTTCTTATGATCATTGGGTATGTTTATGAGCTTTTGTTGAGTATGGATCTAAAATCAAACCATCATTGTTCTGTTCTTATGATCATTGGGTATGTTTATGAGCTTTTGTTGAGTATGGATCTAAAATCAAACCATCATTGTTCTGTTCTTATGATCATTGGGTATGTTTATGAGCTTTTGTTGAGTATGGATCTAAAATCAAACCATCATTGTTCTGTTCTTACGATCATTGGGTATGTTTATGAGCTTTTGTTGAGTATGGATCTAAAATCAAACCATCATTGTTCTGTTCTTATGATCATTGGGTATGTTTATGAGCTTTTGTTGAGTATGGATCTAAAATCAAACCATCATTGTTCTGTTCTTATGATCATTGGGTATGTTTATGAGCTTTTGTTGAGTATGGATCTAAAATCAAACCATCATTGTTCTGTTCTTATGATCATTGGGTATGTTTATGAGCTTTTGTTGAGTATGGATCTAAAATCAAACCATCATTGTTCTGTTCTTATGATCATTGGGTATGTTTATGAGCTTTTGTTGAGTATGGATCTAAAATCAAACCATCATTGTTATGTTCTTACGATCATTGGGTATGTTTATGAGCTTTTGTTGAGTATGGATCTAAAATCAAACCATCATTGTTCTGTTCTTATGATCATTGGGTATGTTTATGAGCTTTTGTTGAGTATGGATCTAAAATCAAACCATCATTGTTCTGTTCTTACGATCATTGGGTATGTTTATGAGCTTTTGTTGAGTATGGATCTAAAATCAAACCATCATTGTTCTGTTCTTACGATCATTGGGTATGTTTATGAGCTTTTGTTGAGTATGGATCTAAAATCAAACCATCATTGTTCTGTTCTTACGATCATTGGGTATGTTTATGAGCTGTTCTTATGATCATTGGGTATGTTTATGAGCTTTTGTTGAGTATGGATCTAAAATCAAACCATCATTGTTCTGTTCTTACGATCATTGGGTATGTTTATGAGCTGTTCTTATGATCATTGGGTATGTTTATGAGCTGTTCTTATGATCATTGGGTATGTTTATGAGCTGTTCTTATGATCATTGGGTATGTTTATGAGCTGTTCTTATGATCATTGGGTATGTTTATGAGCTGTTCTTATGATCATTGGGTATGTTTATGAGCTGTTCTTATGATCATTGGGTATGTTTATGAGCTGTTCTTATGATCATTGGGTATGTTTATGAGCTGTTCTTATGATCATTGGGTATGTTTATGAGCTGTTCTTATGATCATTGGGTATGTTTATGAGCTGTTCTTATGATCATTGGGTATGTTTATGAGCTGTTCTTATGATCATTGGGTATGTTTATGAGCTGTTCTTATGATCATTGGGTATGTTTATGAGCTGTTCTTATGATCATTGGGTATGTTTATGAGCTGTTCTTATGATCATTGGGTATGTTTATGAGCTGTTCTTATGATCATTGGGTATGTTTATGAGCTGTTCTTATGATCATTGGGTATGTTTATGAGCTGTTCTTATGATCATTGGGTATGTTTATGAGCTGTTCTTATGATCATTGGGTATGTTTATGAGCTGTTCTTATGATCATTGGGTATGTTTATGAGCTGTTCTTATGATCATTGGGTATGTTTATGAGCTGTTCTTATGATCATTGGGTATGTTTATGAGCTGTTCTTATGATCATTGGGTATGTTTATGAGCTGTTCTTATGATCATTGGGTATGTTTATGAGCTGTTCTTATGATCATTGGGTATGTTTATGAGCTGTTCTTATGATCATTGGGTATGTTTATGAGCTGTTCTTATGATCATTGGGTATGTTTATGAGCTGTTCTTATGATCATTGGGTATGTTTTTGAGCTGTTCTTATGATCATTGGGTATGTTTATGAGCTGTTCTTATGATCATTGGGTATGTTTATGAGCTGTTCTTATGATCATTGGGTATGTTTATGAGCTGTTCTTATGATCATTGGGTATGTTTATGAGCTGTTCTTATGATCATTGGGTATGTTTATGAGCTGTTCTTATGATCATTGGGTATGTTTATGAGCTGTTCTTATGATCATTGGGTATGTTTATGAGCTGTTCTTATGATCATTGGGTATGTTTATGAGCTGTTCTTATGATCATTGGGTATGTTTTTGAGCTGTTCTTATGATCATTGGGTATGTTTATGAGCTGTTCTTATGATCATTGGGTATGTTTATGAGCTGTTCTTATGATCATTGGGTATGTTTATGAGCTGTTCTTATGATCATTGGGTATGTTTTTGAGCTTTAGAAATCATGTTAACAACAGATGACAATGAACCTGCTTAGACATGCTGTGTCGTATTTTGGACTACACGTGAAAAAAAAAAAACTAACACTCTGTTCAGTACATTATCTTTAATCTAGCCTCCTTACCATCTCTAGCTACATCACCAGCATCACTCCCAGCCTTCACTACCTCCCCTGCAGTAGAAGACGGCACTGTGGCTATGACAAGTGGCACACCTTCTCCAGCTTCTTCTGCTACCTTCTCACCCTGGGCTGCCGCTACTGCTTCTGCCCTCTCTTTGTCTTCAGCTTCCTTCTTCCTCTGCTGCTCATTGTAAGCATCCGTGACCTCTTGAGGAAGCTTCTCTCCTGGCTGACGCGGGGGCAGCAGAATGGTGTTGTATTCATCATAGCCTTTCATTGTGCGAAGCATCTGAAGGTAAACAGTAAAACACCAAAAGGAGGAATTTATGCGATCATATTGAGAGCTAGTGACACTGAGTAGCAGCTAACGAGCCAGTAACTATTACAAGCCAGCAAACTCAATTCAATTTTTCAACGCTTACATGAACTACTTAAATAATCTTTTCGCTGTGAATTCAACAAAAAAAGCACTGCCTCTATTCAATTGTTTGATTAGATCGCAAACACTGCATAGCTCAAGCTTGAACATTTTGAAGGAAATGATAGGATATAAAATGGACACCCTTCAAACTTCACGAAACAGGTGTGGCCCAGCTCTTGGACTGGGATAACTTAGTCCTGGTTCCAGGATGGAAAACGCAATTTTCAAATCTCAAATGCCTTTCCATTACCATTAGTAAGGCCCGTGAGGGTCAGCTCTCAGTGTTATTACAGGACTACGAAAATAAGAACACTCTTGTCATATGAGACCTTTTCCTCTTCCAAATACTGCTTGTCAAACTCCAAAGCATAAATCTCCACAGGAAATGACGATGGATTTCTCACTATCACTTCCTTCTCGTCACCTGATGAATGAGGAAGGACTGGGCCGAACTCGATCAGAGTAGAGCTGAACTCTAACTTGGGCTCATTCCCCTGGCCGCTCACACTGATCAGGTGACGGCTGGAATTCTGGGCAATCCGTATCACAAGGCGCTGGCTGTAAGAGATCTGTCAGATAAAGCAATAGATAAGCAAATCACTAGAGATATAGAGTCCAGAATTTTTGGATGGGGTTGTTGTTTTCCATGTAATGTTCGTTGCGTATCGAAATTGAATATGAGAATTTTTAGTAGGAATCAAACTTGAACTCCAGGCTGGCCTGTGGTTACGAATTTTGGGTCTTATTTTTAAAACCAATTCAGGGTGACCAAACCCCCGAACCCCTCAAGAGGTTAACTTGCTAACCATTCTTGAAGAGATGCCATCGAATCCGGCTCTTTTTGTCAACGCTACAGACTCAGTGCTCATTCTGACTTATTGGGAAATAAACTTAAAGCAAACTTTAAAATCACGAGAACACTTTTAAAAGGCATATCTCGGTATAACTTGTGGCATTTTCAGTTTATTGAGAATGATAAAAATGACGCTATGTAACTACAATATATATGTTGTGGTGCAATTTTATCCTTGGTGCAAATTTTATTTTCCTTTGTTTAAAACTCATTATCATACATTACCATACCCCAAAACAAAGGAAAATAAAATGTGCACCAAGGACAAAATTGCATCACAACATTATTATAACTGAAAATGCCTTACGTTATCACTTATGCTGCAACATGTCTTTGAAAGTGTCTTCGTGTTTTTTTCTACTTTGCTATCATTTTATTGCTATCATTTTATTGTCATCATTTTATTGCTATCATTTTATTGAGAAAGATGTAATGTTCATCATGTCACAAGCGTGGCACAAAGAAAAAAATCGGAGTCCCCGACATTAATGGAACATACGACCTTCCGCACATGGGTCGGATGCTCTAACCACTGAGCTACGAGAAACCTGTGGCGAGCTAGGCCACATACTAGGTGCATGTATGACATGCGTTCTGCATACTGCTAGGATCAAACTTAAAGACATGTTCTATTTTATGATCATGGAAAGTAATCTGTTCCGCTAGACAGTACGGTATTTCGTACCTCTTCGGTGGGCATGAACTTGACTTGCACATTAATCCGCTGACCAGGCATCAGTGAGCCGATGGGCGGCATGACTTCAAAGTGCTTTGGTTTCGGTTTTTCTGTGCGGAGTTTTTTGCGCAGATGAAGAGGGATCATCTTGTCAGACTATAAAAAATACATAAACAATGCGTATCATTACACGTACTTGCTAAAGTATGAAATTTCGCCTACCTTTCTACATCCTTTAATTCTCCTCAACTTTTAAACAGTGATAAATGGTGACATGTTACGAGCAACAAAGCCGTATGTAAACGTCGGTAAGTTATTGCCACGAGTTATACCGTGAAAGTATAAGTCAACAATATCTAACTCAGCAAAATTCAGAACTACTCTGCTGGAACTGAACTCTTTCTTCCCTCATACAATCGAATCCCCGAATGGAGTCCTTTTCAAAGGAAGTTATTACAAGCTTGTCTCTTGAATATTTCTTAAACAAATTCAACTTGCTATTCCAGAAGACCGCCGTGTCATGTTACTCAAATTTCAGATTTTGCAACAGTTTGCATATAAATAGGTGGAACAAAAGTGACCGCTTTACCTTTTTCTTCTTCTCTTCTGGGGGCTCTGATGACCAGTCGCACCTGACCTGTTGATTGTTATGCAGCTGTATAGTCATCACCTTGCTATTCCCACACTCCACCACACCAAAATCCAACGTATCTGTAGACAACGTCATGTCTGGCATGGTCACCATGGCCTTGATCCTCAGCCCAAATGATGGACCACTCAGCACGTGAAAAGGCACTTGAATATCCACAGGACCCATGGGGAGACCTGCTGCTCGGGGGTCGAAGGTCACCATGAACTCAACACTCTCGTTGTCTGGTTCACCTGGGAGGTTACGGACTCGGTCCAGTTCTACTCCAAATCCGCTGCTCGAAAGGACTGACTTTTCAGGAGCGAAGGACGCTGGGAAGTGTCCGTTGTTGGTTACTCGGACCACGTGAGAGCGCACTGTGCCATAGACAACATAACCAAAGTCCAGCAAATAGCTGATCAGTTGAGGCCTGAAATACAACAACAGTGTTAAGTTACCACTAAACAGTGCATGCTTTGCACATGAAGGGCTCCAAGAGCCATCTCGTGAATATGAAACAATGTGAGGTAAAGTCCACAGATCGGTTTCAATTTTCCATACTGTATTTGAAGTCAAAGAATTGAAGAGTAAAACGACCAAAACATCTTAGCGTGACATAAATGTGTATTGTGTGAAAATAGACTGTCTAGACAACTGGATGATGTAATTACACTGGGGAATTTAAAAAAAGTTTACAACAGCAGTCATCTTTTAACACTAATAATACACTGGGGAATTAAAAAAGTTTACTACAACAATCATCTTTTAACACGTCATATACTGGGGAATTAAAAAGGTTTACAGATGATGGAACGAGTGAACATTTGCATATCTGTCCCCATATACTATACCTCGTTTAACGCTTCGCGTATTCACGAGATAAAATGGTCAACGCTTGTTTCCATAATTCAAACTGACTTTTCTCTTTCACAAAATTACATCAAGTAAAAATTAAATTTACACTTTTATAGAGTAAAAGAAGGGAAAAGATCAGAATCAGGTGTATGCCTCGAACCCAAATCGTTCGCTTCAAAACTATCCATATCCACTACACCAACAAGGGCTAGCTGCAGGGAGCTGTAATTTTTTTAACATAAATTATTTATAGAGTTATCCATAGCAATAAATGAAAGCTGACCGTTTCCAAATCAATGTTAACCCGCAAACAGAACTTTGATTGTGTTAGGTCTGATAGAGTTGAAAAAAAAAAACAGATTGGTCAGTTGTTGTGAGTTTAACCAATGCATTGTGTTCAACAATGTCGGTTTTTACCTAATTGCTACTTTTCAATGATTCGTTTAAACTTTATAAAAACTATTTTGTGAAGAGATTGTAGATTGAGCCATTACCCTCAGGTCAGCACCTCATAAAAACAATCGGCATTAAAGAACACTTCAAATCTTACTTGGGTCGTTGTTTTTTCGTTGTAGTTCTGTAAGAGCTGGAGGTAGTCCTAGTTAACTCCCGTTGTTCCAAGGCAAACTGTTTCACTAACAATCTTTCTATCTCCATCTGAACTCCGAGGTCGCCAACAGACTGAAACAAAATAAACAAACAAACTTAATAAACAGTGTATGGGTCTAAAGCCCGCTATCTCGCTCCTAAACTTAAGCAAGACACCAATCCATATTGTTTATCTCTACGAAGTTAAAAATATCCTGTTTATAGGCGAGGACACTTCGTGATGCTAGTCATGGAGTAGTGAGGCCCCCATCTGCCTGCATTTCTGGACAATTTTATCTTTTAACACAAGTTTTGGAAATGCGAGCTTGAGTACGTACTTATGTTGGGTGACCAAACGGACTTGAAAAAAGAGCATTAAAAAAAATTTTAATTAGACCTCGCGTGCAAATCAACGTAAATAATACAAGAGAATTTAGTTTTATCGACTGAGTCGATAAGGTAAATTGACCACCGTAAAAAGATTCAAATAGCTGACGTTTCGAGCGCTAGCCCTTCGTCGGAGCGAATCAAGGAATTGTGGGTAGTGTGTGGTTTTATATAGTAAGCGGTGGAGCTACGCTATTGGTGGAAATTTGGTGACGTGAAAAACAAATGTAGATTAGTTGAATGAAAAGCGTTCGTTGATTCCGTGGGGTTTGAGAGTGCCGATTTGAAAGATGATTTTTTGTTCTAGGTTTTTACGGCTTTCTGTGTTACCCTGGTGTAGGGAAACGCCGCAGATTGTCATGTGTTGTTTAGAATGGTTAGTAAGATTAAAATGGCGCGCGACTGGTTTGGATGCGTCTTTGTCATTTTTTTCAACGTCTCGGAGATGTTCACGAAAACGGTCGCCCAGTCTCCTCCCTGTTTCGCCAATGTATATCTTTTTGCAAAAAGTACATGTAATGCAGTAGATAACATTTACGGAGGTGCATGTAAAACGATCAGTGATTTTAATAGATCGTTTGGGTCCTGTTATTTTGTCCGCGTTGTGAATGAAAGGACAAGTGTTACATCGTGTGCGTGTGCATTTGAAAGTTCCCGGTACATCGTCAGATTTCAGTGCGCTCGTAACTAGAAAGTTGCCTATGTTTTTGTCACGTTTGAATGAAATTAGTGGGGGTTGTGAAAAAATTCTGCCAGTTTCGGGGTCGTTTTGGAGTAATTTGAAATTTTTTAAAATGATGCTTTTGACTGTGTTGTTGTGTGGGTGGAAAGTGAGGGTGAATGGAATTCTCTCGTTCTCTTCCTTCTGTGGCGTTTGTAGTGCTGACTGTCTGTCGATCTGTTGTGCACGTTGTTGGCCCGTATTAACAACAGAGTCAGGGTACCCACGTTTCTTGAAAAACTGGCACATTTCTTCTGATTTGTTGGAAAAATCAGAGTCATCACTACATAGACGTCGAAGTCTGAGAAATTGAGAATACGGAATGGCGTTTTTAACGTGCGATGGATGTGAGGATGAATGTAACAGATAACTGTGGGAATCTGTAGGTTTGTAGTGCACACTTGTGGATAAACTGTTACCATTGATTGAAATATTAATGTCAAGAAAAGCGACTGAGGTTTCGGAAATTTCCCAGGTATATTTTAGAGCTGGATGAAAAGTATTGACAGAAGTTATGAATTGATTAAGTTCCTCTTTACTGGAAGAGGTAGCGCCAATGCAATCATCGATGTAGCGGCCGTAGAGTTCGGGTTTGGTTCCGTGGTACTGATTAAAAAATTTGTGTTCGATGTGGCCTACAAAAAGGTTAGCGTAGCTTGGTCCCATTTTGGTACCCATGGCGACTCCATTTACTTGTTTGTAGTAGTTTTGGGAAAATGAAAAACAGTTAAGTGTCAAAACTAATTCGGCTAAGCGGAGCAGTGTTTCTGAGCTTGGGTTTTGAATGGAGCGCTGGTCGAAAAAATATTTTAGTGCTTGAAGTCCTTCGTCATTGGGGATGACGGTATATAAAGAGGTAATGTCCATAGTGAAAATTAATTTGTTTTCGCTGGCAAAACTGAAATCCCGGAAAATTTCGAGTGCGTGATTGGTGTCCTTAATGTACGAGGGTAGTGATTTGACAATGGGGGCCATGATTTTGTCTAAATAGCTAGAAATTAGTTCGGTAGGACAGCTACAAGCGGAAACAATGGGTCGGCCCGGATTGTTTGGTTTATGAATTTTAGGTTTGAAATAAACGCGTGAGGTTCTAGGAGTAGTGATGATGAGATTGTTGGCGGTAACTGGTAATTGTTGTTTAGTAATGAGGTCTTGGATAGTTTCTTTGACAATTTTTTGGTTGGTAGAAGTGAGATCTTTATCAACTTTGGCATAGAAAGCGGTGTCAGAAAGTTGCCGAAAAGCCTCTTGTCGGTAAAGGTCGGTCCGCCAAACAACTACCGCCCCGCCTTTGTCGGCCGCTTTGATAACAATGTCGCGTCGTTTGCTAAGACTTTTGAGCGCTGCCCATTCTCCTGTTGAAAGGTTGGAAATTTTGGTGTGGCGGTTAAATTTAAGTTTTTGGACATCGTGACGACATTTTTTGACGAAAAAATCTAGAGAAGAAAACTGGCCCTCTGGGGGAGTCCATTTTGATTTGCGAACGTTGAGTGTTTCAAAAACATCTTTTTCCGAGGTGTTAGAATTGTCTTCTTTGTCGTGGAAAAAAGCTCTTAATTGCACGCGGCGAAGGAATTTTTCAACATCTTGTTTGACTGAAAATTCGTCGGTTTGTTTCGCTATAGGAACAAAGTTTAAACCTTTACTAAGAACAGACCTCTCTGGGTTAGAAAGCGGCAAATTTTCCGGAATGGTAACGACGCCATTGTGACTATCGAATGAATGGTCGCCGGATAATTGAGGACCTATTAACTGTTCAAGTTTTTGGGTCTTGATTTGGTTAAGGCTGTTGAACAGTTTAGCATTGAGTTCTTGAATTTTAGCGCGAATTGATTGTACTAAGACAGCTGGACAAATTTTGGAAAGTTCGGAACGGTATTGGATAATTTCCTTTTCGAGATTGTTACGTTTAAGGCACATAGCTCTGATGGTAATCCTCATAATATTACGCGAGAAAGAATTTTGGGCATGGTGAATTTCGTGGAAATATTGTTGATTGGAATCAGAGAATGTAGAAGCGTGAAAATTTGAACGAAACCCTTTAGGAATGACTTTTCCGGGATTTCAGTTTTGCCAGCGAAAACAAATTAATTTTCACTATGGACATTACCTCTTTATATACCGTCATCCCCAATGACGAAGGACTTCAAGCACTAAAATATTTTTTCGACCAGCGCTCCATTCAAAACCCAAGCTCAGAAACACTGCTCCGCTTAGCCGAATTAGTTTTGACACTTAACTGTTTTTCATTTTCCCAAAACTACTACAAACAAGTAAATGGAGTCGCCATGGGTACCAAAATGGGACCAAGCTACGCTAACCTTTTTGTAGGCCACATCGAACACAAATTTTTTAATCAGTACCACGGAACCAAACCCGAACTCTACGGCCGCTACATCGATGATTGCATTGGCGCTACCTCTTCCAGTAAAGAGGAACTTAATCAATTCATAACTTCTGTCAATACTTTTCATCCAGCTCTAAAATATACCTGGGAAATTTCCGAAACCTCAGTCGCTTTTCTTGACATTAATATTTCAATCAATGGTAACAGTTTATCCACAAGTGTGCACTACAAACCTACAGATTCCCACAGTTATCTGTTACATTCATCCTCACATCCATCGCACGTTAAAAACGCCATTCCGTATTCTCAATTTCTCAGACTTCGACGTCTATGTAGTGATGACTCTGATTTTTCCAACAAATCAGAAGAAATGTGCCAGTTTTTCAAGAAACGTGGGTACCCTGACTCTGTTGTTAATACGGGCCAACAACGTGCACAACAGATCGACAGACAGTCAGCACTACAAACGCCACAGAAGGAAGAGAACGAGAGAATTCCATTCACCCTCACTTTCCACCCACACAACAACACAGTCAAAAGCATCATTTTAAAAAATTTCAAATTACTCCAAAACGACCCCGAAACTGGCAGAATTTTTTCAAAACCCCCACTAATTTCATTCAAACGTGACAAAAACATAGGCAACTTTCTAGTTACGAGCGCACTGAAATCTGACGATGTACCGGGAACTTTCAAATGCACACGCACACGATGTAACACTTGTCCTTTCATTCACAACGCGGACAAAATAACAGGACCCAAACGATCTATTAAAATCACTGATCGTTTTACATGCACCTCCGTAAATGTTATCTACTGCATTACATGTACTTTTTGCAAAAAGATATACATTGGCGAAACAGGGAGGAGACTGGGCGACCGTTTTCGTGAACATCTCCGAGACGTTGAAAAAAATGACAAAGACGCATCCAAACCAGTCGCGCGCCATTTTAATCTTACTAACCATTCTAAACAACACATGACAATCTGCGGCGTTTCCCTACACCAGGGTAACACAGAAAGCCGTAAAAACCTAGAACAAAAAATCATCTTTCAAATCGGCACTCTCAAACCCCACGGAATCAACGAACGCTTTTCATTCAACTAATCTACATTTGTTTTTCACGTCACCAAATTTCCACCAATAGCGTAGCTCCACCGCTTACTATATAAAACCACACACTACCCACAATTCCTTGATTCGCTCCGACGAAGGGCTAGCGCTCGAAACGTCAGCTATTTGAATCTTTTTACGGTGGTCAATTTACCTTATCGACTCAGTCGATAAAACTAAATTCTCGTGTTTCATCCCCCCACCGACGCAGCACCACAGTTTCTCTAGAAACTAACCCCATTCATAAATAATACAAGGCACAACTTGCATGAGCTTTGCATTGGATAGCCAAATCATTGGTACAACTTGCATCAACTTGCACAATTTGCATGAGCTTTGGCTTTGCGATGGATAGCCAAATCGTTGAAAAAAAACTTGCCTTGACCTTGTGCACCAATGTGGGCTCAAAAAAAGCAAAAGCAGGTTATCACAAGTAGTGCATGGAAGTATTGGCCAAACAGTAACACAAGTCGCCCCATGTTTCCAACTTTTCATTTTCATTTTCATTTTCCCAGAGCTATGATCTGTTTTTGTTAGTGTACTTACATCTGCAAGAGCTCTGAAAGGCACATCATCTGCAGTCTTATCCGATAAGTTGGAGTTTTCTCGTCCCAGGCTCTCAACTGCTTGCCGGGTCATCTCTTCGTATCGGCAGTCCTCTTTGTCAGGGGGGAGGTCAAAGATAACTCGCGGGAACACACCCTCCCCTTTCACGGTAATTTTGTCCGGTTCAAAGTGAGCCACTCGCACCTGACCAAAAGTAGAAAAATGAGCGGTAAAGAAGAGTGCAGCGAAACAACTTGTGTTCTCAAGATCAAAGTGAAAATCTAAGAAAGTCAAAAAAAGATGCCCTGAAAACATCTTACCTGGAATGTCTTCTCAAATTTCTCAGGGACGCCAGGAAGATATCTGATGGTGAGAGTTTGTTGGCTGAGGGCCCTGATATGCCCTTGGATGGGAGAGACATTAGGGGCTCCAGGAAGTGGTTTATTTCCGCTGTCTACGTTCAGGACCAAGAAATTAAGGCCCACTTTGCCAGTGTTGTGAAGAACAATCTCAGCTACTGCCGCTTGATCAAACAGCTGGAATGAGAACAATAATAGTTAGATATGGTATCAGCACAAAATCAAATAACATAAATAATAAATCATTTTCTCGTATTTGTTGTGTTGTGTTGTTTTTGTTGCGTTGCGTTGCGTTTGCGTCGCATTGTGTCTTTTATACACAATGCTATCAAAACGACAAGGCTGACAACACGCTGGGAGCTATTCAATCCATTACAGACATTCAAATATGAGCTTGGTTTCATTGAACATGCAATGTGAAATCGGCAAAGAAATATCTCTGTCCATGATCGTTCTACCGCGTGTTTCCTTGCGATTTGACGGGCACAATGAATATTTTGATCTGTAGGTTTTGTTATCGTTCACTTGATTTCAAAGCTTCAATAAACTGAGATATCAATTTATGCATCAACATTGGTGGTACATTAAGGTTCCAAGATCTTAATTGACATTTTTATCGTTTGGATTTAACAACCTAAACACGCAAAATATTGTCTGTTTTACAAACAGGAAATAGTTTTAGTTCTACCTGTTTTCCATAATCCACAAGCTGTCGATCAAAAAAGTACTGCACTAAAGAAGCTTGACCCAGCAGATCAATGTCATAGTCAGGGCCGCCATGAACCGAGCACCGTGCCACAGCCTGGGAACTAATGTTGGCATGACCATAAAAGGTAAACTGAATTTTCTGGCTCTCGTGCGGGTGCAGGGTGCTGTACAATGGCAGGATATCAAAAACCTGCAAATAATCAGAGAAAAAGAGAATTTTTACTACACACAATTTTCTTGGAAGGAGAAACATTCTCTAAGACGACAAAACCTAAAATGTGCAACTTATGGTTAGCAGTAACTGTAACTCAAAATATTTATCTTGACCAACTATGGTCAATTAGAAATCAAGGGTGCATTTTTTGGACATATTTTGGTCTTTCTGAAATCATAATAAGCAAACAAAACTTTGTTGTTTACATTCTCACACACCAAACTTTTCCAGGTACGCATAGTCAAAGTAGCGACTTCCTTCCATATTTTACTAGAGTTATAGAAGCAATATTTAGAGGTATTTCGTTTTGATGGGTGGACGAGAATCCCATCCAGGGGGAGTAGTAATACTCTCAGTCGCTTCATGCCACAGAAACCGGGTTAAGCTCCGGCAGTTGTGAGCCATTAGGCTTGTGAAGACTTGCCTTACCCATTCGGTTTTTGACATGGCCAGAATATGTCCCAAAAAACGCACCCTAAGAGGCAATCTATACATTCATTCAGCCTACAATTCGTGTTTTCTGCAGTTTCTAAATAGAATAACAATTTTTGCAAGCATACGTCTTGGTTTCTTTATGATATAATACACACCCAAGTTATCAAAGTTAAATATGTAAAGCCATACCAACCTCATCGATTCCAATATTAACTTGCATCTCGGTTTGTCCCCATGGTGTTATCAGTTGATTGCCTGGGCTCCTTCTATCGTCCCTCTGCTCTGCAGCAGTAGAAGGTCTACTTCCTTGTGATGACCTGGAGGGCGACTCTGCTGGCTGCGGAGGTGAGCCAGGAGGGAGCTGATCCGGCACTTCAATCACCATGTTGTCGGCTTCATCCTGTTCTTCCTCGCCCTCTTCGGGTTGGCTGTCATCGTCCACCTCAACTCCGATCCCTACAATCAAGGGGTAACACCCTGTTAATCCAGCCTCTAAAACTGCAGTTTTAATAAACCACCTTCACCTAGCGTCAATGTGCCAGGATGCATACAAAGGTTTCTGCAAACAATTACTTTTTTTAAGGGGATGGGTGATAAGCCCGTTATCCAACTCCCAGACTAGGAGGACCAGGGGCTGCTCTTCTTCAGGCTTCTGACCCTCGACTAATCCGGCAGGGTTAGACCTTAATACTGGGCTGTCATTAGGGCCTGATGGCTGGGGATTTCCCTCGGCTACTACACTTCTGAGCTCTGGCTACTTTCATAGACAAGCAAGTCAATGTTACTAATAGATAAAGGGGATAGTTTCTAAAGAAACTGAAAATGAAAACTCCGCTGATAAAACTATATTTTAATGCTACTGATTGAACTGTTTTTTCCATTTCCCCAGCTAATTAAAAAATTAGTGACAGCCCTAGAACTACCGGGACAAATGTCCCAGCCGGCATAGCTGTTGGCATCAAGGAGACAGGGGCTTCACCACCACGAAAAGGGGACAACCAAATTAATGAGCTTAGTCTGATATATTTGACTGAAGTGACAGTAATAACAAGATCATGTCTCTAGGTGGTCGTTAAAGGGACACTGTCCCAGCTGAAATATCGTGTTTTCATGATTATGGCCAGGAGCTTGGTTTAAGCTTACTTTATTCCCTTGAAATTGGAGGAAACCATCGCCAAAAGTGATAGAAGCAAAGAAATATGAACTAAACAGACAAAATAATGGCTAGAAAAGTCAAAATTTCACATGAATGGCAAGTTTGATTTCTTGACCGCCTGTCAATAAATCAAATTTCATAAACTGTTATCCACTTCAATCCTTGCAATCCTGCACTTTATCGCCAAACTACGTCTTATGTCTTGCTCTATAGAATCTTTTCTTCCAACTAAGTTTTATATTTGATGACTTTTGGTGATATAACGTGGAAATAAAGCAAATATTTACTTTCAAACACATGGCTAAATTGACGAAGTGATCATTAAACCAGATAAGGAGAATTGACATTTTCAGGTTTACAAACCTTCATCCTCGTCCTTGTTTTCAAACTGAATAGCAGAGTCTATGAAGCTCCACTGATATTTGACATCCATAGGACTGTGGTTGGTGACTCTCACAACCTGCATCACTTCAGTGTCATTCAGTATGCAGCCAAAATCAACCTGAAATTTAATGGCGCATTTTAAGAATGGCTGTGAACCAAACTTACCACAGAGCTGATTACTACAGCTGCAAATTCATGCAAACTGTGTAAACAAAATCACAACTCGGGATCATCACGTTAGTGGGAAAATAGTAAAACTTTAGTGGACTCTGGACTTGCAAAAATGTTTGTTGATTGCTCATGGTAAGGCGTGTTGCACTGTAATACCCTTGCGCTGAAATGAATAGAGGTCACAAACAATGCGTGTCTTGGCTGACAAAATGTCAAGTACGAATTTTAAGATTATGTTGCAAAAGAAGGATCAGCTGACTGCGTAATTAGATTAGAAAAGTAAGACATTAATAAAAATAAAACAAAACAAAACTATGTTATAGTTATAAGAAATTACCTTTTCCATCTCAAATGTGAGATTAGGAAAGAACACTTCTCCTTTCAGGCTGACAAAATCCTGGAAGAGAAAAAAAAGAGTATGTCATTGACAAGAATACAAAAGCTGAAAGCATATTGCACCGCTAACACTTTGTGGATGACATGCAGAGCAAAGGAATACTGTGTAAGATCACAAGATTCCTGATTATTATCAATATACGCGGCCAAATAAGAAACTGCCTTCGAGAAAACACGCGTGAGTGGCGGGCGATATTGAATTTGACGGGCTGCAAACGCATTTACGGCCCTGTTTCTGTTAAACATTTTTTTCTTATTAAATGAATTTGTACGATTTGGCCTTGTGTATTGATAATAATGATAATCACATGACTTTTGTCGGGCATATAGTTTATTTGTGTCCCTCGTAGCATCATTTGCACCCTCGCTCCGCTCGGGCGCAAATGATGCTACTCGGGCCACAAATAAACTATATGCCCTCCAAAAGTCATGTGATTGTCCTATTCACGATGTTACAAAATCTACGCTGCAAAGGGAAAAACTAATTAGCTTTGATGCAACTCTTTTCATTTCACTACCATTTCTAACAAACATTTCCTGGCACACTACACTTACACCACTTCTTATGTGTATGTAAAGCGCCTTGAGACATGTGATATGTACGCTATAAGTCTCTTCCTTTTTTTTCTTATCAGACTGAATGAACTAAATATTACAGCCCAGATAGCACCTTAATTGTAACTTTATTTAAAAATGAAAGAGAAATTTTCACCTTCTGGGGATGCTCTTTAAATGACACTTCAAGTTGACTTTCAGCAGTTCTGGTCACAAAGTCGTCCTTGTAAGAAGGGTCAAACTGGATCAAAATAGGGATGTTCTCACCCACACCAAGAGAAACCTCCTGTAAATAAACAACAACTTCTAATTAGTGTGTATTCGCTAATTAGAGCAGTTTTCAATTGAGTATTGAAAGTAATTACACAATTGCTTTGGTTTTGCATTGCTACGCTTTGTGATTGGCTAAAAAATCTCGCGCCACTTTCTCGACCAATCAGAAGTAAAACCAAAACCATCGTGACTTGCTCGCACGCGTTTTCCCGCGCTTGGCGCCGCTGACATGTAATTGCTTCGAGCCCTGGGCGAGAACATTTAACAATCACTGTTTTGTTCTCGCCCATAATTTTACGGAAACGCTTGCTAAACAGGCTAGGTTTCACAGCACAAGGTGCTCATTATTGGCATTCACTTTGCTTCACTCCTTGAGTTAATCATGTATTACTACTTTACGAACTTACAGGTAGCACAGAGGTGTAACTTTATATCATAAAACGGGCTGAATGCATTCAGGGTTAGCTGAAAAGCCCATAATATCTCTAATAACCGTTTTATGGCACACATCTTGTATCCTTTTCAGGAACATTCAAGATTTTTCTTTGTGTTCAAGGTTGCCACAGTCACCAACTTCTACACTGTATTGAGCCTTACTTCCTAGAGTTACTGTTTGGTTTGTAGTTTTTCATTTTACATTCTAAACTTCATTCTTGACGAGAACAGAAAGGAAATTGGATACCCGGTCTTAATTAGC
Organism: Dendrophyllia cribrosa; assembly: GCA_024195265.1. Taxonomy (NCBI): domain Eukaryota; kingdom Metazoa; phylum Cnidaria; class Anthozoa; order Scleractinia; family Dendrophylliidae; genus Dendrophyllia; species Dendrophyllia cribrosa. Next base: position 49,142,239 of record JAJLRJ010000002.1, on the reverse strand, counting down.
ATAGATTTTGCCAATTTTATTTCTTCGTTTTCTCCGCATTTAATGATCGTTTTGAAAAGCTATATCAAACACACTCGAAAGAATGTTTTATCGAGTATCCAAACACCTCGAAGTACATGTGTAGATTAAAAAAAACTCAGCTGCGCCTCGTTTTTCACCCACTTCTCTGTGTTTGGATATCCCGAATGAAACACTCTTCCTCGTGTTTGATATATTACTCTCCCCCCCCCCACTTGTTTTTCACCCACTTCTCTGTGTTTGGATATCCCGATGAAACACTCTTCCTCGTGTTTGATATAAACAAAATAAAATTATTACCATGATAATGCGAGAAATAAAATCGTGAAATCGTAAACCTTAGCTTCTTTTCCAGTTTGCAAACAGATTTTCTTGCTTTGAATTTATTACACATATTTCTTCTTTTCTTTTCTTTGCATTTTACTTATTACCTGTAATATCTGATTTGTAATAGAATTAAGGCACGCTTCGACTAGCGTCTTTTTTGCTAACTGCGTGCCGAGAAATTGTACATGTCAATAATTATGATAATAAATGTCTTGTCTTGTCTATTACACACAAAATGTGGCTTGTTCTAAATTTGTATTTGACCGTGTTTTAGACTGCCAGCAGCCTCTTTTTTATATTAAGGTCCAACGAGTGACGAAGAATTAATCCCCACGAGCACCTTCACAAAAGCTGGTAAAGAGAATGAGAGAGAAAAGACGATTGTCTACACAGGAGACCTTCGTCTTGTCCCAATCCTTCTCGCCCACTTTCTCAACGCATGCTCTTTTCAGTCGAGTATTTCGAGAGAGAAACAGACTGCAGACTGCACTGAGTATCGAGAATTAATCCCCGAGCGCCTGCGCAAAAGCTGGTAAAGACAAAGATAGAGAAAAGATATTTGTCTACTCAGGAGACCTTCGTCTTGTCCCAATCCTTCTCGTCCCACTTTCTCGTCCCATTTTCCTTTTGGTTGACCTATTTCGAGAGACAAACACAACGCAGTCTTACCGCTTTTTGGAGTGAAAGGATTAAAGCTGGTAAAGACCGTGAGAGAGAAAAGACGATTGTCTACTCAGGAGACCTTCGTCTTGTCCCAATCCTTCTCCTCGCACTTTCTCGATCCATGCTCCTTCTGGTCGCGTATTTCGAAAGAGAGAAACAGACTGCAGTCTAGCCACTTTTTGAAATGAAAGGAATAACATGACTTACCGACTCAGACGACTTGATATTGACAGGAGCCCAGCGAGGATCCTCCACCAGTAACTGAAAAGGATAGGTGGCCTTCAGCACGACTGACAGGGGAAGAGACGATACATTATGCATCATGACTTGCTTTGTCTCCACCTCAAGGGTACTCTCAGGGTACTACAATGCAATGACAGGAATCAGTCAGTTCCCAAGCTCACATACAGTATTGTAGATAAGTTTAAAAAATACTTGAAAGCTTCACTATAAGAATAGTAAAATGCAGTTAAGGTTATTGATAACTTTAGCAATCCTTTGTAGAAAATCGTTTATGTGTGACCCCCTATTTTCAAAGAAACAAATAAGCTAATGAATCCGAATATATCATCTTTGTAAAATTCTTTACCTTTATTGAGCATTCAACGTCCTAATTTACACATGGTTTACTTATAGTTGAATAATCCGCCCTTATTTTGAGAACCAAACAAAGTGGAAAACATCGCTTTAGTAGATAATGAGCTTAGTTAGTCAAACACTATATTAAGAAAGCCTCATAAGCAAACATCTTCTGTAAAAGTAACTACTGTTTCACGTCATGTGGGGTAGCAGCAAGCCGTGGAGGATTTAACTGGATTTGAATCCAAGTGTTCATACCTTCATGACACAAAAGTTGATCTCTCTTTGTGAAAATGACAGAAGTGGACTGATAAACTCTGCACTGACATCCACTTTCATGATGCGCTCCTTACCCGTGCTGGTGCCAATGATAGCATGGCAGAACATGCGCTCTTTTACCTTTTGTGGTCTGTTGAAAAAAAGGAGCGCCAATAGGATTCAGTTTTCTTTGAAAGGATTCAAAGGCAAATAAATCAATAAGAAAAACTTGTTAAAAGTCTATTGTGACCTTTAGTTGGCACCAAAGTTGTGAGCAGTTCTGCTCCAATGAAGTGTTTTTCTGTTATTACACTAAATGCTTAAACCAATTTCTTGTTTTCTGAAGGCTGGTTGAAATGTTTATGATGTCCCCCAAAGCAATGGTCCTCTATGATGACCAGGAATGCCACCTATTTACATTGCAATTTTAATCTGTAAAGTGTATCGAGAGTACACAATGCCCACTATGGTGACCAGGAATGTTATTAAACGATTAAAACAAATAGAAAGTAGGTTATAAATCACAAACACGAGAAAAACCATGTTTTACCAGCAGGTTTGTACTAAATGTACTAAATATACAAACTTTAGTTTTTAGATGTTCATACGTGACATGTGTAGCTTGTGCCTTCTGACTACAAGGCTTAACCTGCACTTGAAAAATATTATGGCAGTTTTTGGAAAGGTCTATATCACTTAATTAAACTGCAATTTTGATCACCATCTCAATGTTAAGGGTTTTATGTTATTGTACACCGGGATAATTTCAGTGTATGCTGGCAATTATTTTGGGAGCCATTGGGAGGTTGCCATAAGTTTTCAAGAATGCATTTTTGCTTACGTTTCACAGTAGCCTTCGAGTTGTACTTTCTGGCTCTCTCCGGGATGCAGCACCATTCTGTCAGGTGTCAGCTGGAAGACTGGCTTGGGAGGATCAGCTGGTGGTGGTACCCCCTGTATGGACATACAGTAGTAATATAAACCTCACAGCACATGACTACTGTACAAGTTCTACACTCATTTTAACTCGTGAATACATGAAGCCTGGAACGAGTTACAGCAGTGGGACATAAAATTGAGCCCACGATATGTAATGGTCACCTGCCTTACCCATGGGGAACAGTGTTGGAGAGTGGGGATTTGGAGGGACGGGGGAGGGGAGGGTGGGGATTTGGAGGGACAGGGGAGGGGAGGTCGGCTATCTAGGAGAGCTGAGGGTGAGAACGTTTTGTTTATAGGGCCTTCGCTTGGATTTACAGTTGGGCTATGTTTGGAATTTATCATTACTGGGGAATAAGTGCATCAACAGATATTTTTGCAGTGAATTTCACAGCCAATGTAGCAATTACTTAAAGATATCGCTGTAACATTAGTCTGTTGTTACAAAAATAGCAGCAGTAGCCACAAATTAATACACTTAAGGCATGAACGGCTGCTCATCAATACCACTGAATATAAGAACTGTTTCCTGAGGCCAGCAAGACCTGACAAATGATAAGTTGAACCAAAGTGATACTCAACTTAAAAAGAGCCAAACCATGTCTAAAGTAAGAAAAATCAACAGTGTACTGAACCAATGAGTTTTATCCAGAGCACTATTATATGTGAGTATTTTACTGTTGGAGAGCTTCATGGAAAATAAACGGAACCTTTAAACATTTTATAAGACTTTTAATTGTTCGGCTAAAAGACTGTCAGAACTAATTCTGTCAAATTACCCGGAATCTCATATCATCAGGATTGTACTCTGGTTTCTTTTTAGTCCTGTATGGAAGGAAACCTTCAGTGGTCCAATAGATCTGCTGAGGCCTCCGTCCACTGTTAGTCAGGCAGAACCACCTCTTTACGGGCTGACAGCTAAACTGGGGACCAAGTTTGACAGCTGGAGCTAAGGGTGGATCGCTCACTATGGTGGTACCAGAGCCATATGCCATAAGGCTGACTGTCTGGATCTGACTGTCAGTGATGTTGATTGATAACTTATCTTGAAACCTAAGAAAAACACGAGCAAAGTATAAGGGTGAAATCCCGGGGGGGTACTCAACAAAGTGTTGTACGGGGATGCTCCGCCCCAAGGTCCAAACCCTTACCCTTTCATATACCGTTTTTGACAGAAAAGGTACCCCTTTCATATACCTTTCATTGAAAATGGTACCCCTTTTAAATAACCTTTACGTGCATCTGTTCGATATATTTTAAAAGGCGCTTTTTATAATACTTAAATCAGTCCCTACCCTTTGTTATACTTCAACTTGTGTTTACCCTACCCTTTCCTATACTTCGTGAAATCCCTACCCTTTCACACACTTCAACTCGTGAAATCCCTACCCTTTGATATCCCGCCAGCCTAAAAAAGGTACCCCTTTCGGGGGTAGCATCCCCGTATAGCCCATTATAGGGAGTACCAACCCCCCCCCCCCCCCCCCCCCCCCCCCCTCTGGGTGGGGGCGTTAAATCACATGACTGTGTGAACTGCAGATCACCGCTGAAAAACCAAGCTGGATAATAAATGATCATTACTGAGCTTTTCAATAACATGTGAACTACATGTATGAAGTTCAATGTTCAACCAACCGTTTCTTATCATAGTGGACGTCTCAAGAAACAACACAAAAGTTCATGTTTGTGGGTTGTGATTGGTGGATTTCGATCCATTTTGTCAGTTTCTGTTTTCAGGTTCCAATGTTTGTCGCCATAATTATAATTGATAACAGCGTTAAACTTAAATCTTATAGTTCCGCTTTGAACTTTAGAGTTTGCATGTTACTTTAAGGCACAGAAAAGGTTCTCAAATATCTACTGCATGTGTACAGACACCTTTAAGATCCTCATTACTACTTACTTGACTGTGTCATCCACATTGGCAGTAACCTTCAGTTGCAAGGCATCTTCAGGTGGAATGACACCCTGGAGTGGCTCGACAGAAAACAAAGAATTGGGCCGAACCTGCAAATCAAGTTAAGATCCAAAACAAGATAGCTCATTTTTGAAAATATATCAAAATTCCAACATGGCTTTGAGACTTCCTACCAAAAGTTGCAATTGTTTGAAAGAAATGTACGAAATTGTAGCGTTCACAAATTGATAAAATTAATTAAATCCATCTCTACCACCTCTGCCTGTATTCAGCAGGAGGAAGTGAAGTATCAAGTGGGTAGTCCAGCACTTGTCCAAACGATGTCTGTGATTCGCTAAGAAAACAATAGATTTGTCCTGCTGGGATAGGGATTAGGGATAGGGGCATTGTTCAAGTGATATATCAATTGTATCGTTCGCCAATCACAGACATCGCTTGGACAGCTACATGTACGGGATCGCCCTAACAAGTGCGAGTTCTGAAAATTGCTATTTCTGATAGCTATGCAGTCGAAATTCACACCAAAATTCTGACATCAGCTTACTGCCATAGGACAGTGGCTCTATTTGGAAGGGTTGTTTATTTGTGCCGCTGGTTTTATCTGCCTGTAAACAACTCCATGACCTGCAACTTTGACCCTTGGCACTAAAAAAAAATTTACATGTATGCCTACTGCATGGGAAAACGTCATGTGTTTCTAGAAATTTAGTCCAATTAGCTTACTTTTCTTCTGCATGTATCTTATGTATTTTAACTTATATAAGTATAAACAAAAACTTGTAATCTTTTAGTAAAAAGTAAAGGAAAACTTATAAAATAGCTTGGTAAATGTCAAAAGAGATGATGTTTCATTAGTATTGAGCAAGGTACCAGCGTAAAAGTGCTTTTCTAAACATCTGTAAAGGTTTGGAGTAAACAAATAAATGAAAATAAAATAAATTATTTTAACTTACCAAAGTACAAGAAAACTGAGCTGGAATCAGAGACTCATTAGACAGCTTTACAATCTTGGAGACATCAGAGAGGACAGGGATGGTGCCATAATCAACAAGAGTTGGTGTTACATGAATCACTGGTCCCTCGCCAACACACTGGATCTGAACTCCCTGTTAACAAACATGATTGTTACTGAATATATGACTTACAATACAGAAGTATCAAAAAAATATCTGTAACTTTCAAATAATATAAAAAAATTATCAAACATGAGAAAGACATGGGGATTTGGCTCTTTTGCAATTTGGGATGACAAAACTGTATAATAATTAATATGACTTAAGGTGATTCCCTAGTTTTGCATTGCGCATCACTACTGCGCATAATAAATTGCGTCATTTGCGCGTGCACGAGCGCGCGCGCACTCCGAAGCAAGAGGGTTTCCTTTACGGATTCAATTACGAAGAGGATTTCGCGCTGGTCGGGAACAATAGCTTGACAATGAGCACGGTGACCCCCAATTTTTAATGCAGAAATTTAAATGACACACGGTTGACTACAATATATCGCGATTTAAAGAAAAGTTAAAAATTCTGCTTTGAAATATTTGTATTTGAATGCTGTAAAGAACACGTCTTCAGGTAGTGTTGGGTATGCGCGCACGCCACGAATTCTTTAATTTCTTTCATGATCTTAATTCCTGGTCAACTAAAATAGTTTATAATGTAAGATCAAAGTCAATTTTGTTGAACTGCTAAATTATGTTAATCCAAGCAATGATTTTTTTAGAAATTATAGTCCCCTTTCTGATTACTAGGGTTCAGTAATGAAACCTCGCGGGTCGTATAGTTACTATAATGGCCATCCATGTTGTGCAAAAACGAGCACGGTGACCCCTATTTTTTATTTCATTTTTGTGATGCTCATAACATAATTACCATCTGGACCAAGTTTTAGAAAATCGTAAAAATTCCTTCTTTTTCAATGGAATCAACTTAAAAGTACCTTTATTCGCTCTTAAACAAAATGCCCTCAGAGAACCAAATGTTGTTCAAGTTGTAATCCACTTTCATCCAGGCAGAGCTAATCGCGTTCAAAGAACGTAATCCTAATTCCGTGCTGGTTGTCCTGTGGTTTATGTGCAGTAAAATTTGAGATTTTTTGGTAGAAGGTCTTCCAAATGGCCGCCCCTATTGTTTTTTTTTTCAGGGGCTCATTTCCGCCGGAAATTCCTTTGAACGCGTCTTCATAATCTGTGATTACTGCTAGTATAATAAACAGTGACTGTTCGAGAACATGTTTAATATATTTTTTATTTCATATTTACTTAACTTACCAAAGGAGCATCACTGCTACCAAATATCATGAAATAGGCCATTGTGGAGACTTCCTCTAGACACTCTGCTGTTATATGGAGAGGAATTTCCTTGACTGAGTGAGGCTGGATAATCCCCTGTTGACCAAACAACATACCAACTTCTCAGTACAACAACTTTAAAACTACTTGGGGAAATAACATTGTCACTCAAATTCATAATCACCCACCCTTAAATGCAAATTTCAAACTCTACAAACACTTTGTCACTCCAATCCATAATCAAATAACAAATTTCAACATATCTTCACAGTACGTTGAGTTAATACCATGTTGAAGTCTTCTTCCATTCTTACCTTTGGTTCAGGACTTGAATACAAGATTAGTGTCACATCTTCAACAACCTGAAAAATAGATTGTTCATTTGGAATCATATAAAAAACCACAAGCCCAACTTCAGCCATGAAAAGCTACTTGTACCTTTCAAATTTTGTTGTTGTATAACAAAACACCTAACATTATTCTAGAAGTTTCATTTTAGTTCTGGGGCAGTACACAGCTCTCACAAGGTCTTCTCTGATTTGCTGAGAAAACAATAGAACAAACAACACAACAATGGACCCTAGCCCTGAAAACAATAGAGCTGTGTGATACCCAGGTCCAATGAAATTAAAGATTGTTAAGAGCTATACTGTGTGGTATCTGTGAGTTCTAGAGCCTTGATTGCACAATTGCCAAATAACAGGGATTGGAATTATCTTTAAATTTGCGAGAAATACATTGTGTGAATGCACAATATTTAACAAAATGTTTCAGAATGATGGTTGATGCATCAATTGTAATACCTGCTTTAATATAACAAACAAATTGATTGGATGTTATCTTTAAACTGGAAAATGTCAGCCAATCAAAAAAGATGACTAGAACCTTATTTTTTTATTTAAGCCATTTCTAAATACTGTACCTGTGAGAGCAACTCATATTTGGCCGGCAGATCTGATTCATTGAAAAGATGGACAGGTAGCTCATAAGGGTGATGTAGAAAGCAACGACCATAATCCAGGATAGGCGTGGACACAGTAATAGGTGGAACAACACATCTGGCAAGGAAACACACATACATCAGTGTTTAAACCCTCAGCATGGGAGGGGATGTGCGCCCCCAACTTTTATGCCTATCATTTTGGAGGTTAAGGCAGTTCATTTTATTTTGCTGTAAAAAAGGTTTCATTTGACATGTGATGTTTCCATGGCAACCAAGTTATGATAGGCATCTCAACCAAAATGCTGCGTTTTTTAATAATTGAATTCTGTATTTTGTAAGTTTTTGCATCCTTTTATTGATTTTGATTGATTTTGGATCAGCAGAAGTGATTTTCTGGAAATTAAAAAATCCAAATGGTGTCTGAAAATGAATGATCGCTGGTTTTTTTATTTACATCATATGACATCAATGTCCACATCTTTTCACCTCATCGTGTAAAAAGGGAAATGGGCTATATACTGAAGATTTTAAAAAGGTTTAAATACATGTATTGTAACACAGCAAAAACCCAAAAAGGGGGGGGGGGTGTGTTTGTTCCAACAACTCCTCCCCACCCCTTGTACCACAGTAGGAGTACAAATTTGCTTGTACATCTGAGGTAGTTAACTTGTACTCTAAACAGCTGCACTGCTTTGCCTGAAACAAATATACTGGCCATAAACTATATGAAAGAGGAATATTATTAGCACTGTAAGTTTATTGGACTAACTTGGCTATTATTGGTAGCGAAAGGATCTCTTCTCCAACTCCGTCTACATCAACTACCAAAGCAATTTCATACTTCTTCACAGTAGTTGACACAAAGTCCACCTAGAAAAGAAAATTGTCAAAAATAATTTTATAAGCCATTTTAGCAAACATTGTAAATGGTTTGAACCCAGTCCTGAGTATCAGTCAAGTCTCTCAAGTCTCTTAGTGGATTGTCCAATTCAATGTACATGTAGGTCACTAACCAGGCAAAAAATGCCTTAGCAAAGGTTTATCAGGAAGGTTTATTAAACGAAACTTGGCTGCACCACGTTTCTTCAAGTTCACACTTCAATTTCAATTCACTTCAATTTTCTAATAAACTTCTTTACATGCAACAGTAATGTAAAGGTACCTTTATGTCAATTTCTCCTTGAGGAGCAATAGTACCAGATGAGGGTGTTATATCAAACTCTCTTGGAGAAGGCATGACGGTGCTACCAACATCACTGATATTACTGTCCATCAGGCTGTCGTGGCTATATGCGTCATCATTAGCAATGCCATCAACTGGGACACGTAAGTTGAACGTCATGGGGATGAGAGAGGTATTTACCAATGTGCAGTAGCGGGTGTTCACAAAACCTGTAAGTACAACACGCTTAAGCATCAGCTGATGAAAAATAGTTTTGCACAACATACAAAACAAACTATTGCTATCATAAAGCTTTGAAGAAGCCGCCAGCTCAATGACGAAAGTAGCCAATCATCTTTACTGTACATGCCAGTCGTAAAAGCCGGTTGCCAGGCACTAATAACAGCCCTACAAACTCAAAGAGGAATCCTGCTTTCTTGATATTGGTAATCTCTATTCCATCATCATCGTGAATGAGATGGTTTCGGACTGTGTTCTACACTGAAGCAAGATTTAATACCAAATGAACATGCTGCAGTTTGACTGTTTTGTTACATTTTAGTACTTGGAAAAACAAAATTTTGAAACATGTTATTGCTCTATGACATAATTTCTAGGGTAACTTTATTCAAAGAAAATTTCTTATTAAAGATATCAAGCACATCACATTGAGAAACAAAATACCACGATTATCAGTTGAGCAAGGCATGAGCGATGTTTGGTGACAAAGTTTTGCCGTTAAATCTACGTTGTTGTCAAGGGCAACTTGCTACGTTTCCAACGGTTGCTTGTCTGTCATTGGACGTCATCAGTAACAAACACGTTACCTGTTGGAAACGTAGCAAGTTGCCCTTGACAACAACGTAGTTTTAACGGCAAAACTTTGTCACCAAACATCGCTCGTGCCTTGCTCAACTGATAATCGTAGTACAGTGAAATTGGAAGTAGAAGGATCAAGACTTACCATAAGATACTACACCAAATTTTAGTTTTGGTACATTAAAGTGGAATGTAGGACCAATCACAGATCCCCTGGTGATAAAAATCAACACAGAATGAATTAATCAAGATATATTAATAACAATTATCATGCAAAGAATTCAAGTATTAAAATATAATAATGATTTGTTGGTAATCAAACTTACAAGATCTTTAACTCGAGTTGCTCTGGTGATCCTTCCACCTCAAACTGGAACACTTCATTGAAATCTCCAAGTATAGGTGAACAAAGGCACACCTAAACAAATAAAACATTGTGGCATTTTACTTCAATTTGCTTAATCATTCTCACACTATTGGTGTCATGACTCCAAGGTGCAAAGATGATGGCCACGCCTAAAAGTGGGTAAGAGGCCCTCAGGACAGGGATGCAAGGACATGTGTTCAGGGACATGGGGCTCATGAATGTGGGGTCCCATGGGACACGGGGACACGGGAGCAGGAACATTCAGAGACTGAAAAAAAAACTTGATCTCTTGGGCCTTACATGTATTTTTTTTTCATGGTTAATGTCAAAGACATAAAAAAATGAAAAGCCTAACTTCTCTGTACTTTAATTTTTTGGCACATCAATTTATTTTTTTTACCTGAATGGCCTGATAGCCTCCTGGAATAACAATGCCTTGTGCAGGAAAGAAGTTAAACTGAGGTCCAAATTGGGTGTTGGGAGGAAGAAGCCTAAAGACAGCATCTATATCCCCCTTGTTACACAAAATAACCTGCAAGAAATTACACAAACCAGATTGAAAACATTTGAAGACGCTAGTGGAATAACTACGCGGATTACTTTTTCGGTCTTTTTTTTTTTTGCTCGAAAGTGCCTGAATTTTCGCATGTGGCCTTCAATCTATCCAAAGAACACTGCTCTGAGTTTTTTTTTCGCTGGTTTCCGCTTAGTTTTCGAGAAAAAAGGGTCAAAAAACGTGGTCGGCGTCTTCTGTTCAAAACGGAAACAAAAGAACCCATTAAATTCTTTGTTCCGTGAAACAAAGAATGAAATCATCGAAGCGTTCCAAACTAATGTCGATATGAATAACAAAGGTACTTATTCTTAAAGTTCACACAGTCTTTTAAATTGAATTGTATGGCGCAATGCGCTAAGCGTTGCGCTCCGGTGCAGGGTTGCTAATGACTCATCTTCATTTTTCTTCATTACATTCTTGAAAAGCAAAGATCGACAATAAATGCACACAAAATTGTTGATTTTTATAAATATTAGGGGTTTTAATACACAGTGTTCTCAGTAGAACCTGTAACCTTCCCACTTTCTTTTGTCTCTCTTTTCCTCCATGCAAATTAGCTGTGACTGCTGTGAAATAAGAAGTGTAACTCTTTGCTACATGTACATGAACATTGTATGCCCAACAGAATGGTAGAGATGATTCCATCTCGTTCCCAGGGTTTTTGTCTCTTTAACCCTTTCATTCTCAGAGTCAATTATGGAGACATGTAGTGCTGTTCTAACTTTTGAGTTTGTGAATGAAATCCTATGGAGTGACCATTCAAATGAAACCTCTTTGGCAGTACTTTTGCATGGTACCATTTGTTTTTCATTATTTTACAAAATGAAATTTGGCATTTTTCCTGAATTTTGATTTGTTTGGCACTCTTGGGAGTGAAAGGTTATTAACTTGCAAGAGGCTGGTTGCCCCTTGCAATCTAAAAGGGGAAAAGCCTTGAAGAAGTTGGAGATGATTTACCTCATAGGTATGCTGAGAATTTATGAACACATTTCCAACATCCAATGTGTCCAAAGAAAAATGCACCTTAGGGCCTGCACCATCTCCTCGAACTCTCAATGGCAGTCTTGATTCTCTACCTGTCACATCACAGTATGCTGTCCTGGCATAACTGAAAAAGGAAAATCATACTCTCAGTTGCAGATTATGTGAAAAAAATTCAGTGCTTTACCTAAATGTGCCAGACATTATTGGCCCTTTGACCCTGAGTCCTGAAATTAATTAGGGTACAATGTAGGTTCACGGAGGCAGCATGGTTAGGGTGCCTGACTTGAAATCCAGAGGTCCCGGGTTCAAGTCCCTCTCTGAACACAAGATGGAGTTATTTTTATGGTATCTAGACCAAAGTTCAACTTCTCTGCCACTCTACATGTAGTTAAATAGCCAACTGGTCTGCCTCCTGCCAGTTGGGCATGTTATGTTCAATTTGCAATATTTGTTTCCATATTTGAGTGTTGTGCCTGTGAATTACGTGTAGCTAAGCATTCGTCCACTATAAACAGCATTTGCATCTTTTTACAACCAGCAGTGAAAGCCACAAAAGCAAAACAGAATGGAAATCACAAAATTTTAATTGAAAAGAAAGTTGAAAATCAAAATACAGCAGAAGCAGATCATTAGCCATGGAAACAAAAATTTGATGAGAAGAATACCTTTTGATCCACTTGATTTTGATTCTGTTGAGCTTACAGTTCTGTTTGTGTCTTTATTTCTTAATTTTAACCGGAATATTTAAAGACTAGACTGTAAACGGCTCATTAAGCATTCGACTCCAATGTAAGTTCTGATTTCATCCCCATTGTAAATGGAGGAATTCCTGAATAGTGACCTTTCAAATGAAAGTTTACTGAGCAGTCTATAGTCCTGTATTAAACTAGGAATAGACAAGTTATTTTACAGTGAGTGAAAACAAATTTCAACGTCATAATGTACCTCTGGGCATCTTGAGGTTTAAAAATGACATTGACTTCTGCTTGAGAATTTGGCCAGATTTCTCCTTCCTAAAACATGATCAAACAACAAAAAATGGTTACAATCAGTACTGTATTTTACTAACTTTCAAGTTCATACATTTACTGTACATTGTTCATATGGTAATACAGAATGCCATTATAAACTGTGAGCAAAATGATATGCCGATGATAAGCACATTAGAACTTCATTTTGAAGCACCACTATAGATGCTGTAAGTATCATCTCCCAAAAATGAGCTAATCAGATTTATGCATTTATGTCATAAATTTTATGACCACATATTAATGTCTACTGAAGTGTGTAACAAGCTTACCACTGGATCAATTGTGATAATAGAGTCATTGTAGAGCAGTTTGTCATCTGCCACAACCTGAGATTATACAAAATGTAATATTTAAAATATGTGTAGACACTGGTATTAAAGCACCACCCTGGATCATATTTTAACACAAAGTATGTATTTTTATTTATATAAACAATAACAATAAAATTATGTCTTAAATACTGATGTCAGTGTGAGCATGTTAAAGAAACAAAGTACATGATTGTAGTTAAAGACCCAGTTTTGTCCATAATGCTTCATGTGCGCCCCACTGAACAATAGAAGTCTCGCTCCTATGCAAACCAAAACAATAACAGGCATTTGAAGCATACGTGTACTGGACAATACTGGGCCTTTAAGCAGGGATTTAATTTCACCCAACAACACCTGCAGAATTGCACAGCACGTTTACACATTTAACAAAAACAGTTACATATACATCTGCATGCATAACAATAGTTATCACTTACTTATTGCCCATCATGCTAAGTGACACAAAGGGTAGCTAAACATTAAGAAGGCTGATGAAAAGCCTTTTTTTTAGTTCTATCAGATTGAAAAGCCTTTTGTTTTGTTCTATAATATGAATTGAAATGACAAGCCTGATACAAACTGCACAACATTAAGCTTATACATGTATATGTTGTGGTTCAAATTTCTCTTTGGTTTGAGAATTTTAACCCCAGTTTGATTTTTGTTTTGCTTTGTCTTAGACTAAGCTGATGAATCTCAGACAAATGAAAATCAAATTTAAACTGTTTTGAAACTTTTAAAACCAAAGCAAAATTGAACCACAACATATAATTCAAAAGCATTACCATATTGAAAGTATTTCATGTTTGGTTTTTGCTCTTCCGTTTGCTGTCATACCTGAGTTTTGTTTCTAAATTTTCTAGTCAGTATCGACATCTGATCTCTGAGAGTTGGATCATTTAAGCATTCTTCAAAGAACTCATCCTTTTCAGCATTTTCTTCACTTTCCAGGTCCATGTAAAACCTTTTAAAAATATATAATGTTCAAAGATAGAGGTACATAAAGTGCACAGAGAATAGGCAATCAGGTTCACTTTTTACTTATTTCCTGAAAAGCAGCTGGCAATCAAGCCTACCGTGCAGAGAAGTGATATTAACATAAACATTACAATCAGGTGTTACGATCAGGATTCAGTCAGAAATTGAAAACTGGGCATCCCGGGGAGCATGTCTCTCATAAAATTAATTTAATTTATAAAAATGATTTCTTGAAAAAGTGGGGTCCTTTCCCATCTGGCTTACATCCTGATTAGGATAGATCCCACGACCCGAAGATAACAGAACAATTCATTCATTCATTCATTTATTTGCCGTTAACCATGATAATAATAATACAATACACTAGAAATTTATGAACTTAAAGACGATAGACTACAAAAAGTTTAAGGTGGAATTGACAAGGAAGCCTACTGTATATAGAAGCCGGGCCTTATGAACAAAAGGCTTCCTGACAATGGAAGCCTATATACATGTAGAAGCCGGGGGCTTATGAACTATAGGCTTCCTGACAATATAGGGTACATCATACGAATTATGGGGACAGCATGAAATTTAAAATGTATTATTTTAAAAAGAAAAGAAAAGGAAAACAGAAGTATGTAGCTCAACAAAGAGTATTTATTTGACTTAGGAAAGAAGGAATTTTTCTAAGTCTTTTGCCAAACAAACAGATGCTTTCACTGTTTTGAATTTCATGACTTAACAAATTGAAAAACTTCGATCCTTGAAACCGAATTGAGAAGTTTCGAATATTAGTTCGACCGGGAGGTATGTAAAAAGATTGCAATTTGTGTGATCAGTGCTATTTGTTTGGCAACCTCATCCCCCGCATTTTCTAGGTACTCAAAACAGCAGCAAGAAAAAGACCCTAGCAAAGAGCAGATCATGTATAGTGTATTATACAAGTACAATGTACATGTACAGTGTATGGACCCCTTACTTAAGGAACTGAAGCTTGAATTTATCAGCCGGATACATGTAGTAACTTGAAAAAAGAGATAAAATTGTTACCTGTCCTTTTGCTGAAGTTCTTCCCTTAACGTTGCAAAGTTGCTCCACTTAAACTGGACGATGATGTCACTTCTGTTTGATATAGTCACTGTCCTGCAGATAACAAAAACTTGACATTAATACACATGGGGTGGGGTGGGGCTAAGGTTCCACAATAACTGCAACTGGGGACATTTTAACGTTGAACACCCTGTGCCAATTAACCTCAGTTTTAACCCATGAAGGATACAACAAGCATCCCTGACACTTTTATATGGGAGTTCACCCCCCCCCCCCCCCCCTTACCCAACACTCCATTAGTTAACTTTTTTTCTTGGTGGCCATTTGGCCACTGACTCTTAAGACTTGGTCACCAGTGAAAAATTTTAGTCGCCAGAATTAATTAATCAATTAATCGATTATTAATTAACTATTCAATTAATAATTAATATATCCTTATACTGTATTTATTATAACCTTTTCATGAAACCACTTAAACATTTTTAACTCTCAAACAATTTTTAAAGTGAAATCAAATCTTTTCATTATAATGATTGATTACTGTACAACGTATTAGCAGCTCATCATAATGAACTTGATATATCATTGGCTAACTTAATAATTAGCTTCAGTTTCAATGAATCCTTTACAATAAACTTCGACTTTCGTAGATTTTCAAGATTACAGTTACAGTACAAACTAGTTGTAATATCAACCAAAAACAATGGTCAAGATTGAAGAAATGTCATGCCTTTACTGCCAGTTCAGGAAACCAAATTTTCTAACACTTGTGACCCTTTAGCATCCAAATGTTTGCCTACATTATTGCTGTGGAAAACTGGACACTAAATTCCATATTTGAAAACCTAACAGTTTACCCACGTGAAGCCACATGGTTTGAAGACAAAATGGCGGTGTATTTTCACAAACTAAACAATGAACAAAATGTTGTAAAACGAACAAGAAAACATGACATCCTGGCAACATTGTTGCTGTCATGTGCTGGTGCTCTGTTAACTTATCTTTGCATTGATGTACTTTTTAGCTAAATAGGATTTTTGCAAGCACTAGATTTGTTTGAAAAATGGCCATTTTTCCCGCGAAAATATCGGATTTTAAGATATATATATTAAGAATCAAAGCCACTAAACAAAAACACGGAAATGTCAGGATTGTTTAATATAATTTGTAATTCACAAAACAAAACACTAGTGTATTAAACTGGTATAGTTTATTCAACAATCTATCGAGAAATGAAACTAAAATCATGCGTATGTCCTGGCGTTATTTACATATTTTTATGCGAAGTGAATGCAAAAAAATCTTTCACGTTTGAAGGCAATCGCCAAGACATGATTTTTTGTATCGAAGAAATCTTGAAAAACAGTAAAAAGGTAAATCCTGGTTCATTCATACAAGTGAAATTTACATGTATTTGCCGTGGACCGGCGTAGCTGTTTTTATTTTTATTGCGGTTTTATTTATAGAATCGATTACGGCTAGACTCGACACACACGCTTTATTTATACATCCCTTGTTGTCAAAATTGGCTGGCTTTTTCATATGAAGTATTTTTGTGTCCGCTGTAACAAGATGTGTTTCTAAAATTCATTATGGATCAATTAACGGTGGAACTTTCCAAGCTTTCGCAGTTCCTTTTATTCTTGGAGGAAATTTACGAGATTGCATGTACAGAATCACGCTCAAATGTAACATTGTCACGTGCTAAAGTTCAGTCAAGCGGAACGAGCACAGCTCGTCTCATTATGATCGAGAGATAAATCTCCGTTCTTTCTCACAGGTATATTTTATGGATAGAAGTGTTTTGTTTTCATTTACTCAATTTCTGCTGGTTTCAATCGTAAAACAAGTATTTTTTCAAGGTGAATTTAAAAAAATCGTAACGCGTCAGAGCGTTCTCTGTATTTTTTTTTACTCGGGCTTCGGATGATTGTCGCTCAAAATTTCGATTAGTCAAAATTTTAGTCGCCGGACTGGCGACTTGGGTTTAAATTTAGTCGCCAGCTCCAAAATTCTAGTCGCCATGGCGACTAAAGTGGTCGCAACTTGGAGTGTTGTTACCCCACCTGTGATTTGATACACTTCACAGGGGAAGGTGAGGTATGGTAAAGAAAGGACAGGGAGAGCCTAGACCACTGAGGTGTGTTGGGTATGGAAGGCCAAATGGTGCAAAATTCAAGAACTCTAATTTGATCACATTCAAGGATAACGATCACATTCAACAACCACATTCACATTCAACATATCTAAATTAATCAATTTCAACAGTCATCTCGATCACATTCAACAAGCACATCACATTCAACAAGCACATTCACATTCAACATATGTAAATTATCAATCACATTCAACAGACATCTCGATCACATTCAAGAACATTTTTTAAATGTCAACATATCCCATAATGTTTTGCGCTACTGTCAACGCAAAATAGACAGGCTGAACACGACTCCCACTCGCCTTTAAATCACAGCTATGAATTTGTTCTCTTCAATTATATTGACCTTTTGATCTCGGCGGATCTCAAATTGATAGCCGGGAGGATTTCATGCTGTCCAGGGCCGTTAAAATTATATTATTTCTTTATGCATTGTTCAGTGCTAGCACAATTGGCATACATTGCGGTTTCTTTGGCTCACTTTTGTTGCAAGATAAAATACTCAGTATCGGCTAAAGTTTGTTATCGCTTTGAAAGCGCTAGGATTGTTAAATTTCTCAGGCCGTGATTTAGTGTCTTGCAACAAAAGTGAGCCGAAGAAACCGCAATGTATGCCAATAGAGCTTGCATCGTACAACGGCATATAAAATAAATAATATAATTCTAATGGCTCTGGACAGCATGAAATCCTCCTAACAATGAGAGATAATGATCAGATATAAATACGCCGAGATCAAAAGGTCAATGTCATGGAAGAGAACAAACTCATAGCTACTAGCTGTGAGCTAAAGGTGCAAATCTCTCAGACATCTCACTGGGAAAGCTTCATGCTGTTTCTAAGATGGTATGTAGATACCAGTGAAAAGTTTCAGGTTTTAACGATGTTTTGCTTCCGATTTGGAAAGGTCACGCAATTCGTCACGCTATTTCAGATAAGCCGTGAAAATAAACAAAATTGAACCAGTTGAAAGTTATTTTTACATCATACATGCTTATAAGCCGATTTAATGGAACTTATAGTGAATCCAATCTTTTGTGATGGGATTTTTGCGTAATTGGCCGTCATGTTGGTGTAAGTGGTAAAAAGGCCAAGATAGCCGCTCAATACAATGTCTAATATTCGTCCGCCTTTAACTCTTGAACGAAATGCTCTGGCGCTTCAAAATTTGGCCCAGATGTGTAGTTTTAAACCCTCTACAATTCCATAAACATTTTGGAATCGAAATCTGTTTTTCAATGCTTCCGCAATTTTGATATGAAGGGCAACGTCGACAGTAGCGTAAATCATTATGGGATATGTTGACATTTAAAAATGTTCTTGAATGTGATCGAGATGTCTGTTGAATGTGATTGATAATTTACATATGTTGAATGTGAATGTGCTTGTTGAATGTGATGTGCTTGTTGAATGTGATCGAGATGACTGTTGAAATTGATTAATTTAGATATGTTGAATGTGAATGTGGTTGTTGAATGTGATCGTTATCCTTGAATGTGATCAAATTAGAGTTCTTGAATTTTGCACCATTTGGCCTTCCATAGTTGGGCTGGAAGATTTCAATAGTCATTAGCCAAGTGGCCAGTCAAACCGTTTTATTTTAGATTGAATGTTGTTTTCATCCACACAATCATAATGTGTATTGAGGGCTTTCTTATAGTTTTCATGAGAATGATGGTGGCTTGTGAAAAAGAGCTTTTAAAGTTTAAAGTTATTTAAATTAAACAGGAAACATACCTTTGGGATGCACAAGATATGAAAGTGTTTTCCATCTTAACTGTATTCTTATCCAGTCTGACATTATAGTCAATAGCAGCTCCATACAGACTAATAAAGTTGTCTTCTCCTAGTAATAAGAGAAACCATTAATTAGAATATATTCACCAATCGCTCCACATTTATGATACTGGTATTCAGCAGGCTGATGAAGGCAGATGTGCCTATTATGTTTTAATCTAGATAGGCAGCATATCTATAATATGTACAAGTTTCACATAAATTTAAGTAAGCGACTGGAGTGGCCATCAACATTTGAAAATACATGTTCTAATAGTAGCCTTCTCGCTGCTTCTTCATTTCTTATGCTTTCATTGGAAAAGCCTGGCCATGCAGGCTAGTAACAGGTATAGAAACATGTACATGTATCTCAAAGGCACTGGCCGGTAGTTTGATATTAAATATATTTTGTATTAAAATCCAACCACTAAAACACCATCGATATAATTATGGATAATAATGAGGTTGTTGGAAATTTTGTTACAAAAAGAGAGAAAAAGTTAAGCAGACACAGTTTTCCAGGCGAAAAAATCAAGAAAACTCAGTCTTCAGGTGGTTATTTTTCTGTCTTCTGCCTATTATTTACAGTACCGGGCAAAGGTAAGTTGACACTCGATCCTCGATCCTCGCGAGCATCGGGGATCGAGGATCGAGTCTCGATCCTCGACTCGATTGACTCGAAACTCGACTCGATCCTCGATGCTCGATCCTCGAAGAATTTATCTGAACGGAACTTTGTCGATTATGCATACGAGAAAACGATTAATTCCTCGCAGAGTCGCACGCTAACATTTTGTCAATATCGGAGAAAGAAAATTCGCAAAGAAAACCATCTAATTTTGCCATAGTTATTAGCCGCACGCTGGAACCAAACGGTCGCTACACATGTAAAACGAACTTTTTGTCTTCATCAATCGCCGTTCGCAATGAAAACTTTCGCACGTGACATTGTTATTAACGCCACATGAACATGTCGTCGCCGCGTCGGATGGATAACGTTCAATCTACTCGTAATCTTTCTTTGATTAAAAGTGTTTTCAAGGAAGGGAAACTGTTTTTGAAAACTGCAATATTTTCTTTTGGTTTCAAACGGTCGCTACACATGTAACGTAAAACGATCCAGTAAAATGAACTTTTTGTCTCCATCGATCGCCGTTAGCAATGAAAACTTTCGTACGTGACAATTGTTATTTAACGCAACTCTCTCGCCACCGCGTCGAATGGACAAGGTTTAATCTACTCGTAATCTTTCTTTGATTTGAAGCGGCCCGAAGTGCAGTAGTCGATAACTTCATGTTTACTTCATTGTTAAAATAAATCTTGAATGGAACTAAAAATTATAATCGAAATTAAAGATGGTAGGAAAAGTTTGGTAGCAGAAAATAAAAATTAAACCCTTTGAAGTTTGTTGTAGTTGTCGGTAAAAAGTGCTTGGCGGTCCCTTGGGAAAAATGGGAAAAGTGCACCGAATTTGCATATGTCAAAACGGTAATTTGAAACCTGAAAACACGCTGGCACAAGCGAAAGTCACAAGTTTTTATATAAACAGACTAGACGCTTCTACAAATTCTCTTTTTTCTTTCTTCATTTCCAAGTATTCCACCGCGCTAAAACATCACAGAAAGTTTGGAGTGTCTTCGGGCTGGGAATAAAAATAAGCCGCGTTTGGTTCGCGAGCGTTCCATCGATTCATCCGCGTGATCTCCATCTATTAAAAATGAGAAAAACATTCGTCGCTTGATTCTTGCTCGTTGTTGTCTAGCTTGAATCTCGCTCGTGTCTGGCCAAACAAATGCTCGATGAAATTTCTGGGAGAAAAAAAAACTAGCTGTTTTATTATGGAAGATCATCCAGCGCAATTATTTCCTGAGACGGCAAAATGTTACTAAAGTTCCAACGCTCTGAATATTTACTGTCGGTACAGTCTGATAAATTATTCTCGGAAGCTGTTCATTTTCGAAACTATCAAGCTATCCGTTAGACGAATTTGCCATACCGACATCTCGACAGTACTTCACAAGCAGTGCAATGAAAAAACTTATCATTAAAGCGATTTCAAGTTTATTTTCGCCCGCTAAAAATAGAGACCGAGCCGTAAGTGAATACATCTCGTCGCGTCGCGTCGAAGTTTACGTTCTCGAATAACTATTACCACTTTCTCTGAAGTGCGGTGCGTTTGTTCGATTATTTTCTCGAGGAATCGGTCAAGCGACAAGCTCATTACTTCCTCGATTCTTTCGAGTCTCCATGCTTGACTCGATAGACTCGAAACCCAACTCGATCCTCGATGCTCGATCCTCGCGAGGATCGAGTATCGAGGATCGAGTCTCGATCCTCGACTCGAAAGAGACTGTCAACTTACATTTGCCCGGTATTGTACATCCCTGGTTCAGGATGGCTACAAGAGTATTGCATGTCTGGGACAATAACAGGGATGACTTGTGAATTACATGCAGCGGTGCCCTGAGGCAAGTGTCAAGTCTTCTTATGTGGTGCAGTTGTGAAAGTCAATCCTCAAATGGCAAGTGCTGTCAAATTAAGTTTCTAACCCTGCAATAATGTGGTACACTGTACATAAATGCCATAACAGTGTGGTAGCTATAGGTAAAAAACAAGATGTCAGTTGTGAGGAGAATTCCACTTTAGAACAGTAACTTTTTAAATACTTCAGAGCCTAGTAAACAAACACGACACAGAACTTGGTTAACTCTCATACCTGTTTCATAATGAAGTATCATATGACTTGCATGGTCTCCAGTCTGAAGAGCCTTGAAGTCGATGTGGATCTGCATGCTCTCTCCAACAGCCAACCGACCACTCTCTGGGGTCACAAAGAATGGCTCATAGACAACCAGCTGGAACTTTGCATCACTGTTCCCAATGTTTCGCACAAAAAGAGTCCTTGTTGTGGCATACTAGATGTGTATACAGATAAAGCATGGGTTTAGGTATATAATAATTAATTAATCAATCAATTAATTATTGAATTCACTATAATTATTGTGAAGTTGGATGTAGAAGAGCAGTTTGGCAACCAGATTTGAAACCTGGAGGCAGCAACAGGGTTTAGTATGATGCCAAAATAATTTGCAGTTGAACCTGTGAGCAGCTCAGTTGTTGGCAGGGATCTTGCATGACCAGGATTAACAACGAAAGTGGTTTCTTCATTAAGTCAACTTTTACCTTGACAGGGCATGTTCCAAAGTTGATCTCATCAGGAAAATCCAGGATGGCTCTGGCTCCAACGGCCTTCACTGGTACAAGGAACTTTTCCCTTTCAGTGATGCAGATAAGCTCATGGGTGTAGTCCTACAGTATGAAGAGAAAGCAAATGTAGGATTATACATTAACATGCATGTACATGTACATGTACTATGTGGCTCAATGCCATTTAAACAAAGTTAACCTCACTTCAATAGAACCAGCAGTTCCCTAACCATAGTTAATAAAGTGCAATGGTTATGAAACCTGAGAAAATTAATGTCTTTGTTCAATGTTTTTGTTATCGTTTTTTGGCTTTGACCATGCACAACACAAAAGTTATACATGTAGATGTTGACCTTTTGTTCAAGCAACTGACCAGTAGAAATGGTGCTATTTACTAAATAGTTAATCAGTCATAGCATGTGATCAAAAAACAAAAGATGTGCATGGTCAAGTACGGTTCAACATACATGTAAATTGTAGCTCCTTTGTTGTTGCCATTTAAGTCTGCAAGGTTTCATAACCAGTCCCTCATCCAGTCCATAACTAGTCCCTAACCATAACCAGTCCCCTTTGGGAATAAAGGTTAATCTTATATGTGTACCTTTTTTTCATCAGGACTAAATTGGATGATAAAGGTTGTGTCCATTCCAGGAGCCACTTTATGTCCCATGTCATGTGGACTGATAATCGTGAAGTATGGAGAGTCTGTTTGAGTCACCTTAACCAGACGAGCAACCTACAACACAGTACAAAATTAGACATGTTGTGTTCAAGCGTGACTCTCATCTTTGGAGATACACATGTACAACTTAAAGTAGCATCATCACAAATGGAAGTCCTTCATTCACTTGCAATAAATTTTGTAAAACAAAGCAGGAAAGATTAGACAACACTTACCTTATCATTATTTCTCAGTTGTAAAGGAACTTCATATGTGTGATAAGGCTCAAAATTTTGGAACACAATATCTGACGGAAATGGCTGAAACAAGGGTTCTTCTATATCCATGGTGGTGAACTTTAACAAAAACAGAAGTCAGAATAAAGGGGTTAGTTTCTAAAGAAACTGTGGCACTGCATCAGTAAGGAAGTAAAACACAAGCAGAGAAAATCTGATCGCTGACTGACGAAGGGCTAGTGCTTGAAATTGTCAGCTTTTGAATTCCTTTATACATGTACATGTACATGGTGACCAATATTATTTACCTTAGCAACTCAAATTATATTGTCCAAATTTTCATATAACAAAAAAAATAACACAATCTTTAATAATTTGTAATAATAAAAATTCCTTTAACATACTGTTGAACAATACTACAGTTACGCAGGATTAGTTGTGTATTACAGTCAATGTCCATCTTGCAGACACCTCACAATTACATGTATAACAGACAACCTGTTATTATGGAAGGGAGTCGAGGTCCCCGCAAAATTAATATGATTTACTGACATAAACTACAGTGACCTGCTATTACAATAATAATAATAATAATAATAATAATAATAATAATAATAATAATAAATAAACTCTTTATTTAAAGAGGGTTGCACTAAATAGCAAAGCTAATAACCTTGTGGCTGTATATGACACTACACTAATTTACAAAACTATGAACATTACAGTTTCTTTTGATCACATGTGTAGTGTATAGTCCTAGACACCATTATGATCCTGAAGGTTTCCTAAATTTCTAGATGAAGTTGACTTATAGACATTCGTGCAAAAATCTGGCATTGATTTGTTATAAAACTTTTGCTGCAGCTACATGTACATTTACATTTTATTGTAGATAATGAGTTACTCTTGTCAGAAATGCAAACAAATTGGGGGTCACCAACCTCGTTTCGGAGATAACCGTATATCTAAAAGGCCACCCCAATTTTGAAAAATCGGTCTTCCTTATGGCCCAAATGTCTGGTTGTCTAAAAATATTGCAAATGAATTTCTAGAATACAACTTTCAATGTTGAATTTTATGACTGGGTCTATTAAGCAAATTAAATCAAATGGTACAAAAACACATGTACATGTACATGTAGCATCCCTTAAAGTAAACCTAATCTTTAAACAACAGCAATTACAAGCCCTACACTGTAATAGCCACAAGTTGGTGGGATTAGATGTCATGTGGGTTGAAAAATGGGAAAATTTTAAACTTCCTACATTGATTTTTTTGTTCATTTTTTCATACTCTGTCGAGAATTAGTAAAGAAAATTATCTATCCAAAAAAGTAGGGGTCACCTACCATCCAAGGCTAAGCAAAGCTACATGTACCATCCCTCATGTGTTAAGCTTTTATCCTTAGGGCAGGAATTTGTGCATGACATGACATGACATGACAAAGATTGTGTGCGCAGAAAGAACTCGCATAAACAATAAGTGTTTGTACAAATCCTTACTGCACACACAAACATCCTTAATACAGTTGATTTTTAATTTACATTGTAGAAGTAAATGATGTGATCTAACCTTCTGAAGTGTCTGTTCTGACATGTCCAGTAATTCAATAATCTGAGGCACTCTCATTTCATAAGTGAGCTTTAGCCTTTCATCTGTGTTGAGCTGCATTTCAGCCATATAAGCAGATGGTGCTTGCTACAGGTAATTGTACAATAGCACTTCATTAGTATTAAATTTACTCCTGTATCATGAAGCCCCTTTTTTCCTAAGGGCGGGGGGCGGGGGGGGGGGGACTACAAAGCAGAACATTAATTAATAATAGGTGACTGTTATTCTAAAACTAATGTATTTTATTTGTGTAAGTCGCCATCAGTAAATTGTTTACTTTGAGCTCTATGAGACTGCATTGAAATGGCTCTTTCGGCAACCTACAAACAACTTGTATGTGCTTGTGCAAGTTCATCCAAAAGTTAATGTCTCCAAAAGTGCATTGACATTCATCTCCAATCCCTTTGCCCAAGGTATATATGTACATGTTAATGTCTGAACTTTCTGCTATGTACATGTACGTTACATGTAAGTACCAAGACTACAATGTAAACCTGTATAAACCCAACCTTACTGGTACAGTTTGGATTTGTGCTTGCAAATAATTATGTTCCTGACCAGTAAATTATGGCATGGTAATGCCATACATTTACACCAAAATCCAGCAAGGCAACCGTGTTTACACTGTACCAGTACGGATATGAGATTTGATACCAGTACAGATCATAGAGCAGGTACAAAACTTGCACTGAGAACTGCAACCTCAGAAAATTGTCAAGACAGCAGGTACACTGTTAAACAAGTACGGCCTCGGGGGAATTTATTAAAAATAGGTTGGACAAAGAGTTGACTTAATTCCAGCGTGGTAGAAAACGTTGAACCTGCGTCGATCCTATTTCACAAGTTGCACTTCATTAAAACATGGGAATAAGCATGTGTCCCTGTGCTATTCACTCCATGCGCGGCTAGTTACTGCTAAGACTTGCTAGCGAAATGCCAAAATACCATGCTCGTCGGGCCTTTTTTTGGTATTTAATTGCGAAAAATAGAAAGAGAAGATTCGCATTACATACAGCTCTGAAAACAGTGTATCAGAGACAACAGCTATTGCTCAAATAGCGAATTTGCATCTCAAGCATTTATATTTAGTGTTCGTGAAACACGAAAAACACATT
The DNA here is from genome assembly GCA_024195265.1 of Dendrophyllia cribrosa. Taxonomy (NCBI): domain Eukaryota; kingdom Metazoa; phylum Cnidaria; class Anthozoa; order Scleractinia; family Dendrophylliidae; genus Dendrophyllia; species Dendrophyllia cribrosa. The sequence goes on along the minus strand of JAJLRJ010000002.1, from coordinate 49,116,299 downwards.
TCTTCATGCTGTGCAATGTCAGAAATGACTTCCGATAGCTCGCCATTCCCGGTTGTGAAATTGTCTTTGTACAGTACATGCTCGTCAGGGTGGAAATAGCGTTTGACAGATGGGGGAGTCGGTATTTTTGTGACATTTGCGCAGTCCATCACATTTCAATCAATTACTTTGTAATTTGCATGATTTATGAATTGAGTTTAGCATGTGTTTAGAACGGCGTTTGCTGAAACGCCGAACCACTGTCGCATTATCCGACTTGGCAAGTCGAACTTATGCTGGAGTCAAACCAATTAATTGGAGTCAAACTGCGGAAAACGTTGCACCATTCATGTGCCTATGTCAAAATTCATAGGTTCAACGAATTAAGTTTGACTAAGATTCGACGTTTGCCCCAGGCCTAAGGCTAGCTGGGCAAATTGTGTTTAAGGATCGTAAATGGAACCAGACCGTCTGCTTTTAAATATGTGCTATTAGCTTTAATACATGATTTGAAATCTGGCCTTTGCATTCAGGTGATCGATGTCGACTCACATGTACAGATTATGCGTGTACATGTATCATGTAAGCTAAACTGTTTATTTATATGAAAACGACACTGCAGCTACATCGTGCAACAGGAGCTTCCTTAGTTCTCATTTTAGTTGCAACATTGAACTGAATTTTTCTGATAAATCTCTTTTGAAGGTTCACCTTGATATAAAATAAGAAGTAAGCTTATAAAATAATCACAAATCGACCGACACGATCAAATGATTAAATTACAGACTGACGTTAATAAAAACTTCAACAGAACTTAAATGTTAACCTGTGCATTTACCTTGTCATCTTCAGGACTTCCTTTTACAAGTTTAGGATTTCTTGGATGAACAACACGGCTTTTAAAGTTAGAAGACACCACTCTCCCTCCATAGCTCTCCCGTACAGAGGACTGAACTTCTCCACGAAGCCCTCCGCCACGAAGCTTTCCCTGAGGCATTGCGATAAATTTTCAGTTTAATGAAGGTCTTAATATTCCTGTAGTAAGGCTTTACCGAAGTAAAGCAACTCCACTTTCTACAATTTGTGTAATTTCTTCACTGTCATTTCATACGAAAACACTGCGCCGCCATTTTCCAAAGTTTGAGCGGGATTTGTTGCCATGGATCCGGTGTATGCGCACGCATAATTTATATTTTATTTTGCTGGACACAGAATAATGACGGCTCATTGTATTCCGACTTCATTATGCATGGATTATATTATGACCGTCAAACCGTCTTGAAATTGGAAGAAATCATCGCAAAAAGTGACGAAAGCAAAGAGCAAAACTAAAGGGACAAAATAACGGCTAGAAAAGTCAAAACTTCACAAGAATGGCAAGTTTGATTTCTTGACCGCCTGTCAATAAATCAAATTTCATGAACTATAATACCACAGGCAGCCCAACCGTGGTGTGTGAGTCACATCAAATTACAGATTCGAAGCCGGTACACAGTAATGAAATATAGGTAAAAATACGATTTGTCACGGAATTGAGAAGCGATAGAAAAATCGAAAATATTACACAATAAAGACTTCTTACCTTTACTTTATTGTCCCTTGATGTGTCCTGACCGGTTTAAATGCATTTTTACCACTTTTGCCACTCGCCCCACTATCCACTATAAAAGAAGGTACCCCTTTCATATACCTTTCATTGAAAATGGTACCTCTTTCATATACCATTCACTGAAAATGTTACCCCTTTCATATAGCGTTTATGTGCGTCTGTTTGTTATATTTTGAAAGGCGCTTTTTATAATACTTAAATGGCAGTTTTCCCTACATTTTTATACTTCAACTCGTGTTTTCCCTAAGGTTTTCCTATACTCCGTGAAATCCCTACCCTTTCATATACTTCAACTCGTGAAATCCCTACCCTTTCATATACCTCCAGCCTCAAAAAGGTACCCCTTTCGGGCGGAGCATCCCCGTATAGCCCATTATAGGGAGTACCCCCCCCCCCCCCCCCCCGGGGATCGAAGGGAAAATTAATTTTGTCGTACTATACCGTCGAGCATTAAACTTTTGCGGGTTTTATATATTTTTGGGGGATTTTGTTGATTGCTCTCGATCCGCAAAAATAAGTTCCCGCAGACTGGAAAAGAAAACTCTCGCAAAATAATACTCCGCAAAAATCTACTCCCTTAGGTCAAATAAAGCATATTCAGACATTATTGCTTTTTAAATTAAAATTTTACATTCTCGTACTAGAATATTACCGGTCGTAACACTTTTTTCTTTTATAAGTCGAGGTCTCGTGTTATAAGGCGTGATCTCGTGTTATAAGGCGTGATCTCGTGTTATAAGGCGTGATCTTGTTTTGACAACTACACTGATCTACATGTACATGATTCATTTGCAAAATCCCAATGGACATACAGCAAGTTTCAGTACAAAGTGCAAAATGTAAAAAACAATAGTACAAATAAAAATGATGAAAGTCGAAAATGAAAATTTTAGATTTGCATAAGCCTAGATCCCACTACCTCGGACACTTATTGAGAATTATATAACGTTATGTTGACACGAAGAATTATATTTTCAACAATTTTTTAAGTATAAAAAATAAAGTCCAAAATACCCACTTAGGATTGAATCTGTGACCTTAGCTATAGGCTTTAAGCTTACATAGCCTACCGTACCAGAGTCCCACCTAGCTTCTCGGGTTAAGGCCTAAATTTAACGAAATAAACTGTAGACTGCAAAACAGTTTTTTTTTTTCCGCCGGCTCGCTCGCAAAGGCGCGAAGCGTCTAAAGCGCGGATACTCGCGCGCTTCGCGCGCGAGCCTCACACGCCCGCAGGGTCCCAGTCCCACTCTTCATATTCACCGTCGCTCCAGACCTTTCGTTCAAAGACTGCGCACATTCGTATGACGCAAAAAATACGACTATTTTGCAGTCTATATAAACTGCTAACCCTAACCTCAACTGAAAGCCAACTAGTTATATTAGTCTCAATAAGGCGTCTGAGGTGGTGTTTGTGGATGGAATCTCATGCTTACCTTAGAACCAAGCGCCAATGGTTTAGTGCATGTTGGTGGAATAGGCGCCCTGGAGGAGGAATGGGCGCAGTTCGCGCGAGCGCGAAGGTAGTCAACATGGGCGGGTTCCATTGTACAGAACTGAGCCTGAACTCTCTCCAAGTACTCTCTTTAGGCTGATACTCTTTGCTGGACCACCTCTAGATGTCCGCACTAGAAGTCCTTTACTTTAGAACTGAAACAAGATCGTTCTTATCATCAGTGATCCTGGGTAGGCTAACTTATACAGGAATGGGGTTAGTTTCTAGAGAAACTATGGTGCTGCGTCGCTGGGGGTGAAGCACAAGAATTTGGTTTTATCGACTGAGTCGATTAGGTAAATTAGCCACCGTAAAAAGATTCGAAAAGCTGACGTTTCGAGCGCTAGCCCTTCGTCGGAGCGAATCAAGGGATTGTGGGTAGTATGTGGTTTTATATAGGAAGCGGTGAAGCTACGCTATTGGTGGAAATTTGGTGACGTGAAAAATAAATGTAAATTAGTTGAATGAAAAGCTTTCGTTGATTCCGTGGGGTTTGAGAGTGCCGATTTGAAAGATGATTTTTTTTTTGTTCTAAGTTTTTACGGCTTTCTGTGTTACCCTGGTGTAGGGAAAGGCCGCAGATTGTCATGTGTTGTTTAGAATGGTTAGTAAGATTGAAATGACGCGCGACTGGTTTGGATGCGTCTTTGTCATTTTTTTCAACGTCTCGGAGATGTTCACGAAAACGGTCGCCCAGTCTCCTCCCTGTTTCGCCGATGCATATCTTTTTTGCAAATTATGCAGTAGATAACATTTACGGAGGTGCATGTGAAACGATCAGTGATTTTAATAGATCGTTTGGGTCCGCGTTGTGAATGAAAGGACAAGTGTTGCATCGTGTGCGTGCGCATTTAAAAGTTCCCGGTTCATCGTCAGATCTCAGTGCGCTCGTAACTAGAAAGTTGCCCAGTAGGGAGGGTAGGCTAGGGGGACAGGATAGGGGATAGGATAGATGGGACAGAGGGGCAGGATAGGTAGGACAGATAGGATAGGGGGAGCAGGATTGAGAGGATAAATATCGTGGGGGAGAGAATAAATTAGTTCGGGGCCGAGGCCGGGGCCGGGGCCGGGGCCGGGGCCGGGGCCGGGGCCGGGGCCGGGGCCGGGGCCGGGGCCGGGGTTCGGGTTCTGGGTCGGGGTCGTGGTCGGGGTGGGGTCGGGTTCGGGGTCGGGATCTGGTTTTTTTTTTTACTTTTTTTTTCTATTATTTTATTTCAACTTATTTCGACTATTTATCAATCTGTTTCTTGCGTTCGTACAGCTGTTAAATATTCAATCGTTAGGGAAAGGTCAAATCCTAGCTTCATTTAAAAATTCGCTAAATAAATAATAGCGATGCTTTCCAATGATATGGAATTCTCTTTTAACAAAATCGTTGAGTAGTTTTTGTCGGCTCTGTACGTAATTTTTCCGCTAACTTTAATACGATTAAAAATATTTTCACAAACAAATGTATAGAGTATTCCGGGAGAGTGTTGAATTTCCAAGCATGCACAGCAACATTCCTCAATTCTCGTTCAAGCCTGAATTTTTTCAGGTTGCTTTTTCCGCACTGCAAGGATCACAAATTTCACTCATGTTTATCCGCAGTTCACATATATGATTTTCATATATTCATATTTATATATATCCCTCAATCCTGATAAGTATAATCATTTTCCCGGTTTCTCAAGTTTGTAGCCTGGTTCAAAACATGTCAGATGCGGTATATAATTTGAACGGAAATATTGGTGGTCGGATTCTCAGACTTCTCATACAAATACTGAATATATTTTGCGCTATGTACGTTGGCCACGAACTGTTCGCCCCACTTTCACCGTGAAAGTTTTATATAAATATATAAATACTAAATAAAGATTTACAGACGAAATGTAAATGGCAGTAATAGAGCGTGACGCACTAGAGTCCCCTTTGGGGTGTTTTTGTCGCGTGACTAACTCACGCTTTACGTACCAGGCGCGAATGTACCTTTAATACCATTTTTAAAATATGTCTTTGTTGTCTCAAAATGTACAATAAGTACAAAGTCTATTCTTCAGCCATGTTGTAATCCAGTCTGTTACTTTTATAAGTACAATTTGTATGGATCAGAGCAGTGAGAAGGTTTATGTAAGTAACCAATGTTACTGTGCTCTTCAATAGCAATTATAAACCTGGTCTAAAGTTGAAAGCACAACCAATGGTTACATTTTACGCGGCCGTCAATTGCCTGAGTGGATGTCGCAGAAAAAAGGTCTTTCATTTGTTTATGGACTTTTAGTTGCTTGTGAGTTGTCAACAGTACCATTATACATGTAATTGATGGTAGTGTGAAATGCAATTGTGTTGTTCCAGAAAATATCCATACCCCCCCCCCCCCCCCCCCCCCCCCCTTCCCCCCAACTGAGGGTTTATTGGTTTGAACCCCCCATCTGTCTGGAAATTCCAGTTTAGCTTCAAACTTTCCTTTAAAAGTTTTGGCTTTTGCGACCCCCTTCCCGCTCGGAATTTCTACAGGCCGTCCTTGGGGTGGGTATGGATATTTTCTGGAACCGCACTGACATTACAATGTAGTTTAGTTTTCAATGTTCAAGTTTGCCTATTGGCCATTAACGAGCATAGTAAGGCCCGATTCAACTTGTTAAATAACGACAAGAATATACTAGCACATGGATGTATGTGTATATGCTTATCTCTTGCTGGTTTTCATATGTTTTCCATGTGCTTGTTATTATGCTTGGGTTATCACACTAGGATTCAAGCTTCAAATAGTGGGTGTGCAAAAATTAGACTGGAGTCTGATCAAAGAAGGAACAAAGAATTATAAAGAACATAAGAGAATGTTTGACTTGACCCATTGAATCCCAAAATCAAAATTCTGAATAACTCAAGGGGTTTTAGGAGCTTATTGTAGAAAAGGGCTAATTTTCAGGAAGGGGTATTGTTAAATATCAATTTTTAGCTCACCGGGTAGGGAACTTGGGTAGATATGGGGCATTTGACTTTTTGATCATATACAATAAAAAAATAAATTTTGATCACTATTTTAACAAGTGGAATAAATTGTATTGTCAGTGTTATTGTTATTCACATTCCCTGAATTGAATATCAAAAAAGGAGAAACATTTTGATTGAAAGAAGTGTTTTATTATCATCATTTGTTTGGGCAAGGTTACAAATAGTAGAATATGAGCAGATCTGGTAACCTTCCATTGAATCTCTAGTGTTTTTTTTTTCATATAAATCTCACAGCCATTGCTTGCGATAACAATTAGAAGTTATCTGTTGACAATTTTAATAAGTAAAAAGAAATGGTTGTCAGTAAGGAGAAATAGTGTTTAGTGAATGATGTTAAACTATGAATAAACGCTTTGTTATAGGATATCCTTGACTACTTTCATTGTGTGTCACATTCACTCGGAACATTTGTTGCTTGAGTATACAGGCGCTTGAAACACCTCAAAGAAAAACATGAAGCTCTGGGAAATAATTTTCGAAAATAACCACTGGAAAATATATTGATATTCAAAATTTTCAACATAGACCAAGTTTCTTTCTTTCTCGTTCTACAATTTAACGTGCAATCAATTTCAGTCGATAATTTAAAAGGGCTCTAAGAGACATCTCGTTAATGCGAAACAAGGTAAGGTTAATTTGAAGAGTAAATTAAAGGCCCTGTATCACCCAAAATGCATTGCGCGCCCAATGCCTCGACGATTGAATTTAACGCAGTTGAAAATTCCCGAAAGAGCCAATCACGAGCGAGCTCGTCATTTGAAAACAAAAACAAACGACCGCAAAGCCGAATGGGTGATACCGGGCCTTTAAGGGGCGAGTAGTTATCTTGCAACAAAAACAAAGGAGAGGGGAACCTTTTTTTTGTTTGTTTTTGAGTTAGTAAACAAATAACGGCATAACTGAACATTCAAAGAGCTAATGTCTTAAGGTGTAGTATACATGACCATGAAAGCGAGAGGAGTTATTTGAGACTTTTCATTAGTGTTAATTTAGTAGGTGCGTGTGAATAAAAGTCTTAACTTTCAAACGATTTTTTTTTTCATGTTTAGTAAAGGTTTGATTACTTTGATTGGTTTTGTTTTGATAGCGTGGATTGTAGGTGTATCGAGTGTATCAAATGTATCTACTGTATCGAGCGTATCAAGTGTATCAGGCGTATCAAGTGTATCAATTGTATCACGCGTGTCAAGTGTATCAGGCGTATCGAGTGTATCCGGTGTATCGAGTGTATCAGGCGTATCAAGTGTATCAGGTGTATCGAGTGTATCAGGTGTATAAAGTGTATCAGGTGTATCTGGTGTATCGAGCGTATCAGACGTATTAAGTGTATCAGGTATATTGAGTGTATCAGATGTATCAAGTGTATCGAGTGTATCAGGTGCATCGAGTGTATCAGGTGTGTCAAGTGTATGAGGCGTATCAAGTGTATCAGGTGTGTCAAGTGTATGAGGCGTATCAAGTGTATCTAGCGTATCAAGTGTATCACGTGTATCGAGTGTATCAGGTGTATCGAGTGTATCAGGTGTATAAAGTGTATCAGGTGTATCTGGTGTATCGAGTGTATCTGGTGTATCGAGCGTATCAGACGTATGAGGTGTATCGAGTGTATCAGGCGTATCAAGTGTATTTGGTGTATCTAGTGTATTAGATGTATCAATTGTATCAGGTGTATCGAGTGTATCAGGTGTATCTAGTGTATCAGGTGTATCAGGCGTATCAAGTGCATCGGGCGTATCAGGTGTATCGCGTTTATCAGGCGTGTCAAATGTATCAGGTGTATCGAGTGTATCAGGTGTATCATACGTATCAAGGGTATCAGGCGTGTCAAGTGTATCAGGCGTATCAAGTGTATCAGGTGTATCGAGTGTATCAGGTGTATCGAGCGTATCAAGTGCATCGGGCGTATCAAGTGTATCAGGCGTATCAGGCGTATCAGGTGTATCAAGTGTTTCAGGTGTATCAGGTGCATCGAGTGTATCTGGTGTATCGAGCGTATCAGGTGTATCAGGTGTATCAAGTGTATCAGGTGTAACTAGTGTATCAGGCGGATCAAGTGTATCAGGTGTTCAAGTGTATTAGGCGTATCAAGTGTATCAGGCGTAGTAAAGCCACGAGACTCTTATAATTTACCACTTTAATCACGTCAACATGTTACACTAAATTTGCACTGATATAAAAAGATACACTGAAGTTGAATTTACAAACTTTAAACTTCATCGCATATATTTTCTCGTGTCATTCTAACTCCTCTTTCCCAGTCTCGCCGTCCTCAATTGTTCCCAGAAATCCCTGCACGCGATTCCTCAGTTGACTCTCCACTTGTACTTGTCCGGTGAACAAAAAATCAGACAAACACTTGCGCTTAAAAATGGAAACTTTCCGTTGTTTTCCTGGTGCGTGAGGTTGCCTTTCTTCCCCTTGTGTTTTTCTTTCATCGTCAGGTAGGACTTTGTGTGGTTGACGTTTAAAAATGGACCTATCCATCAATTGATTTCTTGCTCCTTGGGCATCTTTCGCCTTTTGCAAAACAGTAACTTGTTGCTTGGAATGAGTCCTTGGAGTAAGTGATTTTCGCCGGCTTGACAGCCCATGTAAGTTGCTTTTCGGTAAAACGACACCGCCCTTTCTCTGCTGAACGAGGTCAGCGGTGCTTCTCTTGTTATAAGTCGTCGGATCGTGCGAGAGCCTCCTATGAATACCCACTTGGGTTTTCCTGGCGATTTCTTTGTCCCGTGAGGGCTCAAGATTTTCATTTTCATCGCATTGTGACTCTGAGCGTTTCCTAAAGGCACCTTGTTTATTTGATTCTAGCTGAAGAGAATCACTTTCATAAGCTCTGTGTTCTGATATGCTAACCATACCCTCACTTTCAAATGCATTTCGCGAAGGAGACACTGAAGGCCTTATCTTCTTGCTCGCAGAGGCAGAGCCTTGTCTGGGCGTAGATCCGTACGTTACACCCTCGCATTGCAACTGATCTTCAATGTCATTTCCTCTTGTTTCTTCTCCCAGTACACATCTGGCTATAACATCACCACTGAATAATCCCGAGTCAGTTAACACTTCTTCACTCGTAGGCGAAATATTATTGGATTGCAGCTGTTCAGAGCGTGATTCTGCACGTTGATAACGTGACATTTCAAAAACATCCATTTCACTGCTTTGTAATGATTGTGGCTCAGTTGGAGTCGGAGCCATCTTAGTTTCCGTGTCACGAGACTGCTCAATATTGCTTTGCGATTTCTCTTTAAGAACTAAATCAACGTCACGCGGTACTTCTTCTGTCCAAGCTAACTTTGTAGGAGCTCTTTCTTGACCACCAGCGTACAAAGTAATCCCGCTACTTTCTTTAAACTTAGGTAAATTTCGACAAGTTTCAACTTGCGTGTTTAGCGCGTACTGCTGAGTAAAAGCACTGTGCATCCGTTTATCAGAATCTCTCGGTACCTTCTTCCCGGACACGAACCTTAAAGGCGCGGAGCGGATTCTCTTAATTCGACCTGATGTATTACTGTAACTGCTTTTCATAACACTGTCCGCTGCTGATCGTTCATCCATAAGCTCCATAAGACTTTGTAGTTCAAATGGATCCACCTCATAGCTGTCGTCGCTGTCCTGGTCAAGTGTCAAACTTGAGGCCGACTTAGGGCGGGATTGGCTCCTGCGAGCAAAGCGAGCGCATCGTTGAAATTTCATAAGAGTTTCCAAGTCGTCTTCGGCTTGTAGTTTTCGTGCCAGATGGCTCAACCTCTCTAGCGTCCTGCGAGGAAGCTTGGCTTTCGTTGGTTGGGGTCCCATATAGAAGCGTTTCTTGTAGGAATCTGATTCAGTTATCAAACTTGCAGCAGAGAATACGCGATGGCAACTCCAATAATCCTTTTCTTGTTCTTTTAGTTCTCTTTCAATTGCTTCTCTCTGCTGTCGAAAGTCTCGCTTCATTTGTTTGGTCTCTAAATCAATGCCGTGCAGCTTGAATTCCAGCTTTCTTTGTTCCACTAGGTTAACGTGGTAGCATGCATACGCGGCAGCTAAATCAGCGGGAAGAAAATTGGAGCTGCCTTTCGAGGCACTATTGCAAACACCCGGTCTAATGAGCAAGCGGTTACTCATGACGAATCGAAGACACTTAAAAGCAAGTAACGCGCCTATTCTTCGTAATCATTAGATTCAAATATTTCTTAATATGCTTTCGATCAAACGATTTTCTCTTTTACAGTGTGTACAGCAGTTAACGTTAATCGAAAAAAGCGCGCGCGGAAAAAGCGCGTCACAATAACTCGCTAGCTGACGTCTTGTGCTCGTCGATTGTTCTGTTCTTCTAATTCTGTCAGGGGAACCCAACGAATCTGTTTCTCACTTTATCTGTTCCCCAGCGGAATTCTTGCTGGGTGGCAAAATATTCTGTACATATACTTTTTTAATTACCATTTTTGCACTGGCTGCTTGAGAAAGGAGTCGCAAGAACAAACTGTGCTGGCAGTAACTTGAGCAGATCGAAAAGAGACTGATTATGTATGGATTTTGTGAGGAGAAGTTTGATGTTGGTCACTTTGAGGGTTAATATTGAAGTTCTGAGAGGATGGGCTCAGTAGATCAATAGAGAACAAAAGCCAATGTGTTTACAATAAAATTACTATTTTCGCGCGCGCTGGTACATAGGGCGAAAAAATAATAGTTTCGGAGCACGGCCGGCGCCATTTCGAGTTGTTATTATGCCGCTCAGTTTCATAGAGTAGGTCTGCAAATTCTCACGCCTACGAATCCAAAACTCCGATCTTACGCCTACTCACGCCTATGGAGCAATATTTCTCACGCCAGACTTACAGATTTCAGCTGTCAGCCTTTACTGATCGCATGATCCAATTAAAAATATAGTTACGTTCATGAAAATATGGCACTTTTTTGTAGGTCTTTGTCGTTCTGTACATTATAATTACAGAGGTCTGAGGTTCATGGAAACTTCCGAATTCTTTGAAACATCTTTGGACATCTTCGGAATAGATCGGGTTCTCTTCGTATTTGGTCGGGTCGCCTTCGGAAACCCTGGCACTCCCACGAAAAAATTCTCACGCCTATCACTCGGAAAACGTTGGCAGGTATAATGGAGTAATTTCGCAAAAATGGCCTCTGAAAAAAGATTTTCCGATAAAACTCAAATCTTCATACTGAATACTGAATAGTTTGCCGGCCTTTTCTTAGATTTCATGCTGGTTTAGGATTGTAATTTTAGGGGAGACGGAGGGAGCTCAAATAATTAAAGGCAAACTTTCCGCTGCTGATCCGAAGAGTTCAAAATAATTGCTACCGTTGCTCCATTGTTTGAAAAGTAAAAACAGCTCTTCATGGATTTTCAAGAACCCTATTAATCTCATAAAAGGTAGAAAGTAAACCAGGGAGAACTGTCCGAGTTTCAATTTATAATTTGACGACTGCCTCGCTCGCTTGTCATTTTTCTACCACATCGAGTTACATCGTTTTTGATTAATGACGAGTTCAGCGTTCGTTGGAGCCAATTTCGCCATTATAACGCTCTTTCACAACCTGTCATGCAAAAAGAAGGTTGTCGCCCAGCTATAGCGAGGACGTTATCGTCTTTCATGAATTTATTGTTGTTTATGAAAACATTTCGCTGCCGTAAATCTCAGATTTAACCCGAGGTTAGTTTTTTAACCCATGGCCACCTAGCTAGGAGGGTTAAATTTAACCCGCTGTTTAACCCGAGGTTAGCCTTAACCTGTCTTTAAACAACAGAATTAACCTGCGGTTAAAACTTAACCTCAGGTTAAAGAGATTTAACCGGCTTTCGAACAACCGGGCCCTCAGAAAGCTATCTTATCGAAGAAAGTGACATCGAAGACCTTGAGAACCGTTGTCCTACATGCGAGTTGTACATTTTCTGTTATTGTTTATTAAGCGCTTTTTTACGCTCACATGTTAATCTCGCACCACTTTAGAGCGGCTACGCTTTGTGATTGATTAAAAATTCTCGCGCCACTTTATAGTGGCTACGCTTTGTGATTGGTTTAAAAAGCTCGCGCCACTTTAGAGCGGCTACGCTTTGTGATTGGTTAAAAAATCTCGCGCCACTTTAGAGCGGTTCAGTTTTCAAATGCATTGCCAAGAAAATCTCGCGACACTTTATCAACCAATCAGAGAAAAACCAATCGTGTCTTTATTTGCACGTGTTTTCCCGCTAGGCTTAGATACAAAATTCCCGAAGAATGGACTGAATTTCGTTCCGGAATTTCTCCAAAAGCTCTAAAATTCTTTTAAAAATTTCTAAAATTCTCGAAAATTCTTCAAATTTCTCTCTTGTTGCGTCGACGAAGGAGACGCTTCCTAATCTTGTCGGCTAGGCGGAACGAATCGAGAAAAGTGTCGGTACCAAATCTGCGCCATCTTGAAACGTCACAACAGTATCCAGCATTCTTAGCGCGTCGTCTAGGCTAAGCGGAACGAATCGAGAAAAGTGTCGGTACCAAATCGGCGCCATCTTGTAACGTCACAATAGTATCCAGCATTCCCAGCGCGTGGAAATCAGGCATCATCCTGGGGAGCTGGGGTTCCGAAATGTCACATGTGAATAATCTATTTGTCTTGATTTAGTTTCGGATATTTTCCCGATTTTGGAATCGTACGGCTCAATATTTTAATGCCTGGTAAAAGTACGCAGTGGAAAAATTGGACGAAGGTTCTTCTCCGGACCAAGTAAGTTGTTGGGTCTCTTTGGAATCAAGCAAGAAGTTACAGATTTTCCTCGCTACCGTTCTGGTATGTTTTGAATGTTCTATCTTGATTTTGCTGTGGTTCTCTGCCTGATTTGGGAAGCTTTCACCTAAATACCGACGTCGTTCTTCGCGATGTTCTACGGTACGGTGTAATTCGCTTATGTCTTGTAGCAATAATTCACTGACCGGCCGCGCCAGGCGAACGCAGATTAACTTTACAGTGCTCGAAATTGCGCCTGTATCGGGCGCATTTGCGACTAAAGATTTCGCAATTTTGTGACTAAAATTTGTCTAGCTAATAAAGGAATTATATTCAACAGTCTTGTGTCTTACTTGCAACTGGTAGTTGTAATTTTATCCGAAAAATCCTGCGAAATTCACGTTGAATGTTGTGTGACTTAATCGTCGGTGTCCAAGAAGTTTATCACGGGAGCACTTTTCAGGCTTTTCTCAGAAATTTCTCATTTCCGGTTCCGGTATTAGTACATGTACTGAGGAGTATGATTTCAGAATCGGAGAAATAACCAAAATGAAATCAAGACAAATATACCATTTATATGTCGTAAAAATCTGAGACCTTTCGGAGTACACAGCACGGCAGGATTTTGCCCGATCCCACGACGATATCGTGAATTTGTTTGATGTCGGCCCGACGTTTATCTCGCGACAAATCCCTTTTAAACAGTGGCTGAATTAATTCATGAAACTAAGGTACTAGGTCAAGACGAGGTGCCACGGGATAAGGAGACGCACTATAATCTATGATTACTACTAGTTTCTTAAAAATATTCTCTTGTCTCTTTGTATCTAAGCAGGCCTAGGAATTTCCCGCACTTGGCGGCGGCGACATGTATTTGCTTCCAGTTCTGATTGGCTTATCGGATTGTCTGCGTCATTGTGATTGCCCAGAGCGATAACTTTGGCCTTGGTTTTACTGCGACACTCAATTCAAAACTGCACAATCAAGACAACGTTTTTGTAACGCGTCCAAAAAAGCCTTCAATACCAACTTGTTTCCACTCTATCTGAGAAAGCGCCGATGAAACAGCAGTTTTAATAAATGCAATAGACACGAAGCAATAAATAAAATACTTCCTGCTGTTATTAGGTATGTGAACACATGTGTAAGACGATAAGAGAACATGCATGAAATATCTTAGCTTAGCGATAACAACTTACATTCTCGACGCGCATATTGTGCGGTAAGGGCTCCTGACTTCGTGGGCCGATTATTTAAAGACTTTAAACGACGTTTAGACGCTATTTAACAAAACTGCGGTCAAAACCAATTTTAATCCGGCCAACGCTCATTTGAACTTTACATTGTTTATACTGTACAGTTTTCGGAAGGCATATAGCACCGGCGACTAGAAAAACATTTGTCTCACTTATAAACAGATTCGATGGCCTGTTATACATTGTCTTATAAACCGCGGTCTAAATTAGACTTCGTTTATACGTTTAAATTAAGGCTTTTTCTACACTATACCGGATAGCTTATCATGTCGACATGAAAAATACTCCGGCCTGGTGTGAACAGAAACGACCCAGAACTGGATATTTACTTCTTTTTCAGTGGGTTTCAATCCTCGCTCCTAGTTGTTGACTTCCGCTACGGTTCGGTTCGATTGCCTGTTCACACTGCCCCAGAAAGTGGCACGAGAATCTATCCGATATGTGACGATTCACTTTCACGAGCGCCGCGTCGCGTCTCCGTTTCATGTGTGAACGAAAGGGCTATCCGGTATGGTTTTCGTGCCGGCGCACGAGCTATCCGGTATAGTGTAGACATAGCCTAAAATAACCGACTCTTCATAGTAATCTTTTCAGCAGGCGTTTTGCGCCAAACCTAGCCTGCGTGACAGGCGTTCTACGGGGAAGTGGAAGGGGGAGAATTCGGGCGCCTTTCGCGTTCGTTTTTAGCCGTGAAATCCTTTTAAAAAGTTTTGTTTTTGGACACTGCGATTTGGTGTAATTTGCTTTACGTAAAAATTCAACAATTTATCTCATTAGTAAAATTGAAGAAATTTTATATGATATAGGACGCCCGTTGATAACAGTTTTTTTTTTCAATTGAATGGGATACCCTGATTAAGGCTATGTCTACACTATACCGGATAGCTTATCTTGTCGACATGAAAAATACTCTGGGCCTGGTGTGAACAGAAACGACCCAGAACTGGATATTTACTTCTTTTTCAGTGGGTTTCAATCCTCGCTCCTAGTTGTTGACTTCCACTACGGTTCGGTTCGATTGCCTGTTCACACTGCCCCAAAGATTGGCACGAGAATCTATCCGATATATGACGATTCACTTTCACGAGCGGCGCTCCGGAACAAAAATCGTTCCGAAACTAGCGTTTCATGTGTGAACATACACTATACCGGATAGCTCTTGCGCCGGCACGAAAACCATACCGGATAGGCCTTTCGTTCACACATGAAACGCTAATTTCGGAACGATTTTTGTCCCGGAGCGCCGCTGCGACGCGGCGTTTGTGAAAGTGAATCGTCACATATCGGATAGATTCTCGTGCCACTTTCTGGGGCAGTGTGAACAGGCAATCGAACCGAACCGTAGCGGAAGTCAACAACTAGGAGCAAAGATTGAAACCCACTGAAAAAGAAGTAAATATCCAGTTCTGGGTCGTTACTGTTCACACCAGGCCGGACTATTTTTCATGTCGACATGATAAGCTATCCGGTATAGTGCAGACATAGCCATAGCCTAATTAAATAAAGGTGCTTTTATTCATGATCAAGGGTTAATTAGGAACAAGCTTCTTTTGAAAAAATCTTCCGCTGAATGTTCGTCTTGTAAGTTCCTAGTGAATGTTCATAATTAAGGTATATGGTCCCTGATGAAGGTTAGTTTGTTCCGCCTTAAATTGGACAATAAAAACACATTTTTAGCTCGTTCGGTCAGCCTTAAATTTTATTTAATGTTTGTTTAATAAGTCCTGATCCGCTGATCTACACAAAGATCCAACTACAATTTTCTGCTCTCTGTTCAAGTGGTCTTAAAGAAGTCACTGTAATTTTCAACTCGACATACACACTGGAGTACAGTTTTATAGGAACTATATTTTCCCATTTTTCCCGATAAAGAATAGAAGTAGACTTCAGACGTATCGGAAACAAAAGATACGAAATAATCCGATCCAGCTGTAAAATTGAGCACGGCGCAACTAATCCTCATATCGTGGGTGATCTGTTGCTTAGCAACTGTGGAAATAAGGTCAAGCTGCAGGCGTATTGGCGTAAGTTTCTAGCCGTATTTTTAAACCGAACCGCACCAAAGTGAAAACAATGGAAACATAGTGCGTTTTAGATCTGGTTTTAATAAATCCAGCAAGATCAAAGTCTTGACCGATAACCCTTAACATAACACTAAAGCTTCGTCGAATAATTGTTCTATCATTTCTATTCATTAGAATTGAGGAGCAACTGCCCGAGTTTTGTTAGTTTGCAACTATGGATGCTTGTTGTTTTCCTTGTATTCTAAGGTTTTTTGTCTCATTCAGGGTTTTGTCGAGTCGTTTGCATGTCTTGTACTTGTGGAATGAGGACTAGTATTTTATTTATGATGCGAAAGTAGCTACTGGCTAACAAAGCCAATGGCGCCGGCTGCATTTCAAGTTTATCGGTGGTTTGTGGACGTTAGATCTGAGAACAGCTGCCCTAAATAAACGAAAAGACCAATTAGACCTTTTTCGGGGTAAAAATCCTCCATTTTGAAAATAAACGAAGTCTTACTTAGACAGCGGCAATTAATGGGCCTCCACATCTGTTTATAAGTGGGTCATTTTAAAAACTAGATTAATGTTTTACAAATCTGTGCTATATATGCCTTCTGGAAACTCTTGACAGTATCATGTTAAAACATCACGTTTCGCCAGATTGAAGTTGGTTTAGACCGTGGTTTTTGTAAAATTAAACTCCGTCTAAATTCGGTTTAAATAACCGGCCCAAAGTCTAGTCTGTTTGACCTAACTTGGGTGCCAGCACTATCAGTATACAGAGTGGAAATCATATCATTTTATCTCAGAGCGGTGAAAGATTCTTTTTTTTACAAATGTTTAAGTACAGGCATGTGTTTCGTGTAACATTGTAACCTTTTATCACTTTGATAACAACGTAAACTTCCGTTACTCAGAGGCGAAAGGACACACATGAAACTTAAGTTAGCGTAATGTTATGAACTTTAAAACAAAGGGTAGGCATATAAATAGGCTTCTGTTTAATTCAGGATCATTTTGTTCTTTTGATCATTTTAAAGTTGCCGCCTTTTTAAGACTTTGACATGACAGTTTGACCTGAAAAGTGGGCGGAGCCGAGCCTTTTTTATTTGCGAAACCAACCCTATTTTATACACACGACCCCACACTTTGTAGCTTTAAAATGTATCGTGTTTAAATGAAGGTTTACTACTACTACTACTACTACTACTACTACTACTACTACTACTACTACTACTACTACTACTACTACTATTTAGTGAAGTTTAGAGTAAGTAATCACAAACTTATGATTGAAGTAGGTCGATATCAAACCAATCAATCATATGCCCAGAGAAACTAGATTATGCCCATTGTGTAAATCAAATCAAGTAGAAAATGAAACTCATTTCTTGTTGCAATGTAGCAAATACTCTCTGCAGAGGCAGACATTCTTGAATCGAATCAATGAAATAATACCTAACATCGAAAGGAAATCAACCTCAGAAAGTATAAAACTTCTCATGAACTCTAACGACTATCATGTGAATAAGCTAGTAATGAAGTTTATTTCCTTGTGTATGAATATACGTGATACATTGTTATTATCAAGTGAAAGTGATGTAACTTAAGGTGGCTCCGTTGTTATTTCGGGCGCACTCGCCTATGACAAACTTTGCGTCATAACTTTTCCGGCTCTAAAGCGATGTTTATAAAACTTTGCGAAAACTTACAGCTATTATTTAGCAATAATATGATAGAATTCGATGTCACTGGGAAAAAATATTTTTAGTGATAATCGGGCCTAAATGAACCCCACGTTTTGAACAAAATCGCACCCTGTGAAAAATTTTGCTGTTACATTTGTGTTAAATTTCTGGAATCAGCTTACATTGACTTAATACATACCCTTACCAAGTTTCAGCAAAATCGTTGGAGCAGAAGTGCGGAAGTATTAAGGCCATCAAAATTTAGCCCTAAATTCTCTTGAAATTTAAAAAACTTGAGGCTCTTTGACAAAACAATCCACGAACCCAAATTTCTGGGAGAAGCCTTCCCAATGCTTGCTAAATCTAAATTCTAAGCCGATTGCAAATCGTGCGAACCGTTAAAAAGTACTCACTAGTTCTGTAAATATTATAAAATGCTCCAAGACCTGCTGAAATCTCCAATGCTGCGTTTTCCATTATTTTTCGAAAATTATCCAGCAGTTTGTTGTCAAACTCCTTCCACATGAATTTCAAGGTACTGCAATACTGTTGCATTGATTGTTTTTGCTTAGAAGGGCTTTCAATTGGAGAAATAGTTGTTGGGATTATAAGCTGCTCCGCATCTGAGCTCAGGCGAAGCGGACAAGCAGTTTTTAGAGTTTTGTTTATGAATACGAAATGAGCACGTGTGGATTCGCACCTTAGTTAGGGGGGGGGGGGGGGGGGGGGGGGGGCGTAAGTGATATGCGCGCGTAGTCAGCGTAGTCCCCGCATTTAAAAACATTGCACCCCATGGAAATTTCTAATGGAGCGTACCTGCTCCCTCCCCTCCTGGGGTAACTAGCGCACATATGTCGTTCGCCCCCCTTTTAAAGGTGCGAATTCTTAGAATAAATTCCACACGTGCTCATTTCGTATTCATAAACAAAACTCTGAAAGCTGCTTGTCAGCTTCGCCTGAGCTCAGATGCGGAGCAGCTTACAATCACAACAACTATTTCTCCAATTGAAAGCCCTTCTAAGCAAAAATAATCGTTGTAAAAGTATTGCAGTACCTTGAAATTCATGTGGAAGGAGTTTGACACCAAACTGCAGGATAATTTTCGAAAAATGATTGAAAACGCAGCATTGGAGATTTGAGCAGGTCTTGGAGCATTTTTTAATATTTACAGAACTAGTGAGTACTTTTTAACGGTTCGCACGATTTGCAATCGGCTTATAATTTAGATTTAGCAAGCACTGGGAAGGCTTCTCCTAGAAATTTGGGTTCGTAGATTGTTTAGTCAAAGTACATGAAGTCACGGTATTTAAAATTTTAAGAGAATTTCAGGGCTAAATTTTGATGGCGTTAATTCTTCCGCATTTCTGCTCCGACGATTTTTGCTGAAACTTGATATGGGTATGTATTAAGTCAATGTAAGCTGATTCCAGAAATTTAACACAAATATAACAGCAAAATTTTTCACAAGGTGCGATTTTGTTCAAAAAGTGGGGTTCGTTTAAGCCTGATTATCACTAAATATATTTTTCCCATTAAAATCGAATTCTATCATATTATTACTAGATAATAGCTGTATGTTTTCGCAAAGTTTTAGAAGCATCGCTTTAGAGCCGGAAAAGTTATGAGACAAAGTTTGTCATAGACGAGTGCGCCCAAAATAACAACGGAGCCACCTTAAGTTCATTAGCATAATATTAGAGTACTATAAGTCTTGTTTTGTTATTAATTGCTATAAATATGCTTTTGTAATACTGTAAAATCTTACTACTACTACTACTACTACTACTACTACTACTGCTGCTGCTGCTACTGCTGCTGCTGCTGCTGCTGCTACTACTACTACTATCACCAAAAAATGTCATTACTATTGGTGATAAGAAAAACCTGTTAAAAGAATGGCCGTGTGGAATAACCTGTTTAGATTTTAGAATTTTGATGACGTCAATTGAAACCGAAGATTCGTTTTATCACTTGGAAACAAATGTTGCATACTCTCACGGTTTTATTACAGATATATATAGCACTTGCTCATATCCACTCTTGATCTCAGCGAGTGTTTAATGCACTGCTTGAAAGAAAAAGGAACTAGAAAATGTGTTTGTTAAGTTTATCAGTTCTTCTTGGCCCCGTCAGCTCAGTGGAATTAATTTTGAGGTTTCATTTCAGTGAATGCTACAATTCAGCACAGTTAAAACGCCCTTTCAACACACGCAATCTGTGTTCATATAAAGCATACGTGTCTTATTATCAAAGTTGTAATTACGGCCGTATTTAAGTGATAAAATACCGTCAGTTTCTAATTAAACATGTTACTGATCGTCATGGGCGTAATTTTGGATTATTCTGGAAGGCTACACAAACGTTCTTCGTACAGCTTTTATTCATTAACACTTAATTTGCGGCTGTTATTATTTCATCTGTAAAGATAACTTTGCAGTTAGGTTAGCCAGAGTAAAGCAAACAAAGGGACGGTTCGTGATTTTAGTGGATATGGGGATTAGGGAGAAAAGCAAAACTGATAAATCTCAAAATGCGCGGAAACAGTCGCAAGAGCGAAAAAGATAGGTCAAAATGCGAGCCATCGTGGTACCCTCTGGGATCTGGGCCTTGGTTGTTCAAAAAGTGGATAGTGCTATCCACTGGATAATTCTCTTTCCGGTGGATAGCGAAAGGAGTTTTTCAACGTTTATCCACTGGATAGTGATTTATCCGGTGGGCAGCGTTATCCACTCTTTCCACTGAAAGCACTTAGACACGAGTCATTGACCGCGCGGACTCGACTCCGAGGAGATTCAAAAGAGGAATTATATCTCTGTCATCACCGTTTATTAAGTCAGGGCGAAAACAAACAAAATTAAATTATAATTGTGTTTAGCCAAAACAAAACTACAAAAATATTTATTATAGTGATAAACTTTGTTCACGCCTTAGGGCCCGTTGCCGAGTGCATGGATAAAAAGACTGGATGAATTGAAAAGCTCGGCAGATTTTCATTGGAAACAATATTTTTTCCCAAGCTAGATAACCAGAACGGCGAAAAGTTGTCAGATTTAACTGAGTGACAGGGGGTCTTAAACAGCGACCGAAGGATCGCTTGCCGCTCAAAATAGGTTAATCCAACCCTAGTCAAGTTGGATGTCTTGCCATAACTAGTAACAGCAGCTAAACCTAGAGAATTGTCTAAACTAAGTGCATTAGCAAGTCTGATAAATTTTAAAAGAATCGCGAAGTTCAATACGAGGAATCAGTTATAATTGTTATTATCATTATACTTTGCCACGTTTGTTTTTGACTGAACAGTCACGCACCAAAACGACAAATTCTTGCGTTTACATTCCCATGTTTTTCAATGGTCAGTTGCTTATACTGCAACAAACTTCGAGAACTAAAACTTTTTCAGTCGGCCATCTCCCTAAATACTGCGATTGTGATTCATAGAAGGTCGCGATTGCTTGGGGTGTTTAATACTGCGGTCGTCTGCAGACGAATGTCTACGACCTTGGAGGAGAGAAATGGTCGCGTTATTATGCCAAAGTTAAATGCTAAGTTCGTGATGGTTACTGAGAACAGTCACGTTTTTTTGGACTAATTCGTGCCACCTTGTTTACTTTCAGAGAATATGCAGTCAGAAACGATTCACCTTATCGTTTCCATATAATAGCAAAGTGTCATTCGGAGGCTCTCAGCAATTTGATGAGCTTGACAGTTGCTGAAAAAAATCATACGATATTACTAGTTATCTGGCAAATCAGATGATAAAAGGACACCGGAACATAGCATCGCGTGACCGGCAAAACTTGATTATCGTGATTTTCCTAGTGTGCGAAAACAGATCAAAGAATATATTTGATAAACTGAATTTAGATGCTAATTGGTAAACGTATTTCATTAGGCCGCCAGTCTATTTTCGTCTTTTGTATAATTTATTTGTCATGTAGCCCAGTGGGGGTTCATTCCAATAAATCAGAAATAAATCAAAGTAATAAATCATGTCTGCATTTTGCCTCCAACATTTTTTATCATTTGCCAATCTAAATTTAAATGAAATTTATGGTTACAAAGGACAACTTACTATAGTTTTGTTAAATTAATAATTAGTTACATTATTGCTATTATAAATAGTAAAAATGCAAGCCGTTTTTCGGCAGAAAAAGGACCGAGGAGTTTCCACCTATTAGAACAAGTGATATTTTGTACACGCGTTGCACACGTTTCTTGCCGGAGGGGGGTAAGCTAATACAAGATTCCGTTATTAATTATATTTTTTGTTCTAATGGTCAACGTTGAAAACCGACTTATAATTGGTACTGATTGTTCTGCTATTATTTTGTCGTCCTCTACAACCCCTCCACACACAGCCAAAAAAAAAAGTTAACCTCTAGCCACAACATTGGTTAAGTTCCAAGGATTTTTTAGCTACAATCATTTACAATGAGGCCAAATTAATCGGAGTGAATAAGCTCCCTCTTTTTAACCCTAAACTGGATTTCTGAATTTAACACCGCACTTGGTTGGTACGTTTTAGCCGAGAGGCTACCTTTTAATCGATGGGTTTAGTTTCTAGAGAAACCTGTGGTGCTCGGCGTCGGTGGGGGGTCTGACGAAGGGCTAGCGCTCGAAACGTCAGCTATTTGAATCTTTTTACGGTGGTCAATTTACCTTACCTTTAAATCACCTCCGCTGATTTATGATTTTACTATAAATATACTTACTATAAAATGTATGTATACATGTATTTATTTATTTATTTATTTATTTATTTATTAATGAAGTTCAACAAATATATATGTTAAATAAATAAACAAATAAAAAGACAATAAATTTTCTAGTTTTATGGTCATGAAAAATTTGGTTATTCATCGTGGTGATATAAAATGATAGCTTTCTATCAATTTTTTATCATTTTCTATCTACAAACGACGAAGAAAGCTGCAATTTTCGCCATTTTCTCCTTTTATTTGTCACTATATTTTACAAAAACGCAGCGGTTTTGTGCGTAGAGCATGCGCTCATGAAATGCTCGTAGAAGGTGATCGATTATGCGAACAGCGAAGTGTCAGTCAAATGAAACAACAGAGCGACGAGAGAGCTTTTGTGGATGTTTCTCGAGCATGGTACATTGACTCGCTTTACTGAAAAAAACTAACTTGCTAGCGAGCTATGCTTGCCGCGGATGATTATGAGCGGTGGTCGCTTTGACTTTGAAGATGGTGGAACTTACTGCGGAGAATGGAAAAACAGTAAAGCGCACGGCTACGGTATTTGCACGGGACCGAAGGGACAAGCTCGCTACGAAGGTTCGTGGAACAACGGCTTCGAACTCAGCGGCGTTTATGTTTGGCCAAACGGGCACCGTTTTGAGGGCGAATGGCTCGGTGGCCGTAGACACGGACTTGGTGTTGAGTTACGGGGAAAATGGGAGTACCAGGGCGAATGGGAGGAAGGATTTAAAGCGCGTTATGGAATACAGAAATCGCAAAGCGGGGCTCGTTACGAAGGAAGCTGGACTTCTGGTCTGCAAGAAGGCTATGGCATTGAGATCTATGCAGATAAAGGTGAGATTTTGTCTAAATCGACAATAGGAAAATATAGAGAAGGAAGAATTTGCTGCTCTAAACGTCAGCATACCATTCCGTTTCGCAAAAGAATGAGGCCCTATTTTCGGAAGAAAATTAACTCAATTGATCATTTGTGTCACTAGACAAGATACATCGTCGTATTTGATATGTCATGTCTTGATCTAAGCTATTGCTTTAACCACTTTGCTTTAGTAAACTCGCTTGTAATTTTTTTTTTTCATTTGTACCCTTATTATGTCATATTAAACGGATTTTAACGTTTTTTGTTGGATTTCCTTTTTCCGGATTTTAATAGGGCTCATGTGCCTACAGGGGCATAAAGTGACATTTATATTCTCGCTTGCCAATTTGACAGTTCTCGGGTACGTGTTTTCGCGAGAACGTTGCTTGCTAATTAAGCTTATTTTGAGAATGTCGAACGTGTTATACCGGGTCCGTATCAAATGTTTCCCAATGCTTGCGGTGATCCGTAAACATTCGATTTATACTGAGCATCGTGGTAACTCAAACACATTTTCTGGGGTATGGTCGAGACGTCTCCCCTCGCGTGGAATCTACAGGAATTAAAATTGCTGATCGACACAGTATCACGTCTCTGAAAATATAAATTACTGTTATTTAAGCCTGTTAGGGAAGAAGCATCAAATCTTCGACACAAGTTTAACACATTTGATAAAAGCAAGCTTTGCTAATAGCCGCTGTCGCGAATGGATTCTCCAGCTAAATTCCCTACACAACGATTAATATTAGGATTTCTCCGATTTTACTTTTAAGCAGCTGTTTTGCCGAAACCCACATCGTCGCTAGTTTTGTATATTTTATAGACTTCTGTATGCTTGATTTGTTTAGCAGAATTCCAAATATCCGCAATCTGCGTCTGTTTTTCTTTCGTTTATGCGATCATTTATTTAGCTTGTCTGTTTCGCTAAAGTTTGGAAATAGACCAGATATTTGCAAAAGGTTTTTGCAAATTTGTCTGTTTGAAAGTCACCAATAACAAGGTCGAATGGACAACGGCGATGGCAGCGTTGCAAGAGAAAGGCATTTGCGCAAAGATCTGCTGCAAACAAGGTAAACATTCAACATGCTCGTGAATGTATCGACACTTTTCACCCTTTGCTCGCAGTGACAATCTGTCATCACGCTAAACGATTGTTGATCTTGCAGGGAAGCATTTTCGCCAACGAATGGAGGATTTAGCACCAATTAGTTCAAATCGCGGCGTTCTAGAAAATACGAAACCTTTTTGTAAGCGGGAATGTTTAGGCGCGTCACTGCTGGATATAACACCCCAGATTGCGTCGCCAGTGGGTCACTTTTGAGCAATTGTATAACTTATTTCAACTCAATGATAGTTCAGATTCACAATAGATAGTTCTGTGTTCTGTGGTTTTTCTTGCTTTTATAGCAGATAGGTTCCAGAAAACATCACTATTTAAATAATAGCCGGGGCATCGACAGGGTCACACATGTGATGTTTGTTGATATCACGGGATTTGATTTCACAGATCTGAAATCAATCCTGTATACCCTCAGAAACATTCTAAGGTTTTGCCATTTTCAGCTGTTTGTGGTCTTTCTTTAGTTTCAAGTGGAAATGCAAATGATCTGGTCAATAATTTTTGTAATTGTTACTTTGGCCTGTGATTTTGTCCTCATTTACATTTGTGGCAACTTCACATATCTAAATATTAATCTGATCTTTTCAGTCCAGCCTTGTTATTTGATGAGACTTCATTGTGCCTAACACTTCCTGTACATTTTTTTTTCCCAAATCATGATTATTTTTAGACAAATAAAGGAACGTTGCATGAAACTGAACTAATTTTCTTCACTAATGCAAATAAAAAGAAACCGATCTTCATGTGGGAAAATAGTAATCGCCAAATGTTTGATCGACTCTACCTAACTCACGGATGACATAAAGAGAATTACTTGACCTTAATAGGATTTACCAGAGCCTCTGAAAAGAGTGGTGAGATTAGTTGTTAAGGGGTGGATGGATTAGGTTTGCTACAATGTAGAGCAGGTCCCCTATAGACATGGATTATGCCATGACTGAAAGGGAGCTATGTTGCACACCCTGGTGATCTTATGACACTTGATGGAAAAGAAAATTGAAAGCTTACAACCAAGCATCCCTGCTATCTCAAGCACTACTGTTATTCATTACAAACAAGGATTTTACCCATTGTGATTGTATAGATAACGCTCTCTGGTAAACTTAGCTTTGAGATTTGTCAAGGTTTTGTTTGCATTTGCTGGTCCATATTGAAATAATTCGGGTTTTGTTTTTAGCTTGTTGCTTTTCTAATTTTGCACACTGCAGGATAATCATCCCCTGCAGGGGAAAAGAATGAACTTGGCTGTGAAGTGCACTTTGGTAGAGTGAAAGGCAACCATTTGTGTCTCAAGTGATCAAATTTTAATGTCATTGATGCATAAATAGTTAAATAGCCTGTGTAATTTAAGCCTACATAAGGCTTTCAGTAACTTTTAAGGAAGATTAACATTCCAAAGTGATTATGACTGTTAATTTTGATGCTTTTAACTAAAACTCTTTACAAAGTAAGTGGATGCTTGAGCTTAATAGAAGCTGCCTTTTAACAAAATAAACCTTTGTGCATTATGACAGTTGAATTACCAAACATAACTACAGCTGTACCCCACTGCACTAAATTTAGTGCAAAAATGTTTTGATGGACGTCAATCAAAGAAAAGCTTAAAACATTCTTTTCGATTTCCGCAGGTTTTCAAGGCAACAGAGCCCAAAGATAAATAATAATTATTCCTTTTAAGGAACTGGTAAAGCTTTATCAAAATCAATTTTCAAGTCCTTTTAAAATAAAATAGAAGATACATTCAGTGACACATATTCTGTTTTCACTTGTTAATTTTTGAATGCAACCTAATTAGATTATTTGAAGAGCTTGAGTTTGAGAGTGGCACTTATTCAAAAGATGTAATAGTATAGCTTTGAACTAACTATCTAGATATTATTTATATTTATGGTTTAAAACTTTAAAACAGATATTTATACTGATGAATAATGAGTTTTTTTGTTTAAACACGGACCCGCGCTATAAAAGGGATAGCTCCACCCCCTCTTTGTCACACCATCACTGCTTCAATGACTAATCAAAGATGGCTGACACTGCGAGCAACACGGAGGAAGACCGTTGCCCCAAAAAATAGGTCTAATTCTACCTTCACCAGTTCAATCTTGAATAGGATTTATCTTTCACGAAAATAAAACTAAAAACATTATTTGAATTTATGCGCCTTTTAGCATGAATATAATATTTTAGCTTGCCAAATTTGAATTTCGTGCTGGTAACGGTTCTCTATTGGCGAGAGGATGCACGTGATGTTGACAGTTCGGTGTCAAGTGTGAAATGACTGGCGGCTTGGCCAGGCCAAGGTTCCTTTTATAGCGCGGGTCCGTGTTTAAAATAGGTATATAATGTAATAACCATGTAGTTATTATTATTGTTCTTTCCTTTAGCTCTTTCTTAAATTTTTGCAATGCTTTTCACCAGTAAGATTCCAGTAAGAAAGAAAAATTTGAAAAAGAAAAATTGTTGTATCATTCATACACCCCTGTATGCACGTTCTTTTCCAAACTACATGTACAGTATTCACAAAATACCCAGATAAGGGCCATTCACATTTATAGTGCTAGTGGGGCCAGAAAACCATGCCTGCTACATGTATAAAATTGTATGTCCTTGGGTGTTAAAATGTAAAACAATTTTGTCTCCAAATTGGTCATACATGTATGATTAAATAGTTATTGACTAAATTAGGTCGGCTGAATGGGAAAATATTTTGCTCTCGGTCTTTGTGCAGGGACCTCGCTGTGCTTGGATGATATGTCATAACCTCGAGTAAAGTATTTTCCTGTCGGCCCTCCCACTCAGTCAATAAGTACAGTATATATAATTTCCAGCACTGCACTGTAACTCTGATCAAAATGTGTTCCCTGATCTTTCAGGATATTATTATGGACAGTGGAAAACAGGGATGCGCTCTGGATATGGTCTACGAAGTGGTGAGGTTAAACGAGAAAGCAGCACCACAAGACATTACAATCGTTGTATATCTAGACAGTCCACAGTGGATAACTTTAAATCTAATGGCGTCCTTCCTAATCAGAACAGTAGATCACGACACAGAAAGACCCCTTCTCAAACTTCGGATGCACAGCCACAATCCCCAAGATCCCCTGGCGATCCCGACAATGCTAGTCAAACTGGATCAATGAACAGTACTGTGGGTAGTGGCTCAGCACACTCTTACACAATGGAAACAGTTGATTCTAATGGGCAAATTGAAAGGGCAGATAATCGCTTGATAGAGACGTATAAGGGAGAATGGAAGAATGATAAGCGTCATGGGTATGGCATCATAGAAGACACTGATGGTTTTAGCTACGTCGGCGAATGGAGTGAAAACATGCGGCATGGACTGGGTGTGGCGACATATCCAGACGGGACCAAACTTGAAGGAGAATGGAAACATGATGAGTTAGTGACAGATGTGAGAAAGAAAGGAGCGTTAGTTTCTCTTGTGACACGGTTCAAGCAAAGACTCCGGGTAGTCTGTGAGGGAGCCCAAGATGCGGCAGAGAAAGCGGAACAGAAGTCACACGTAGCACTCTCAAGAGCTGCTGCATCAAGGGATAAAGCAGTGGATGCAGTGACTGCTGGCGAAAATGCTGTTGCAGCAGCAGCCACGGCTAAAAAGCGTGTTAGGGCAATCATGTCTAAAATGAAAGACAAAACGTAAACTTGAAGATGCTGTTTGTTGTGGAATATTTTTGAGGCAGTCTCCATGGAGATGTCATGCCCTCACCTTGTGAATGATGGCTTCAGGTAATTTGCGAGGCTTCATCAACATGCATCGCCACGAGGGAGTATTGACCGTATACCCAGGCATAGAGTGCAGTCATGTGAAATTCACAATTCATCTCTGGCAGGTTGCTGCAGTGCATTAGCTTTGCTTGAGCAATTACAACTGAAGACAGCAGATGTCAAACACCAGTTTTTTTCGTGATACCAAACCAGGTTCTTATGCAAATATAAAGAGTGTAGTCAGTCCTAAATGTATCTGATAATATTGCGCTAGAAAAGCATTATTCTCTGCTTGTTATGTAACTGATAATTGTGTTCTACTAAGGTCTTAAGGTTTAGAAATCTAGGCTTGCTGGTACTATTTGTAGAAATATGTTGTTTAGCAGTTTCTTTTCAAAGATGCTGCATGTAATTCCCACTTATAAAGTTGAACTGGGTTACTAATATACCATGTACTTTTTGTACATAGAGCAGACTGTGTTTCAATAAGGTGTGTATTTGTTAATTTATGCCAATCAATACAAAATAATTTGTTGAATTACTGCAGGCTGCTTTGCACATTCAGATTACATAGCAGCTAAAAAAAAGGTTTTGCAATAAATTTTCTTGGCCCAGTGTCAACATCAAGATAAAATCATTGCTAAAAAAATTGTAAATTATTACTTGTAACTAGGTAAGCTTGTTTTAACAGTGACCTTGAAAATTCATAACCATTTTGGTGTACATGACACCAACTGATTGTATCTTGTTCAACTCACTGTTATTTTTTTAAAGAGAAGAGTTTTGTAATTCGAAATTGCCAGCTGTCCATCTAGCATTCATTCTATAAAAAATAATTAATAACCACGGAAAATTGCTGGGTTAATTCAGTTGAATCACTGAGTCAGACTTGTTCTGGTTACAAAAAGCTATTTGAAGATTGGTCAATGCATGACTTGTATATATTTTTTTCGAACAAATTGTTTTGCACTAGGATTGTGTCATGTTGCTTTCCTTATCAATTACATTTGATAATTAAATGTTATCAAATTCCCCAGTTTACATTTTTTTTTAAAAATGACCAGTCACAACTTTCTCCATTATTAAGTTTTGATGTTAAAGAAATGTTCCTTTTGATCAAAGCTTAATTGCCTCATTTAACATTATTGTTTTGTATTGTCGACAATTGAGATGCATCCTAATTTCAGTACCTTCTCCTCTCACGCTACTGGATCTGATTTGACAATTTAGTTCTATGTGGATCTAGATAGCAGGCAAGTAATAATTTTGAAAGCAATGACAACTGTTTTGATTTAAAAAAATGTTTCGACAATCCTTTGTCATCTTCAGTTGTAAATTTTAAGTTCCAAAGTTGAATTATTTTATGAGTAAAATAATGAAAATGCTAATGAGAGAAAGCACCTTTAACAAATAAATGAAAAATTGCATGACAATGTGTGATTATAAAGAAAGTTTCAAATTAACATAATACAACTGTTGGTCCAAAGAAGGTTGTAGCCATTTATTTGATATGCAGAGCTTCCTTTATCTTAAACTATCCACCAATTTTCAGTTGTCGTTGCTTTGAAAATTATTAGTTCTACAGTATGTAATGCAGCATAGACATCAGTTTAGCCCCACCCATCCCCCCTACCCCCAACATCTTCCCGAAAGATTTTCAGCAGCTAATGCACTTTAATGCATGTAATCCTTGATTACTATTAACATGTACTACGTAGTGTTAAAAATATTCCAATTGTAGCCTTTTTCTTGACAAACCAAGTTAAATTGGGGGAGAGAAAGGTTCGTGGTTTCAGCTCCTGTTGGAAACTGGATTTTTTTTTTTTTGGGGGGGGGGGGGGGGGGGGGGGGGGTGGGGAGTGGGGAAGACCCCTGAAAATCTGCATATTCTGACCTGCAGGGTTGAAAATACAATGCAATGTATGTACTGACCATTTTGTATTGTACAGCTGTATAGAGTGGTTTTCAATGATTCTTAAATGTCATAAAAACAAAACTAAAGTACATGTAATGATATCTGGCTGATAACGACAGGTATTGCCAACACAATGAGCCAATGAGAACTTGAAGCAAACGCATACCATCCAGTGCTAAACATAGAAAACAAAATGGCTTTGGTTTTACTTCTCAATGGATGAGAAGTGCACAGTCAATTTTTTCCCCTTTTTTAACCAATCACAGAGCATAGTGAAACCAAAGCAAAGTGAAAACTGCGTTTAATTGAAAACCTGCCAAGATAGGACACCACCGTCTCCCTCTCCCCCCTAACCAATAGTCACTTATTTTTATGCGTTTTTCCGCACTTGGTGCTGGTGACATATATTTGCTTGTCATTCTGTTGGTTCATTGAATTGTCTGCCTCTGTTGTGATTAGCTGGTATGATTGCTTTGGTTTTGGTTTTACGACACCCAAGTGAAATTACTCTGTTTGTTTAGAAACCAATCTGGTAGTGCAATATGTTTCTGTCTTGCTGCACGGACATTGTGCAAATGCTTTGCCTTTTGGGGGCTCTGAACTCAGATTTTACTTTGTTTATCTATAAATTGTGTACTTTAATTTGTTAGATTTACCACTCACCCCTTAAATTGTAATTAAATAACCTGGTTATTATTTACCCAGCTACAGTGTAAATAACTAAATTCGTGCCACCTAGGTAATGTGCCAAAAACAAATCAATTTTGACGAATAGTTACAAAGCTTGAAAAACAAATTTAGTACTAGCAGATTTTGAAGCATAATCTTGAATACTAAAGGTCTTACTCAGACCAAAAGGAATCAACTTTAGATCAAATTGCATTAATTGGTGAACTAAAATGCACAGATATCCTCCTTGTGAGGCAACTTAGATTTCATCATTTGGTAAATATCAATTTACTTTTTATAAGTTAGAGCTTGCCACCAAGAAAATTATGGTTAGCATGTCCTTTTCTCCATCATTGCATGACGCACTTAAGTGTGACCACTTTTAGATAATTACGCGTAGCAATGCTTTGAGATGAGTTAGACTATAGCAATCGGAATTAGTTTGGGGATAGCTTCCACGAACCCTTTCACTCCCAGAGTCAATTATATAAAGACATGTAGTGTACAATGAAGTTGTAACTTTTGAGTCTGTCAACGAAATCGTTCAGTGTGACCATTCAAATAAAACCTCTTTGGCAGTGCTTTTGCATGGTACCATTTGTTTATCAATATTTTACAAAATCAAATTTAGGATTTTTTTCTTGATTTTTGATATTTGGCACTCTTGGCAGTAAAAGGAGAAGTTGTGTTGGTTTCCTGGAAGCTATCCTAGAAGTGGTCACAGCTTTGTGCTGTTATGTTTGTACAAAATAGGGTAGCAGATGTTTTTGAAAGAATTTTTTTTTAGTACTTTACATGCTCGCACCAGGCATGGAACTTGAAGTTAGGTATTTTAGAACTGATTAGAATAAGACATCAAGCAGGTGAATCAGAAAAACGGTTTTATTTTTGTATCAATTAGTTGTAAATTACAAAATGATGGGAATAAAGTATTTTTATAGAGAAACTTCAGTGGCTGTGTTTGAAAGAAATGATGTATTTGTAATAATATATATTGTATTTTTTCATTCAATGAATTCTGCTTATCCTATCAAATGAGTTTGATTTGTAATTGAAGTGAAGCCCATTTTTATATGAATCGTTGTGGCTTCGCTTTGAAAAGAGGGCAAAAGGGAAGTCGAAAATGCCCTATCGTATAGCTGTTAATTGCGTTAAAACTGCAATCTTCATTTCCCATTTCAGCCTTTCGATAGGTTACACGGTGGTGGCTACCATTGAAAGTTTAAGTAAAGTGTAACTGGGTTAACATCAGATCCCATCGGCCTAAACCACCTCGGACACCTTATTGAGACTTATATAACGGAGTAACTGGTTAGCTTTCAGTTGAGGCTGGGGTAAGCAATTTAGAAAGTTAAATTTAGGCCTAAACAACCCGAGAAGCTAGGTGGTACTCTGGTACGATAGGCTATGGAAGCCTAACCCTATCTGAGGTCACAGGATCAATCCTGAGTGGGGATTTTAGATTTTCTTTTTCAAAAAGTGTCCGAGGTGGTCCAACCTGATTTTGGAGTATCCATTCTAGTCACAACCTTATTAAAGTGTAACTGAAACAAATTCCGAAGGGATGCCATGTGATCCGATTATCCAGAGGGGGTGGGGGTAAATGTCAATTTTTGTTTAGTGGCAGAATCCCCCTCCCCACTTATTTCGCGAAAAAGTAAGTTTAGAAGGGCCATAACTTTTTTTTTTCAGTTTAACATTTTCACTTCCTTCCCCCCTCCCCCCTTTACTGAGGTTCATCTGCATGGAAACAAGGCTAAGGAGCTCTTCGCTCTTTTTCTGTTCAATTAGTTTATCGAGGTTTAGGTCGGTTTGGTTCAGGCAAAGTTTAAAATGTTCAAGTATCCCGTGACAATCCGGGGAGTTGTGGTGTGGTGTGGGTATTATGACTGCAAGTCGCCTTTCTCCCTAAACATAGCTCGATATTTCGAGGTGACACTTAAATTGCTCCTCACTTCCAAAACCACTCAAATCAACTTATACCATGCGCGATTTAGGGGTAACACTTATTCTTTTGTTAAAACAATAGAATATTAGAGCACAAAAGAACGACAATACAATAGAATACAATACCATAGAATATATTAGAATACATAATTTTACCTAATACAATGAATGTGTACAATGTACAATAGAGCTAACACCCTAAATCGGGCATCATATGAATCAACTCAATCCGAGTGAGACAAAAGGTCACTTTACTACTCCTCCTAGGTGTACACATAAATATCAGGAACGGTTTATAGGGAGTTAGGTCGGCTTTTATACTGGCCGTATGTGCCGCTAGACTTTCAGAGCCCATACCCCACTATAGTCTATTCTGTGGCGAATAAATTATAGACTGCATCTTAGCCTCACTTTTTGCAAATATCAATTACACGATCCCAACTTAGTCACTTGTTTGTTCGTATAAAAAGAAACATAGAATGCACGATCACTGCAACAAACCGTTGAGAATGGCCGAATCTGGGTTTCCAGACCTAGATCAGTATTAATACTTTGTACTTGAAGTGAAACAAAAGAGACGACAAACTGATCCCTACGGTAGAAAAACAGAAGCAGAAGCAAACGAAACAAAAAGAAAAAAAAGACGTTAGAACCACTTGGAGCAACAGACGCGACAAACTTCATTAACTTTCCCATCACCAGTCAGTTTAGTTTATCACGCGTCAAACCCTTCACCAATAGTGATGGTGTGACAAAGGGGGCGGAGCTATCCCTTTTATAGCGCGGGTCCGTGTTTAATGACTTCAGTAACAATGCAAGGACCACTTGAACAAACAGTAGCAAAATGTAGCAGATCAGGATCAGCAATGAACTAAATAAAAAAACCTTAACATGCAAGGCAGATCAAACAGCTGAATTTGTCTGGTTTCTTTCAGATACCACGCAGCTCTTAACAACCTCTCATTTCATTCGATCTGCAATATCGGTCACATTTGTTGGGACGCTGTCCGCTTTCTTCCCTTCTCTCCCCTTCAATGTTGATGTTCAAGATGCTAGAGTCAAAAAAAATTATGCGGACGCAACATTGGGGAGAGAGGAGCAACACTGGGGGGAGAAGAGAGGGCCCGAATGTGCACTACATTTCGGAACTGACAAATCTGGACTTTTCGTGAAGTGTTCCAAGTAATTATGTCTTGTATTGTGGCAATTTACCCGTAAATGTACATTTGAATCCAAAAACATTTTTTTTTTAACACCAACGGAAACATTAATATTTCTGGGGAGATGGCACTGCCACATTCGTAAAAATCAAAGACTTCTACGAGCCAACTCGTGAATTCGAATCAATCTTCGGATCCTCCCCTTTCCTCCGCGTTTTGCTGCACCGACCCACCCCTCCCCGTGCGCCTCCCCACCCTCTGCGACCAAACCCAGACTCGTACCCAGTCGCCACTTATTTAATTTATTCGCAAAGTAATTTGGGAAGGAAAGCAAAGGCGCTTGGGAAGGAGGGAGAAAAATTGTTTCGCGTTTTTCTTCCGTCCTTCCCTTGATGCGCCGCGAACTCACTAAATACTTCCCATCAATCACAGCGTGAATACAAAGAAGCGACTGGGTACGAGTCTGGTCCAAACCCCCATCCTCCGCTCCCTCCTCCTCCAAGAAAAGTTTACAGCCGTAGAAGGAAGGGAGGAGTGAGAATTTTGCATATTTGTCCCGTCAGTTATAACTCGTTCAACGCTTCGCGTTTTCACGAGTTAAAAAAGAGCAATTTACAAAAACGCGCGCAGTAATAGTGCACCTCGAGTTCCCATTGGGTTACATCATTTGAAAATCTTGCCCATTCAGTCATTGGCATTTAGCTCCAACCCTGCGTCGACGTGTGTCTCTGTTTGGCCAGAGCCGCTTTTTTTTTCACTCAACAATAAGGGCGCGAATTTCACGGGTCGAGTAGTCGCGTGGGGCTATGGGGACGTCCTGCGTTTTTCCCGCGCTCAGGCTCCGCCGTGGACAAAGGAGGTGTTAATTAAGGTCCTGCTGTAGCCGACGGCGAGATCCCAACTGAATGAATAGACCTTTTATTAATTAACGGTAAAATCTGCCATAGATTTTAAAATATGGGCAAACATACAGGGCATGGAATAAAAGTATTTTATCAGGAATAAACGGAATTTCATAAAATTTGAAATCTTAAAAATATAACTTCAGATATCAGGTTAAGGATGCAATTTTTCGGGAACCAGTAAAAACACCGTTCTCAAGTTTTTTTTATAGCAATGGTCCTACACGGTTAGAGTTCATAAAACTTAACACAGAAAGAATGCGTTGGTAACCCTTCGTACACACAGCAAACAAAACTTCTCTAAGGTCCTGGTTGAGAAAACTATACAATGCCCAGTTACAAGCGGAGTTAACGTAACACAGCCACTTAACGATGTGACTCGCATAATGACGGTTGGGGAGTTCCTCTTTGTAGGCGGCGTCCACAGCGTGAAAAACGAAGAACGGTAACGAACACACGGTGAATATGCCAACGAGAAGACTGAGAGTTCGAATCGATTTCCTCTCCTTTGCAAAGCGTATCCTGTGGCCATCCAAGCTCCAACCACACAGGAGACCTAGCCTGTACGAGTGATCGAGCGAGATTCGAAATATAAGGAAGTATGTTACTACACAGATACTCAACGGTAATAGATTGTCTAAAACTAACAATGGAATAGCATATGGGATGGGAATTGAAAAGCCGGAGTTGTCTTCCACATAATGCGGGGTTTTCCAGGCAAATAAGCTTAAGACACCACTCAAGAAGGCGTAAAACCAAACAAAGGTTATCCCCACAAGCGCCTTCTTTGAAATGATAGCGGAATTGTGCGCGAACGGACGAGAGATAGCAAGATACCTTTCTACACCAATGGCCGCCAAATTGCAGGTAGACGCCGTACCAAAACAAACAAACATGGAGTTCCACAGTTTGGTCGCCTCGACGCTGACGGGCCATAGAGGGAAATGAACGATGCGAACTAACTCCAATGGCATAACAATAACAGCTTGGAAGAAGTCCGCAGTTATTAACGACAGAAAAAACAAGTTCGCTCTGGTACGGATGCTAACGCTTGAGAAAAAAGCAGTGAAAATCAAACAGTCACCTATCACCGTTACCGTGATTGTTAGCGTCACTACCAGTGCACCGACGGCTGTAAAAACAGTGCTTTTCATCGCAGTCGAGTTTTGCAGAGATGCATAAGTAGAATTCATCAAAGTCGAAGACATTCTCACAATATTTCCCAAATTTCAGAGATAGAAGACAGCATGTTCGTCACAAATACCGCACTATAGGCTTACCGCTCCCGTTTTTTGTCATATCGCGTTTTTCATTTTCAGTCTTATTATTTTCTTTTGAAAATTTATTCACGCCTCTGTAGTTTGATTTTCATTTTTCTTTACATTCGTTTCTCAAAGTTTTTTCATGGATAATATTTTGTGTTTGGACAGTTGCGCATCTACCCCCGCATGTTGTTTCAGCCACTGTTGTCATGGTTACGCTGTCCATCAGAAAACCATGCATAAACTCAATGAGAAGGTTCCGCTTAATTTTCTAATTTATTAAACGAGTCTTGAACGTGCTCAGTTTTCGTTGGCCATCAGTGTCTTCAATATTACGTTTGTTACAATAAATTTAAATTCTGTTTTAGCTCTCAATATATGGCGCAATTTCGATTTTAAAGTACAGCATTATTTTTCGGAGCTTATAAATACTCGGGCTAAACTGCAAACAAGGGATAAATTGGCTTCCAAGGTGAGCTGAATCAGGCACTAAATGTTCAACATGGTCAAATGTCACAATGTTACAACTTAACGCGCTGAACGACACCAGCAGCATCTTTGCCACTTCCCATGTCAGTTAGGCGTCAGTGACTCAGGGCTAATTCAGCACTTTGGGGCTGAGACCTCCAGACAAGAGATGTTCTTGTCACGATGGCTCTTAATAAAAGTAATCCCACGTATTTGGACAGTTGTGTATACCTCAGACATTTGTTGAATGGCTGCCATCTAGTTGCCATGGCTACACAGTCAATCAGGGCCAAGAATTAAGAATGTTCAAATATGGAAAGTCTGCCGGGAAAAGTCGATCAATTTTCATTCGGTGATGCTATTAAATGAAATTTCACTTATCTGCTTTTTTCCTTATGTCGAAAAAAATCTAAATAACTTCAGTTAGTGTCTATCTTTCTTCGCATATTAGTTTCCTTTTCCGATATCGATTCAACTTAAACGTAAGGAAATTGATAAACGAGTTTCCATTTTAAATAAAAACTAAAATTTTAAATTTTAAGCAAAACTCAAATTTTGGTGGGAAGCGATTAATGGTCAGATCCAAGACTTGCCGAAAATCACTAATTGAGAGCGCACGAGAGTCACCGAGAGCATGCACACGAGAGTCGCCAAGAGCGCACGAGACTTGCTGAAAATCACTAATCCATTTTATTGCATTTACGAGGTTATGAGTTTACAGCGTACTGTTTATAATCATGCTTCTTTGCGTTCTTCCGTTCTCTTTTTTTAAACTAATACATTTTTTTAAGATATTATTAATAGACGCGTTCAGGTTCGGATACATGGTAAATTCCCGTTTCAGGCAAGACCTTCTGTTGATGCTTCCTGTCTTTAAATCGGAAGTTCAAATGCCCCATCCCAGGATCCAATCTGGGCGCTCTCCGCCGCATAGAGCGTTAAGGGAAATCCGCTGAATGAGATAAGTGCGGGCGCAAAAAGCTAGATCGCTGCACCTGCACTCACTTCACACGGGCAGTTTCTCCCTTCACCGAAAACTGCGTTGGAGAGCAACCTCATTCCCAGAGGCCTCTCGGTTCCCAAAATAGTTTGCTAGAAGACGCTGGAGACGAGGTTGTGGAGGAGAGAGATCTGGGCGATAAACACACCTTCATTATCATGACGGCTACATCAAACTTGGGTATATACTCCATGGAGGTTTTTAATTATATGCACACAAAACTATCCGGCATTTATTTAGGGTTAAAAACTCATTTTAAAATGGTTAGCTTTTATTTACCGTTATGGGTAGTGATATCCATAACAGTAAATAAAAGCTAACCATTTCAAAATGAGTTTTTAACCCTAAATAAATGCCGGATAGTTTTGTGTGCATATAATTAAAAACCTCCATGGAGTATATACCCAAACTTGCAATAAAATTGACTTTTCCTAAAAACAACAATAACACCTCAAAGCTTTCTCTTTCCCTCTTTCCAATCCCACAGAGAATCAAGTTGATAAACAACTGCTGCGAAGAAACAGCTGGAAAACGACAATGTTCATACTATTCCCTTTAATAAGCATCTTGTTGTATTTTGAAAAAAAAATATATTTTACATTCACTCCACTGTTAATGCTAAATATATTACCAAAATATATTCCCGGGGGGTACTACCATACAAAAGTGAGATGGGTGATCGTAGGAACATTTCTAAGGAATGCATACAATGTACCAGAATGTTATGGGCGTGGCTCCAATCGGTTTTAACCGAGCTAAGAGTAAATACACAACAAACTATTAGCGAGCACGTTCACAATTCGTATTGGCATTTACGTTGATTTCATCGACAAGGGCTAACTTGTGCCAAATTAATGAGAGCGCAAAGACGAAATCTCTGTTTCGTTGCCTTAGGACTGAGAATATCCCAAAATGTACCAAAAATGCATTTTAATCCCTTTCACATAGGAATTTGCGGCCAGAAGAAACTTCCTTGCGAGGTTCTGATATAATATTAAATAAATATGAAGTTAATAAAAATAGCACACTGGTTATCAATGACTTTACACACAGCCTTACAGAAATAAATAGAATTCCTTTTGGATGGCCACAAGTTTTAAGCAATGCTATTACATTACATATTATGTGCAGTGCTCTTTAGAGCTACGCTTTGTGATTGGCTAAAAAATCTCACGCCACTTTCTCAACCAATCAGAAATAAAACCAAAACCGATCGCGATTTACTCGCACACATTTTCCTGCACTCTAAGGCAAGTTTGATGACCGATAGAGCTATTAGAAAAGCACAGGACACCACTCATACAGACGATGGTAAGCCTGTACACGTTTAAAACTAAACCAATCGTGAATGGTTCACACTGCTTTTAACTCCGCGCTTGCAAACCATTATATTTTAGTTTAAATATTGACTGGTCTTTCGCATTACAACTTAGGTTTTACGGCATGCATTAAAATAGAACAGCCATTAAAAAACTCCTCAATATTGTCAATATTAGCCTGTAAATATTAGCCTGCTGCTTATATAAGCTTAATATAGGTATATATGGCATGGTTTGTCTTTTCAGGCCCTGCAAACAATATTTTTCAATATCTTTCATCCCCTTCTCCAGAAAAAATAATGGTCCGTCCCTAAGAGGTATAGGGGTCTGTCGAGAAATGGGTTTTACAAATTTGATAAAAAATTCATTTGAAGTGGCTGTCCAGATATTGACCAATTAAATATCAATGTCTCCTCGCACAACTAGTGGAAAGACGGTTAAAAGTGAAATTACACTTCGGTTTAAGACACTTCTTAAGTCAATCGCGAGAACTTACCTACCTTGGACATGACTGACACGAACGGATAAATATTAAGTTACCCTCCGAAAATACCTACTATGTACCTATTGACTAAGTGGGAGGGCCGGATGGAAAAATATTTGGCTCGAGGTCATGGCGTACGGACCGAGCGCAGCGAGGTCCGTGCGCCATGACCGAAAGCCAAATATTTTCCCGTCCGGCCCGACCTAACTCAGTCAATAAATATTTTATAACATGACTAGAAAGTACAAGAATAGTCGTGCAGTGCGAGGTTACTTGAACTCGAGCGGGGCCGGACGGCTTTTTCCGGACCGGCTCACGTCAACCCGTCCGGCCTCGCTCACGTCACCTTGCGATTCTATTTTCTGTAGGATTGCGTCAGCGGGGCCGTACAGTCATATTATAAAATACGTTATTTACCTTAAATGCTTCAGAAAATACAAACAGCAAGTTATAAATACCATAGCAATACTCTCATTTCTTTTGAAAGGGTTGACGAGTGTAAGATTACTACCTGATATATTGGAGAGTTAGAATTTCAATATTCTATATGTATATTCTGCTTGATTGGGCAAATAGAAAGCTTAAAATGAACTTTTAAATGTATTAAATATGAAAGAATTGATCTGCAGTCTTTACATTTACAACGGATAGTGCAGTAGTGAAAATGTGTGTATTCACACTTTGGCTTTAGCTAATACTAAAGTCGATCGCGAGAACCTACCTAACTACACGAAGAATAAATTATTCCTGCGAAAGTACATACTATGTATGCGTTGTTTACCTTAAATGCTCCAGAAAATGTAAAAATACCATAACCATACTCTCATTTCTTTTGAAAGGGTTGACGAGTTTAAGATTACTAAAGGTTTCAAAAACCCCAAATCCTGCAGCTATACTAGAGAGCTAGATTTTCGAGAATATATGTACATTCTGCTTGATTGGCCAAGTAGAAGGCTTAAAATGAGCTTTTAAATGTATTAAATATTCAAGAATTAATGCAATCTTTTCATTTATTACAGCGGATAGTGCAGTGGTGAAAATGTTTTGCAAGGAATAAAAAACATTTTCTTTGCATAAAGGAGGGGGAGGGGGTGGTTGTAGTGGGGGTGGTGGTGGGGTGGGAGTGGGATGTGCTGCGTCTTCCCCCCTCCCCCTCCCCCCCCCCCCCCATCCCTCCCCCCCCCCCCCCCCCCCACTTTCCGTGGCCTGCAACTAATTACCGATGTATTTGAAACCACAGGGGCCCACACAAACTGTGTGACCGTTCGTATTTTTAAATTTAGAGGAAATGTCGAAAACAAAGGTTTACTTACCGTAATATACCGTGATAAATATTCATATAAAAGATCAAAATAAACGTATTTTTACCTGAAATGTTGTGTGGTGTCGTTCTTGTAGCTTAAAACGTCTATTTCCTCTAAATTTTAAAATACCAGCAGTCGCACAGTTTGTGTGGGCCTCCTGTGTTTGAAACTAAAATAGCTATGATAACTGCGTAGATTTACAAAGTTACTGTCATAACTCTTCAAGCCTCCGCTTCCAGCTGCACGTGTTCCTGGCCTGGGGTGCTGTCCACACTCGGTGATTCTGTTTGATCTTTGCTGTAGTGTGTGAACAGGACAGCGTACTCTGGATGAGTCAGCGAAAAATCACGAAACTCCTCTGCAGAAATAGCAAAACAAATCTCAGTTACTATCAATTCACTAAATTCAGGGACGTACCTGGCTTTTTTGCAAGATTAGAGGAGGGGGTCCATTTTCTCCGAAATCAGTCACTTTAGACAGTTAGTTACATAAGCATTCAAAATGCATGTGCAGGTCATGTTCAGGAAGGAAAAAGTTCTTCATCCAATTTTCCGTTGCTCGTTTTCACATTGAAATACTAATAGTCTGCTCCTTTATCGATTTTTTTTGGAAGGATTCTGTTCTTAATTCTCGTTAATCTTTCTCGAAAAGGGAGGTTTCCGGTGAAACCCCTCCAACCCTCTTCTGGGTATGCTTCTGGGTATGCTTCTGCTAAATAATATCAACTGATCGAC
The DNA here is from genome assembly GCA_024195265.1 of Dendrophyllia cribrosa. NCBI lineage: Eukaryota > Metazoa > Cnidaria > Anthozoa > Scleractinia > Dendrophylliidae > Dendrophyllia > Dendrophyllia cribrosa. Next base: position 49,074,968 of record JAJLRJ010000002.1, on the reverse strand, counting down.
ATATTTTTGATAATCGATTTTCATCGATTGGTCGGACTGAGAATAATTCTCCGAGGCTCAGTCCGCATTAATACGTTTTTAAAATTCTCTGTTTCAATTGAAAAAATCGTAGCAAAATATTGTCGTCCACAAAAGCATTTTCCTATCACTTTTAGCTGTCCACATTAATGCGTTCAAGTTCTTACCAGTCCACACAAAAACGACATATCTGTACTTTCGAAAGTCTCCATTTTTCGGGACGTTTTACTGAGTGTCGTAAAACCAGAACGAAAGAAATTACTCTGGCCAATTACAACAGACGCAGCCAATCCAGGGAACCAATCAGAACGCCAAGCAAATACATGTAGCCGGTGCCAAGCACGGGAAAACGCGTGCGAGCAAGTCACGATTGGTTTGGGTTTTACTTCTGATTGGTCGAGAAAGTGGCGCGAGATTTTTTTAGCCAATCATAAAGCGTAGAAACAGTTAGTAAAATTACCTTTGGCACTCAATTGAAAACCGCTCTTTGACTCAATCGTTGAACTGATTAAAAATGCCGCCCTTCACTTACCGTATGTAACAGATCCTCTGTGCTTAACATCCACTTGATTAAATAAGCACTTCACATTCAGGTCTGTAATGGAAGGGTACGCACTCTGAAGAATGTGACGCAATTCTGTCTCGTCCACTCTTCCATCATTATTCATATCGAAGGCCTTACATAAAATAAAACAAAAGTGTTAAAATATATTATATTCTAGCTGCAACATTTTGGAAAATAGTTATACTCCTTGGAGATAATACTGCAATGGGCACCAAATCAACTCTGCCGAAAAAAAGGACACCCAACGCCCAGGATTCAGACTGAAAAACGAGACATTCGACATTTAATGTTAGGCGCAGGTGACTCTCACATCATCATCCAGAAGCAAATTCGTATTTTATTTAATGGTTAATAAAAGACGAATAGTCTCAGAAGTCTGAAAATGAGGTATATGAATAAACCATATATGAAGTCTATCTAGCACGATCGTCTGGTTCAGAGTAGTCCTGAATTTCACAGTTGTTACGTAAATGGTTTAAAAACCCTGGAGTATTGCTCTGCTTACGACTCCGTTGTTTGATTTTCATTAGATATGCTTCTGACTCTGACTCTGACTCTGACTCCGACTCCGACTCCGACCCCGAAACTGACACTGACTCCAACACTAACACTGACTGTGACACCGACTCCAACACTAACATTGACTGTGACACCGACTCACACAGCGACTCCGACACTGACTCTGACACCAACACCGAGTCTGTCACTAGTGAAAAAAATAGCGTTATGAGCTGTTAGTGATACTGACTGACGTTTTGACGAAATGAGCGGAAGTGATCTTCACTGTCAAGTAATTAAATGTGCCAATCAATTCGAAAGTTTAACATCCCTCCTCCAGGCATGCTAATTCAAGCTAACGAGGAAAAAACAAACAAACGTAAACAAAGATCCTTCTTTATATTACCTAGGTTTTGTGGCTACTAACCTGAAAAGCCAATTGCATCACCTCTTCATTGTTGGCTGGCTCGGACACTAGTGCCAAGCCAATGAGATATTCACGAAAGTCTAAATAACCCGAGTCATCCTGAGAAATAAAGAGAAGAGGACACTGGAGGTGTGATGGTCCTGAGTGCTTATCACGTAAAAGTAAAAGTTGATATGGTATAGAGTTCCTTTACTAAATAGTTTTTTTTATTGAAAGTCTAGAAGGTAAGTGATAGAAGGACCCAAAAGTTCAGTGAGGCTGGTTGGCTAACTCCAACCTCACCGAGCTTTGTTTGAAAGGAACTGCTTGTAATCTAGATATTGGAGACGATGGTTGTAACCTAGAGGGAAGGGGGGGATTGAAACCTGTTCAGACCTGTCCCCCTAGCGTTTCAGACCTGACCCTAAATCAATGCTCATTTTCAGAGTTGATTTTCCCCTTCTGCCTATTAAAAACAGATATCCATTTTCAGACCATATGGCTAAAAACCATGTCATATATACCAATATAGCTTATATAAGGGATAAACGCCCTCCCCCGCCCCTTCCCTGACTGTAGTCCTTGTGTTGTGTTCTTTTGGACAGGGTTAGGATGCAGTTCAATGTTGGTAAACTGGACAAATACTAGTGGCAATGGAACTCTACATGTAAGCCTGAAACAGGCTATTAAGTTTGCTGTTTTCTTAAAAATATGCCACTAGACAAATTTTACTGTCTGGAAATCTAGATTGTGAATACTCACTCTGTCATACAGGGAGAAGAGATGTTTGACATGAGGCGTGACAGGTAAGTTAAGGTACTCAGCAAACTCCTCTAAATCCACCAGCCCATCTCTGTTGCTGTCGATCTCAGCAAACCTATCCAACATTTCTTTCATGCTGTCAAGTCTGATACTGTCACATAAGAACAATACAAAAAACTGGGCATGTATAAAAGGTTCATTCCATGGCACAAATCTCAATGTGTTATGTAATCACAAGGCAATGTCTTAACTCTTTAACTCGTCCCAAGTCAGCTCCAAAAATTAAAAATTGTTCAAGAAAAAGCCCAAATTGCATTTTGTAAAATACTGGAAAACAAATGGTGTCATGCAAAAGGGCAGCAGAAGAGGTTTCATTTGAATTGTCACATTATAGGATTTCATCAACAGACTCAAAAGTTAGAACTACACTACATTCATGTATCTCCATAGGTAAACAACACTGGGAGTCAGTGTCAAAGCATTAACAAGGGAATGAAACTAAAAGAAGCAAAAATCAAATGAATGTTTCAGATTATAATGTTTTTACTTTTTTTAAAATTAATTTATTATTATTTTTTTTCTTTTTTTTTTCTCTCAGTCTGTTATCCAAATGTAAAATAATTTCATTGCATTAGTATCATAATATTATTATTTCTTCTTTGTTTCTTTTTCAATGTATTGTAAAGCTTTGCATTTACAATTTGTAATTAAAAAAAATTTAAATAAATCGTAACTATATTTTTGTTGACATAATTACTATAATTTCCATACCTAACAATAGTCAAGTTAAACCTGAGATGCAATTTAGTCAGGTTTTCATCTTGGAATACACAATCGTCATGTACATTATCAGGGGTGGATACAGGGGGGGGGGGGGGGGGAGGGATTGGGTGGCTTGCCACCCCCCTTTAGACCATCGGTTTTAACAGTTTTCTTTTTAATTGCAACAATGAAAAAGTTTATGGACTCAGGAATATACCTGTAGCCAGCCCCCATAAAAAATCCTGGATCCGCCCTGATTGTTTCTGGTCTAATAATTAGGAACAACTGGGGCTGCACAACCCGTATATTCTTGGGGCACCCAAACCAACAAATGGTTTGCCCACTAGACAAAAAGGTTAATTTATTACCCTGATTCAGCACTTCAAAGTGAAGTACATTAAATAAAAATCATACATTGAACTTCAGCTGAAAGAGCAATGTTAACCTAAGTTAGTTACGAGCATTAGTAGAATTGAAGTACATCAGCTGTAATAGAATGAAATCTGTCAGCAATGTTCTTCTATACTACCATTATCGATTTTGGCCTGTAACTACTTCAAAACTCAGTTTTCAATGATGACCTGCACCTCCATTGTTTTATCCTTACACTGTAAGTGGGCATAGACAAGTTCACGCACCTTCACTCAGACATAACTTAAACATTTATTTAATAATATTTCGTTTTACCCTTAGTTTTTTTGACAGTGTGAATTAGTTCGGGGTACAAATGAGGCCTTAGAACAAAAAAAAAATTGTTTGAATCTTGAATTTTCAAGCTGATCCAGACCAATACTGAATCGATACCATAATTCACAATTCGTTGTTTCTTGTACTTACCTGAGTTTGGAGCTAATTTTCTGGTACTCAACCAAGCCAGCCATGGATGGTAAGTTTTGTTTGGATGCCTGAACCATCAGTCGTGTATCCTCGTATGTGTGTTCTGTGACAGGAACCTTTAAAACTCTGCATTAACAAGGCAAGACATTTAATGCATAGGCAAGGGTGACATACACTGATTTGTACAGTTATGAATGCCGGCATTTACTCCCGCGGGGGTTGGGGGGGGGGGGGGGGGGGGGGTTCTTCCATATGAAAGAGGTGGGAATGCTTGTCTTCTTGCTTAGGGCTGTAAATTTCGGATTTTGGTCTCACTTAGGGTGTTCTGGGCAAAACTCCACTGTATTTAGCCGTCAAGGTCTCGTTTAGGGTTGCAGGTAGAAAGTCACTGTATTTATTTGACTGTCTGTGTTTTAAAATGGTCTCTTTTGGGGTCAAAAAAAAGCTTGGGTCACGCCCAGATTGGTCTCTTTTAGGGGTTTGATTCTCCCCGCCCCTTTCATATGGGAGTCTCCCCTCCCCCCCCCTCCCCTCCCCCCCGGCATTTACTCCAGAGGGAATCAAAGGCTCCTGTGAGCCGACTCGCAAATATTAATGAAATATTCAGACCCTCCCATCTCTGAGACTTCTTGCTCGACCAATCAATCAATCAATCGTACTGTGCAATAGGCCACTTCGAAAAATACCATAATACTCTTTAAAGTGCAGGTTTGGGTGGTGCTTTATGTAAGCCTGATTTTTCAATTTCTTTTGTTTTCAGCAAGAACTGCACGTGCTATGCTTCAACTTCTTGGCAATTTGCATACTGTGCACATTTATATACGAACACACAATGCTACATCCTAGCGTTCCTACATGTACTCTGAATTCCATTGTGCCATTCTAACAAAGCCAAAAGGAGACTTGAATAATTACACCCCGGTAAGGCTGAGCCTGCACATAAAAGATTATTATGGTAATTTTTGAAGTGGCCTATATACATTTGTATAGTATGAATAATTTAGATATTAAATAAATATAAAATTTAATATCACACCTTGCAACTTGCTCTCGTACATTTCTTGCAAAAAGCTTTCCATCATGAATTTCCTAAAATGAAGGTCAGATATAATATTACAGTAAAGGTTAAAAAAAAATCAGATATGGTCTTGTGAGATGATTTTAAAAAGAAAATGCCTTGTGAGTGCTAAAAAATGCATGGAACATTTGCAATCTCTATATTATAGTACCACTTATCTAGGGTAATAAGTTAAGGCAAGATATACCAGTCATGTACATGTACTGTACCTCTGTGTCAGGCTTGTATACTGGCAGAATCTAAAAGGCAATTAGAGAGAAAATGAATGAGCTACAATTTAATTATTTTAAACACCAAAAAATCAAAAAATACTTATGCCAACTATGACTTTGACAATTTTAGCCACTTAAACATTTATTTTAATATGTTTGTTATTTACATGTAATAATGCATACTGTATGTTGTGGTTCAAATTTTTCTTTGGTTTGAAATTTTTAAACCAGTTTGATTTTTGTTTTCCTTTGTCTCAGAATATGTTAATGAATCTTAGACAAAGGAAAATAAAAATTAAAATGGTTTGAAAATTTTTAAACCAAAGAAAAATTTGAACCACAACACATATATATATACATGTACAAATGTTTGCAACAAATTGGAAATCCAAAAATGCAACAAGTAAAGTTGTACCTCTATTTCCAAGTAGTTGTGAAACTGGCACAAGGTCAACCAAAGAAGAGTGAGTCTAAAAAAGATAAATGAACTATTTTTACCATTTAATCAACAACTGCCTCAAAACCAGGCACTTATGGAGTTTTGATGGCAGAGGCATGAAAGGGACTGTGGGAAAAGCTTGACAGAGAGCACAAAGGACCAAACAAGGCACTTCCTATGCTTTCTTGTGCTTTTGAAAGCTGACCGCCTCTCCCATGAAGAAATCATAAGCTCCTATGAGCCAACTTGTAAAAAGAAAAAAACCTTCGGACCCTTCCCTCTCTTAGACGTTTATACTCCACCGACGGACGCACCCCCATCCCCCCTGCATCAGTAACTCCCCACCTTCCCATCACTTCAATGCCGTCCCCACGGGTAAGGCAAGTGACCATTACATATATCAACAGCTCAATGTTAACGGCTGAAAGACCAAAATTTGCATATTTTCCCTGTATGCTATGACTAATGCTCAGCGCTTCGCATATTCACGTCTGAGTTAAAAAGGGCAGCACCCGGATAACTATGTGTTACCAAGCATATCATATTTACATTCATGTATAATAGAATATATATATATTTTATATTTTATAATTTGATAATGTATGATTAGTACCTTCACCGTTGCCATAATTAAAATCTGTGGGATATCTGTTAAACTCATAAATTATGCAAAGCGTTGTTTCAAACATGTTATAGCTGCATTTGGGTGAAAATTTCACTTGATTGCTTGACCACTTGCTAGATTGATTGATGGGCTGCAAACAATGTTGAGCCCACAATATGCAATGATCACCTGATTTATCCATGGGGATGGAATTGGAGGGAGGGACGTTGGATATTGCAGGGGTCAGGGGGGTGTGGAACAAAATGCCTAGGAGAGGGGAGGGTCGGTGTCATCACATGATATGTAATGGTCACCTATCCTGTGCATGTATCTACCTATGAAGGCGGCGTTGGAGGGAGGGGATGGTGGGAAGTTTGACAAAGGGGGTGGGGGTTGGTGGAGTAAAATGCCTCAGAGAGGAAAGGGTCAGAAGGTGTGAAGAATCTTTTATTTTAAGCATTTCCTGTTCATGAGTTGGCTCATAAGAGCCTACATTGTATGATTTGTTCTTTGGAGCAATCAATGAGATAATTAATAAAATAAAAAAATAAAATAAGAGAATTGTTGTTAAATTCATTTGATAAAAGCACAGAATAGTTACTAACCCACTTGGCCCAGACCATGTCCACGTCACAGTGTCCTGCAATGAATAAGATACATATTAATGAAAAGAGACATGAATTTCTTGTCTTCAGTTACAATGTTCTTTTTGATCAGGTTAACTTCAATAATTCAAAAAGCAAAGTAATATTATCTAGTGGAAAAATCACTATCAAATACAGTTTGTATCTACGATAAAAAACATAATAAAATGTACTGTATTCATTTGCACACACATTTTATTTGATGGAAAGTGATTTATCCATACTGTTCAGTTTTGAAAACCTTCCTCTTAAAAGTGACAGCTTGTCCAAAACTTATAATTAATTATAATGTTTTTACAAGTTAAGTGACATCACCATATTTGAGAGCTTAATCGTACGTCATAAATGCGGCTACCTCTCCTGGGCAACTGTCTGTATTGCATACATGTACATGCATAAATTGAATTGTGTAAACTATGGCTTTTTCACTTACCAGTCTGTTAGGATATTTCAGGGCAACTGGTTGAACAGGACTGCCAGTGTAAAAGGCACCTATCAAACAAAGATCAAGGGAATCAGAGAAAAATAACAACAATATTTATTATTAATTATTTATTGTTTTTGTTAAATAGAATCTTTAAATTCACAAATAGGGAAACAAATTTTTGACTCATGGCTCAATTGATAACCCTAGAAATGTCAGCAATGATAGCAAGAAATACAATGTATTTATCTAATACTATTGCATAAAACATGCTAGTAACTAAAGATAATTCATTTTAAATTTGCACCAACCTGGTTTGAATGTGATGAGGCATTTTCGATTTGTACAGGTTCCTGCATTTTAACCCAGAAAAATAGTTTTGAGAACAAGAAATATAACTTAGCTGCAGGTTGCATGGCTCCAAAATAAATTGATAGTTCTGGTAGTGATTGCAACAACAATAATTTTTTTTACAGAATGACTGGCATAAACAGGAAGCCCTGCTGCTACCTCCAAAGGGGCTGCAAGTACTGGCCAGCACCCTCTTGAGTTTAACTTGAATAGTGCAAATTATATTAAGCCACATTAATATTTTGTAAGAGTACAAATGAGACAGGATCTGCTAGGAAGAGTGGGAAGCACTTTGAGTACATGTACATATTGTTTGCATCAATGATGATATGCAAATTTGTAGTGAAGTTAGAACAATGTCACACTAAGCATTTGAATTATTACTACTAACATAGACTATAAATGACAAAAGAAATAATGCATGCACAAAGGAATGCCTCTAAAGTGTACTTTTTGTAACATATAATAACGCAAAAAAGTGTTTTGCGTATGCATTAGTCACTTATTCACTTTAAATTAGTCGATATTAATAGTTTCTATTTTAATTACTGTCAATAAATTGTTGTTGTTGTTGTTGTTTTGTTGTTATTTTGAGCTGCACTGTAGTTTTATAACCCACATGTTCCCATCAAAACAATATCAAATTAATAACCTTCTGGGAAAATCGCTATGTGAGGCCACTTTCCACCAGAACTTGCTCGTCTTTTTATTTCCAAAATTGTCTTTTTTCGAGAATTTGGATCTGTTCTTGACACATACACAGGCTGCAAAGCGCGGAGACAAGCTGTGGAAAAAAAATAATGTGTTAACTTTACAATCATGTACTTAATTTTAGTCTTTATCATCTGAAGATGTTGAGTATGCCAATATCTACATGACATGTATACCTGTAACACATGTTGTGGCAGTAAATATTATAATTTCTGTTTTCATCTGTCTCAAATTTATTACCATAAATTTTCGTGCGACATGCCTTATTGTGACCACCTAACAAACTTTTTTACAAGTTTCTATGATACCACCAGCTAATTCTTACATGCATAATTATTTTCTTAACTGAGGATACTTGTGGAGCAATAAAGTGAATAAAATCTTTGTGCCAGTATTTTGTTAACCAATTCTAAACTCCCACGGTGGGCACAGATTCACTCAAAATCGCTCACCATTCGCGTGCTAACAAAAAATGGCGGAAATCAGGGGCCCATCAATTTTCGAAATGTGATATCTTTGGATCTCATCAACATATTAACGAACTTTTTTCACTTTTGAAATTATTATGGCGTGTACTTTCAGAAACTGTCATCAGATATCCCATAATACTAATTTCAAATTTTGGCGCCATCTTTGTGACGTCATTTTCCCGCCAAAATACTTGAAATTTAAAAAACCAAAAACATACGATTTTTGCGAATGATAACTTCTATATTGTTGTAAAATTTCAGCTTCCTAGGTTCAAAACTGTTAAAGTTGAATGAAGCGCAAGTTTTTCAGTCGATTTGATTCTAAATGACCTTTGACCCCCGCAAATAATGTGCGGGGAGTTCAAATTTTGAAACGTCATATCTTTTGATCGGATCAACGTATTTACGAGATTTTTTCAGTTTTGAGATGCTTGCGGCGAGTGCTTTCAGAAATTGTCATTAGATATCCCATAATACTAAGTTATTTTTTTGGCGCCAACTTTATGACGTCATTTTCCCGCCAAAAAATGCAAAAATGGAAAAACAAAAAATATTACTTTGTGAAAATGATGAGTTCTGTGCTGTTGTGAAATTTCATGTTAACAACATCAAAACGTAAAAAGTTATTATTATATCGTGAAATGTCGAGCGATTTCGAGTGAATCTGTGCCCACCGTGTCCTGTGATAAATACATGTATGAAGCAAAAAGATTACTAACATTATATTGTGCTCAATGAGGAAGCAATTGCTCATAAATTGAATTTGTGCTCTCTGATTGGGTAACTTGTAAAAAGGATTGTTGGGTGCTCACAGTAAGGTGACTGTCGCACTGTAATCTAAGCCGAATGAAAAAACAAAACCACAACACGTCACACTGATAACCCGTAATTACTGCAACTGACCTCCTATAAGTGGAATTGAATCATTTTCTTTGCGAGATATTGGCGATGTGGTGCAAATGACAGCTAATGCCAGGGCATCAATGAAAGATGAATGTGGAGCTGCAGCAATAATAGGAGCCTCCTCAGATCTGCTGAGTTGGCCTTTTACTTTAATCCAGTGGAAACCCATGCAGAACAGCAGTGCTCGTGCAATGCCCCGCAGAGGCTTTCTCATAATCCTGAAGTGCGAAACACAGGGTTGTTTGAGTTAAAACATTTAATTGCATGATTGTTCAAATGTACATTAAACTTCAAACTGCAGGAGGGGTGAGATAGAATGATGTATATTATTTTTTTGGAATTGGATAGCTGTAATTGGCACCTAAAAAAAATGATAAAAAATATCCCTGACCTTAAGTTAGCTTTTAGGTAAAAAAAGTCCAGGTACATAGACTTTTTAATCTCAAATTTTGCTATTGATACAATTAATTATTAACATATTAATCAAAACTATAACAAAATTCTCGAATCTGATTGGTTATCAGCAGACCCGATTAGAGCATTAATAGGACAGTTTAAGTGTCATGCTTGTAATTGGACAGTACGCGTCATTTGCATGTGCTATCCTTTTTCCATGCAAGCATCTCTCAAAAACACACTCAGTTGTTATGTTTTTAATCACCAAAATGTGCAACCATTTAACGTTTTATCCTCAAATTTTGTTATAGTTATCTAATGATTAATTGGTAACAGGACTTTGTGTCGCCAATTTTATCTGTAATCATACTCGTGATTAAACAAATTGGACTCCCGCGATTTTGTTAATCACTCGTATGATTACAGACCGAATTGGACTCCACTCAGTCCTATTGCCATTATTAATTATTTATTGGACTTTGTGTTGTCGGTAGTCCCAGTCATTTAAAAAACTATTGAGATGACTGGGATGATCATATGGAAACACTACCCAGAAAATCGCAAATGACTGGGATGACCGGGACAACCTCGGTCGCTTGGATAGAACTGACTTCTATCCGGACGACTGGGATGACTGTGAAAGATCTGAAGCGATCATATGGAAACCTTTCACACACGACAGAGATGACCGAGGCGATCTAAATCTATCCCAGAAAGCATCACTTTGTTTCAGAATTCATTTCTATACCTGCCAAGTTTCGTGCCTTAGGCATGAGTCTCATGCCTGAGAGTCCAAAACTCCGATCTCACACCTACTCACGCCTATGGAGCAATTTCTCAAGCCTGACTTACAGATTTGAGCTATGAGCATTAACTGATCGCATAATCCAATTAAAAATATAGTGACATTCATGAAAATATGGCACTTTTTTTGTGGATTTTTATTGTTCTGAACATTACTTGTAATTACAGCTGGATGTTATTAAACCGAGGTCTTAGGTTCATGGACACTTCCGAATTCTTTGGAACACCTTCGGTATAGATCGGGTTCTCTTCAGATTTGGCCGGGTCGCCTTTGGAAATCCTGGCACTCCCACGAAAAAATTATCACGCCTAGCACTCAGAAAAAGTTGGCAGGTATACAATTCTCGACCACACCCTCTCACTTTATCAGGCGATTATATGGAAACCCTAGAGTCATCCGGATCGTCCCAGTCATCTCAATAGTTTTTTAAACAAGTGGGGCATCCGAGATGACCTGGACGATTATATGGAAACCTGACAATGTTGATTGATTGATTGCTTGATTGATTAATAAGAAGATCCTTAACACAATTAACACCAGTCAATCCTCTCTACAACGGCCATCTTCAGACAGACCTTTCCAACCATTGTAGAGAGTTGGCCATTAGAGGATTTGAGTGAGTGAATGAGAAGTTGGGACAAGAAAAACTGGTCGTTGTAGAGAGGTGGCCGTTATGGGGAGGCGGCTTTTAGTAGAGGTTCTAATGTATTACCTTCTGTATCCAGACAAGGGTTGAGGCTCTTCCTCTTTTTTCATGCATGCAGTTGTAAGTGTTGCTATTAAGCTGGCCAGAAGAACAAGCAGGAACAAACAGATAAGTCTAATAGGAAACAGTGTAAAGCTAAGAACTGCAACCTGAAATGAAATAATAGATAAAATTAAAAAAAAAATTAAATGTGGCTTTTGATAGCCACGATTTAATTTATAAATTGGGTGAGGTTAAACCTGAGACTGCACTTTCTTCACAGTTTCCCCCTAGTATGTGACTAGGAGTAGGTGACATGCTGTGAGGCATATGAATAGTCAACATTATAAACATGAATGAAATCAGTGTTATTAATATATTTTGCACAAAGAAATTTTTACTTTCCTTGTATACAAATGTATACATATTAATTATATTGTTTAAACAAAAAGACTTCACTTTCCTTGGGATTGTTTGAACACAAAATTTCAGTTTTCTACCTGCAGTTTCACATTGCTGGCAGGAAAAAAAAGTTTTGTTACCAGACTAAATATTGGATAATGAATTGCCCACAAAAATAGAAATAAGTTTAGCCAAAAGTTAAGCTAAATTAGCACCCTAAATCTCATTCAGGGTTTCAGTATATAGAATTGACACATTTTCATGGAATAATTACCACATAAGCTTCGATACAACTAAAAAGCACCGCCACAGATATTAGACTTGCAGATCAAAGTTTGTTTACCTTTTTCCAACTGGGAAGATACACTATTGCTTTCCAACGCTTACACCAGCTGTTACACTTATGAAGCTCACTTCTTCCTATCGCGAAATGTCTTATATTTATACCTTAAAACGGCCTTTCTATGCTCCTAGAATCAATAAAGGAATTGGGAAAAGGCTAATTTTCAACTCACCTTGAGCTTATCGCAGGCTGTAAGTTCGAGACGATATGTGAACGGGTTTTGGACCTCAGGTTCAATGAGCGATTTGGCTCGCAGAAGAACTTTTCTCTTTGGCACTTCAGACATTTTGAACTGAATTTCAACCACTCCAACTGTTTAGCTATCTGGCATATTTACTGAGTAGATGATCGAAAGGGATGTCGTGCAGTCATGCGCTACACGCTACACTAGTTGGCATTTTTTGGCAAAATTGTTTTGAACTGTTTGACTGTGGCCGCGAAGACCTGATATCGATCGTGTATCGTTTTATTACCCAAATATGGTCATCATTACCATATCTGGAATTGGCAAAGGAGCCCGGGAACCAATTTATTTTGAAATATTATCCCAAGGATCCCAAGTACTCCTAGAAACCATTGTTTCGGAGCCCAGAACACCTGCGAGCAAGCTCTCGGGCTCGGGGTTTCGGGTTTGGGGGAGCGGAGAGCGAGATCCTTTCCCTCCCCCACCCCTTCCCCCCTCTCCCAAACCCGCCCCCGAGAGCTTGCTCGCAGGCTAGAGCCCAGTTTGTGTCTTTCATTTTTTTTTCGGACAACTTCACTTTCCTGGCATTTTTTTTAGCACGACTTTTTTTCGGCACGACTTTTTTCCGGCACGACTTTTTTTCTGGCACAACTTTTCTGGCACGACTTTTTTGGCACGAGCTTTTTGGCATGAACATGACAGAACACCGCTGAGCTATTGCAGTTTCAAAATTCAATATGGCGGCCAGTGGCCACAGGGAGCAAATTGTCGATTGATTTGATTGATTTGCTGCCTGACTTCTTGTATTATTCTTGTATTGGTATATATGTATTATCTTTTTCAATATCTGATTTACGTTACTTGTTATTTAATATTTGATGTTTGTTATATGCTATTTATTTTCTTAGAGTATCCAATAAAGCAATTAAAAAAATATATAACTAGGTGTCAAACTGAGGAGAGCGATAATTTGTTATGATGTTAAACATAAAAATTGCCATATGTAATGTAACAAGATCAGAGAGCTTAATGATTTTTAATAATCTAAACAGTGGAGTTGAATCTTTGTTTTTTCTTTTCAATTTAGTCATGTATATATACTCAGGGTGGCATCTGTAAAGTCCTCGCCAAACGGAACGCTTGTCGACGCAAGTTTAAAAAATATCAAGTTGCGGACAAACTTGCTTTGGGTGGCCAAACGTGGCAGTCTAAATTGTTCGCAAATTTAGTTGTAAAAATGCCATTTATTTGCAGCCTTGTGCCGCGCGACTACATGCGTTTGATCAGCGGCCAAAATTAAACGGTGAACAACTTGCGCCTACTTCGGGAAAAATTTGAGCTCAATCAAAGTGATTATAAGTCGACGCAAGCCTCGCAAGTACATGTACTCTCAAGTCCTGGCAAAACGGAGTCGCAAGTTTGCCGGTTTGCCAGGGCTCAAAAACATGAACATTAGACTTTGTCTACGCTATAACGGACCTTTCGCCGGCAGGAAAACCACATCGGATAGGGCTTTTGTTCACACATAAAACGCTGATTTCGGGGCGGTTTCTGTAACGGAGCGAAGCTGCGCCGCGTCGATCTTGAAAGCGAATCGTCACCTATCGGATAGGTGCCTGCGCCACTCTTTGTGGCAGTGTGAACAGGTATTCGCGTAGCGGAAGTGAATGAGTAGGAGCAAGGATAGGAACCCACTGAAGCGGATGTAAATATACAGGAGCGATCGAGGATTGGAATTTAGTGTGGCCTTATTTTTACACAGGGCATTTCTATGGATTTCTACTATCTCAAGCGCTTTTCTGACTTTACAGTTCTGCATTAGACTTGTAAACGAGCGAACATCGAAGAAGAAGATCAAGTTCATCGTCCGTCAACGAAAAATCTTTGGAAGCCGCCATATTGAAAATAGGCGAAAAAAAAAACCGCCGCACGAGCGTAAATAGTATTTTCAGCACCAAACCCTCTTCGGCCAACGCTCTGGTACGATCTGTTGGACTGTGTAAACGACTTGTTCCAGTTCTGTGCCGTTTCTGTTAATACCCGGCCGGAGTATTTTTCATGTCGACATGATAAGCTATCTTGTACAGTGTAGACATAGCCTTGGGCAAGCGCTGCCTTTTCGCCTGGCGATGGTATCGCGCGGGGAAACAGGGAGCGCGGGGCATCTTGGGAAGGCTACACCAGATATCCAGAATAAGGAGCGTCCGAGCGACGTCTGGGAACGAGGAGGAGGCGAGCGAAATTTCGATATTTGGACGAGAAACTGTCCTCTTCAACCGTATGAGAAATGGCCGTAATAGACCAATTCCGATATATTAAAATTCATACTTGGCTCCGAGGCTTAGGGGAATAAAACAAAAAAAATAAATTATTCATACCTGAACCTCGATGTGATTTCTTTTGTTTTATTCCCCTAAGCCTCGGAGCCAAGTATGAATTTTAATATATCGGAATTGGTCTATTGACTTTCAATAGGTGGTTTTCACTCACGTGACCTTCAGTCCTGTGGGACTCAAATGACAAAGACCATGGCGGCCATGTTGGTGCACATAACAAAAGAAGTTCATTAAAATTCTTTTGTAGGTGTGCACCAACATGGCCGCCGTGACGTAACGTAAAAACCACCCATATGAATGGAAGTGAAAGCCGGATCTAAATGGATTTTCTATAAAATAAGTACTCTGACTCCAACACAAACAAGAAAGCTGATCTTTATTGAAACTTTTCATGCCCAACAAACATTCCACTTTGCCACATCAGTAAAATTTATCATACACCAACATGCTGTGCAAAGCCCAATTTTGAAATTCTTATGAAATATTGAAATTCTTATTAAATAACAAATATTCTCTCTGTAAAAGTCTTTCAAATATAAAATATTATATTAGCCAACATACAGTTGCGCATTTAAATCAATAAAACGTGAATTTAAATACTGTACACAATTCGAAATAATTCTGCAACCCACTAGTCATTCTAATTAAAATTATACCATATGTAATATTAAACCTAGCAATTGATTGATACAATTATCTTTGGCAGCCATATTATTCTAATCTGTTAACTTATTTCTAGTCCATAACTATTCATATTTCTGATGCAAAAGTGCAATTTAATTATTAAATAATCTGATAATTGTATTAATTACAAATTATACTGTATTCAATTAGTTGTTGTTTATTTATTTATTTCCTATAAATAATGAAAAATTTGTACTGACAATAAAATCTGGGATTTGTGCGAAATATTTAACTATTAAATAGATAATATTCTTATAATTCTGCATTCGATCTTGCTCATTGCTTTAATCTTGCATTAAAGATAAATATATAAAGTCATCTCCCATAACCGATTCACTTTTTCACCAATTTTACAATAATTCAATTTTACCTCTAGCACCTTTAGCGTCATTCGCTTTCCACAAAATTCTAATTTCACAAAATACTTAGTAAAAAATGGCGACTTGCAGACTCCACTGCTAAATTTCCTCATACGAGTATCGATTCTCTCACGTGATTTGTAACAGTAGTATCATTCGGCAGCAGACTTGACAGCAATGTAATCAGTTCATGATGGCGGGAAATAAATTCTTGAAACTCTTCTGAAAAAAAGAAAAAGAAATTGCGACTTGCAGACTCCACTGCTAAATTTCCTCATATGAGTATCGATTCTCTCACGTGATTTGTAACAGTAGTATCATTCGGCAGCAGACTTGACAGCAATGTAGTCAGTTCATGATGGCGGGAAATAAATTCTTGAAACTCTTCTGAAAAAAAGAAAAAGAAATAAAATGCAAATGCCCTCAAAAGGCTACGCAGCACAAAGGAACATCGAAAGACGGTGTGGTGTCCGTGACATAAAATGTCAGAATGAAACTTCAATTTTCATTCTCATCTCTGAACCATTATCGAGGTGAAACTAAAAAGAACACTAAACAAATCATTACAATTTGATGTATGAATATTTATTATTTTTGCATCAAGACGAAAATTTATTGATGCCTATGTAGTTTCAATCCTAATTCGGTACTCAGCATACCGTCCTGTCATTCTATTATTCATTGGCATAAATCTACTTGCGGTTTTTTTGTATCGAAGGTAATTACACAATTGCTTTGGTTTTGCATTGCTACGCTTTGTGATTGGCTAAAAAATCTCGCGCCACTTTCTTGACCAATCAGAAGTAAAACCAAAACCATTGGTTCATTGGATTATTTACGACTGTTGTGATTGGTCAGAGTAATTACTTTGGTTTTGGTTTTACGACACTCAAATGAAAACTGCTCTATTATCTACGCTACTCACTATCTATTCTGTTGTTGAAAGTGAACCGATTATCCGCGCGTGGCGTGACCTATTTATATGTTTATTCAATAAAAACGCGAGCCTATCTTGTTGTTAAGTTTTGAACGCCAAGTAGATTTATACTAAAACAATTAGATTATTCGCTCTTGATTTCTATGCGTGATAGCTGATTTGGGTTTCGCCCAAATCAACTATCACGCGATAGAAATCTCGAGCTCATAATCTAATTGTTAAAGAACATCGAGTTTCGTAAAACCTAGTAATGACTCTGGCCAATCAAAACAGAGGCAGACAATCCAATGAACCAATCAGAGCTCGAAGGACATACATGCAAGTCGGCGCCTAGCGCGGGAAAACGCGTGCGAGTGATTGGTTGAGAAAGTGGCACGAGATTTTTTAGCCAGTCGCAAAGCGTAGCAATGCGAAACCAAAGCAATCGAGAAAAAAATTTTGACACCCAATTGAAAACCGCTCTAGTACAAATAATAACGAGTAAAGGATTAAGACAACTATTGCCGCTTATTCATAACTAAATAAAGTTTTGAATAAAGCAAAATTGCGATGTCGAGAAAAAAAACTTTATCAAGAAGCAAAAAACTGCATGATTAAGAAAGAAAGCCAAGAAAGCAAAACTTGATTGGGCGTTTAAAATAGGTGTTAAACAATACAAAATCACTTTTAAACTTGTCGGAACGACACAAAGGCTGTGGCCGCGGTCGTTTTAGAGGTGGCTGTTAACTATGATAGAGGCCTTGTAACAGTAATGTACTAACAGGTCTGACAACTGGCCGCCACATGAAGTGCGGCTGTTAATAAGGTTTGACTTTCAATAAATAAATAAAATAAATAAATTTTGCATGTTCAAGCTAACTCACCATTTCTACTTCTCACGTTATGATTGTCATAGCTTGCGTCGTCAATAATCTGTAAAATGCTCTTCAAAATATCTTCTGTCTTGCTATCAAGGATCTGTTTTTTATTTGGCTTGCTGTATTCTTGCAAAACCTGCGACACATTTTTGAGCATCAGGTATAAGGGACGTATTTTATATCACAAAAAGTTACGGGGACATATGCGAATGTCTAAAACATATCGAGCAAGAGTATTTTTAATTGGTTTCGTACTGTGAGGTGTTGAAGTACATTATAAAAGTAAGCTGATTTTTTATTTTTTGCTGTACATGTTGCATTTTACTTTTTTCCGCATCTTCATTTTCTAAGGGTTTTTTTGCCGCCGAAACCTCTATTTTTGCAAGACTAGGCGAGGAAATATCCTATTTAATACAAAAACATATTGGAAAGAACTTTCCAGAACTCAAACACTTTTTTTTGTCATTTCACAAGAAGACGGCACAGTGTTTGTCAACATTAGCCAAAATTGCGAACCTCGGGCCGTTAAACTAGGAAACATTGTTAACTTGCGGAAACATGTGGCTAACTGGGAGACATCTGTTTTGAAAGCAAAATTTGCGACTTGATTCAATAACATTTTCTTGCATCCACGAAGCAAGGTTTGCGTCCGTGACAAATGTTTCTCGCACGGCCAAACTGCCGAACATTTGCTATCGCTACAATGTTTCCGCAGCAAAGTTTCCTCGTTTAGTCAGACCCCAAGTTTCAAATATTTGTAGTTCCGAATTTCTCAACGAACTTCGCAGCCCGTCCGTCAGAAGTTGTGTGTGGAACGGACCATGACACTTAACATACATAAAAAATACCTTTAATGCACGTTGAGTGACTTCCTTTTTTGTTGCTACTCTGGCCAGACAAACTGACCCTACCAAGTACTGTTGGAAGTTAATAATACCTCTATTCTTCTATAAAACACAAAACATTCATCAAATCGTCACAGTCGAAAGAATTATAAGACTCGACAAAGTCAAACATTTTTTTTCTGTCAAAAACTCTAAAATCTGGGGTCAATTCAATAAAACTTTTACAGGTGTAATTTGCAAGAATAGCTATTGTTTTCAACCTCTAAAACAATGGCAACACTTGCAAATTACACTTGTTTTATTAAATCGACCCCTGGTTTTCGCCAGTGATATAAGCATAAGCGGAAGAATTTAACAGCGCTTATATCCAGTGAAAACGGGTCCGACATGATAAGCATAAGCAAGATCTTGACGCAATTTTTTATGCTTCCGCTCATGCGTATGCTTATGCTTTTGTCGCTAGAAAAAAAAACAGGCTTAACTCAGAGTTCAAATAAACGTTAGTAATGGTCCTAGTAAGAACTAGGCAACATTACAGCAAGGAATGAAGAAGGGTGTTAATTGTGATATTGTTGAAACCGTCCACCTCATTGGCTAAAACGTGAAAATCTACCCTCACTTAACCAGATAGTGCATTTATTTCTCTCTTGTTGGCTAATTGGTTCCCTTTTAGTGAAAACTATTCTGAGTTTTAATGCAACCAAAATTCTATGTGGGAAACATGTAAAATTAGAAGCCTTTCTTGGCCATTGTTTTGGAGTTTCACGATTGGATGAAATCTTGTAGCACAAAAGAAACATCACTTTAAAATAAAGTTCCAGTAAATTTTATTAAAAAAAATATGTTGTCCATAGGTTGATGCATTCTCAGTAAAAAAACCTAAACAATCTTATGTGGAAAAAGCGAAATGCCGCGGAACAATAGAGCATTGCCTAGTTCTTACACGCACTGTTACTAAATCGAGAAAATATGGAAATACTATTAATTAAAAGCAGTATTTCTAGCTAAGCTGAATTCGTTACTAGCAGAACCACAAAATACCCCAGGTGGTTTTATCCCCCTTCCGCCCCCCGTCTTCACCCGCCCCACGTTCTGTTTAGGATTAAAAAAAAACATAACCACGTGAAATCCTAAATTACCCTGTCGAAAATGGAAAATATTTCCTGAACAGGAGTTGAAGTGGGTAACTTGTAATGCAGTGCAAAATCTTGCAGGGATATTTGCCCATCTTTATCTGAGTCCAGAATTGCAAATCTCTTAAGATGCTCCTTTACAGAATCTAAGTTCAGTCTGGAAAACAATCAAACACAGAACGTTTGAGGCACTATGAGTCAAGTGTACCAAACTGGTCCCCAGGGTCTTATCCGCTTTCATAATGGCGGGGTGGGCATGGAAACAAGTGGACAAGGTTGCCAAAATGGTAGAGTCTAAATGCTATAGCTCAAAAGGAGGTCGGACACCTTAATGAGAATATATAACAGAGTAACTAATTAGCTTTGAGTTGAGGTTAGGGTTAGCAGTTTATATAGTTAAATTTAGGCCTAAACAACCCGAGAAGCTAGGTGGTATCCTGGAACGGTAGGCTATGTAAGCCTAAGCCTAGCTGAGGTCACAGGTTCAATCCAGAGTGGGGATTTTAGATTTTCTTTTTTACACTTAAAAATTTATTGAAAATAAAATTCGAAGTGTCGACATTACGTTATATAATTCTCAATAAGGTGTCCGACCGCCTTCTGCGCCATAGCAGGTAGACTCTACCTGCCAAAATACTCTGTGACACACGATGCCAAATGGCGTTTTTGGAGGTTATTTCCAGTGATTGGCAGCCGTATTTGTTTTCTGGAAATCTGAAACGGTCGTGACTAGAATGGGTACTCCAAAATCAGGTTGGACCACCTCGGACACTTATTGAGAATTATATAACGTAATGTCGACACTTAGAATTTATTTTCAATCAATTTTTAAGTGTAAAAAGGAAAATCTAAAATCCCCACTCAGGATTGAACCTGTGACCTCAGCTAGGATTAGGATAAACATTTCCCACCGTACCACTGTACCACCCAGCTTCTCGGGTTGCTTAGTCCTAAATTTAAGTATAAAAACTGCTAATCCCAACCTCAACTGAAAGCTAGCCAGTTACTCCGTTATATAAGTTTAAATAAGGCGTCCGAGGTGGTCCAACCTGATTCTAGTCACCACCAATCTGAAACCGTTGTTCAAACGAAACAAAGACATTCCATCACATTTTACGCGAAAAAATGCTCCTGGGCCGAGTTGTTCACAACACGATTAAGCTAACCCAGGATTAGCGTCAATTTTGAATCCAGTTAAATAACTGAACAATTGAAAATTTTCCAAAGTTTTCTGCCCTTCAGTTTTGAATTAAACTTGTCTTCACTACTAGCTACAAATACTTTTGAAAACATTTTTAAACAGAGAAATGAAATCCTCGGTTAACTTTAAATCCAGGATTAGCGTTAATCGGCTTTCGAACAACCGGGCCCTTAGCACTAATCCTGGATTAACTGTCAACAGAACATATGAGTTGTCATGGTAATTAACCCTGAATTAGCGCTAATCGTCCTTCGAACAACTCGGCCCAGGACATTTGGAGTATTTTGACCCTGGGGACGAAGTTTCAAATGTGCAAGGCAAAAAATAAACCGACCCTAATGGGGTTTCTGAATCTGCACCATCCTGAAAAATCCTGTCCAACTGCAACTGGATGCTCAACATGTATAAATGCACAGTGTTATGCTCAACAAATAGAAAATGAAATGCATCTTCACACAACCCGATGCACGCATGAGAGAGTGCTTGGTAGAATTTTGTTTTTACGTAATAGACCAATTCCGATATATTAAAATTCATACTTGGCTCCGAGGCTTAGGGGAATAAAACAAAAGAAATAAATTATTCATCCCTGAACCTCGATATGATTTCTTTTGTTTTATTCCCCTAAGCCTCGGAGCCAAGTATGAATTTTAATATATCGGAATTGGTCTATTATTTTGTTTTTACATCATGTTTTGTCAGCACGCACAAAATGACTATTATCCATTTCCTTTAAAGAACAAAACCTGAATATAAACCGTTTATGGTAGATGAGTTCACAAACCCTCATTACCTCATTGAAAACACTCGGTTCACAGATGTTTTCTTGTTTATTGAGATGCGGGGACCAAAACAAATTTCTCTTTCGTAAACGGCCATTTTAGCGACACTTGGAAACATTTTCACCAGTATCTTAAAGACTGCATGAAAAACAACCCTGCAGAAACCAGACTACATTGTTATAATATGAGCCAAATTTTATGAAGATCTGCAATATAAAATGTGTTAAAATGACAAAGTTACCCTAGTTTTGCTGCAGTGTGTTTAAATTCTATGACCCCTGTTTCAGATGGAAGGCCATTTTTGGTAGCTGTAGCCATCAAGAGGGTGTCCTCAAATGAGTGCCCGGTCACAGGAAGATTTAAACTCCTACAAAAATAACAACTCATTATATTTTCAGTGCTGGAAATAATCCAACATTTTGATCCGACATTTAACAAAGTTGGTCGGACATCCGCCATTTTGAGACACGTTAACATACATAATGTGCTATAAATACATTTGAAGTTTGCAATGCATTATAGGGTGATTTTTGTGATTTGTTTTCAATCGAGAGAGTATTTTTACAGAAAAATAAACGGTGCAAACAGCATAAATTCCTATTTTAATGCTTTTGCAATCAAATGCAATGGCTTGACAAGGCTTTCAAGAAAAAAAGCCAAGTCATTTTTGTGCTCGGACACCATGTGCAAGCATAATAAAAAATAGGCTTTTTTTGGGGAGCATGTGTCTAATGCACGACGTTAAATAATTGGATGTACAGTTAATTCAACCTTCTTCTTGTGGAATTTTGGGATCTACCCCTTATAGTTTCCCAAGTTGAAGTCGTTTATGACTGAAAGGATCACCAACTCTACTAGGTCGCCTGGTAGGTAGCAATGATATTCTTAACCCACGGGGCTGTCACGAGCCTTCTCTGAATATTCGTCAATATTAATGATGATTTCAAGCGTTACCTTGCCATAAACTGTTGAACATGCTCAGCATACAGTTTAGGATTCTCTTTTTCCTGAAACCAATAAAAGTAAAGAATTGTTTTTAATAGTAGTTGATAATTACTAGCGACAGTTCAATATGTTTTTTACAGGTAACAGTTTACGAGTAAACAAAATCTTTTTTAAGTGTGAAAACTATTATACAGCTTAAGGACGTTCGCGCTAATTGTTTATGCGCATCCTTACTGCGCGCGCAATTCATGTCGCAACGCCATGCTTCGTCATGCACGAGCGCGCGCGCAAGAGAAGAAAATCTAAGCACATAAAGAGCTTATAGCGGTTGCGTTAACCTTGCTTAGATTTAACTCGCTTGGATGGTCGGTGACCCCCAAATTTTTTTTCATAGATAATTTTCTTTGCCAATTCTCGACAGATTGTGAAAAAATGAACAAAAAATCAATGTAGGAAGTTTAAATTGTTTCCATTTTTCTACCCGCGCGCCATCGAATCCTGCCAACTTGCGGCTGTCAGAGTTTGCAAATGCTGTCGTTTAAAGATGAAATTTACTTCAAGAAACGTCACCAGTTGAATGAATTTGCTGAACAGACCTACAAGCATAAAATTTGGGAAAGAAAGTTGCATTTTAGAGATTCATTTGCAATATTTTTAGACTAACAGACATTGGGATCATATCCCGTAAGGAAGACCAATTTTTCAAAATTAGGGTCGCCTTTCAGATAGCTTATCTCAGAAACGAAGTCGGTGACCCCTTAATTTTTTTGCGTTTCTGACACAAGTAACTCATAACCTAGCTGTAGCAAAAGTTTTATAAAAAAATCAATGTTAGAAGATTTTCGCGCGAACGTCCTTAAGCTGCTGTTACACGTAACAATTTTTCCTGCAACTTGTCTCGCAAAAAAAATTGTTGCAAGTTGCACGTAAAATGTTACACGTTACAATAGGCCATTTGCACGATTGTTTTGTAGTGCAAATTAGGGCTATTGTTATTTAAACCGCACTGGGATTACAAATTTTAATAAGAAAGGAAAAACGAAATGAATTCTGGTAGTTGTAGTCAAATGACGCCATCGTGCAAATGGCCTATTGTCATGCAAATTGTCTCGCGAAAAAAATTGGGTAAGTTGAAAAATGACGCATCTGTTGACTAAAGAGTGCGGCGAAACAAGTTGCAAGAGCCACGTTACACACGTATTTTTGTTGTGCAACTTGAAGAAATTTGTTGCAGAAGTAGAAAACGATTCAACTTCTCATGCAACTTAGGGGCTATACACATGATACCGGAATGAGTTTCACTCCGGAATGAGTTTCGTTCCAAAATGAAGTACATACTGCATGTATTCACATGACAAAATCGACCGGCTCAGCCTAAGGCCTTCTCGCCTGAGTGGTTTTCGCGCCAGCAAAAACAAGGATGGCGCAAGTTTCGCGCAGATATGCATGCGCCACTCGCCTAAGACTACACGGTTTGCGGTTTTCATCTTGGAACTAAGTTTGTTTTCAGTTTACATGATACTAGAATGAAATGTCATACCAGAACGAGAATTTCATTCGGATTGAAAACCGGAGTGAACTCATTCCGGAATGACCTGTACGGGAACAAAATTTAGTCTTGGTATCATGTAAACAGATACAGAGAAATATATGGAGATGGAATGAACTCGTTCCAGAATGAAAGTCATTCCGGTATCATGTGAATAGCCCCTTAAAAAAAAATTCAGTTGCACGAGGGCGTGTTACACGTAAAAATCGTGCGTGCAACTTGCAACAATTTTTTTTAGCGAGACAAGTTGCACGAAAAATTGTTACGTGTAACAGCAGCTTTAAGCTTTTCAGTTATTTTAGGGGCTATTCACATGATACCGGAATGACTTTCATTCTGGAACGAGTTCATTCCATGTCCATATATTTTTCTGTATCTGTTTGCATGATACCGAGACGAACAGGTCATTCCGCAAACCGTGTAGTCTGGGGCGAGTGTCGCATGCGTATCGTTGCGCGAAACTTGCGCCATCTTTGTTTTCTGATCTGGCGCGAAAACCACGCAAGCCAGAACGCCTTAGGCTGAGCCGGTCGATTTTGTGATGTGAATACAGTACGTACTTCATTTTGGAACGAAACTCATTCCGGAATGAAACTCATTCCGGTATCATGTGTAAAGCCTCGTAGCCGAATATTTCAGCGCCGAAAACAAAAGGCGAATTTTTGCGGCGACATTTTGCTTAAGAAAACTCAATATTAAATCTAATTCATAATTAATTTTTAAGATGACTTAGGCCTTCTTCCGAACAGCTTTCGTTAGGTGCTCCTGTTTTTGTCAAAACCTGTATAGTTGTCGTCGACTACGGTAATTTTACAAAATATACTAAAGTTAAAGTACTGACTTACAATATTGACAACGACTGTCTGACGCAGCCGGGTATAGGTGACGTAACGCCGATAACAAATATTAAACCGCGTTTGTTATCAATAACAATTAAAGGGTCCTTATCGTGTTTTCATGATTATGGTCAGGAGCTTTCTTTAAGTTAACTTTATTATCTTGAAATACGAAGAAAAAATCGCCAAAAGAGATGAAAGAAAAGAAATATTAACCAAAGAAACAACATAAAGGCCGGCTAAAACGGTCAAAATTCCACAAGAATGACAATTGTGATTTCTTGACCGCCTGTCAAGAAATCAAATTTGATGAACGGTAATCCACTTCCATCCTTGCAATCCTGCACTTAATCTCCAAACTTTTGCTTCTGTTTTGTTTTATAGAATCTTTTTGTTTAATTAAGTTGTATATTTGGTGGCGTTTTGTAATATAAAATGAAAACAAGGTTAGGGAAATTTTGTATTTCGGCGGGACAATGTCACTTAAATTAAAGTTTGCAGTTTTCCTTTTGAAAAGAAAACTTAACTTTGTTGTCAACAACGTTATGTTTTTGTACTTTTCAATTGTAACTTCGCAATCATTTGTTGTTGTTATTTGTTGTCGATAACTTTTTTATAATTGCCTGTAAATAGCAATAAAAATCTAAAATTTCTTTTTAAAAAATAATTTTTAGTTACCTTATCAGTTGGGTTCCAGACAGGCAGAAACTGTTAGTAATCAAGATAAATACATAAAGAGTTTAGTTTCTAAAGAAATTAAGCCTGTTTCAGGTGTTTATATTGTGGAGCCGGTGAGCAGCTAAAACCGTCGCGTGAACGAACGGGGAAAACGAAGGGAGACTGGGGAGAGGACGTGTCTCTCTCTTCAGCGCCAATCCCCCTCCGTCAGCATTCGCAATATCATTCCTTCGCGCGCCGCCTAACCTACGCCTGGTTTTGGTTTTATCAAATGAGTTGATAATGTAAAATTAGCCACCGTACGTAAAGAGATTTAAAAGCATACATCAGCTTTTGAATCTCTTTTCAGTGACCAATAGTCCTTTTTACAGTTGTGTGCTTGGTGACCTTGCCTTTGAGTGGAAGCGAGGCTGGAGATGACCTCGCTTTGATACAAACCTTTCTGCCTTTCATATGTTAATAATGCTTTTCTCATGCTAACTAGCTAAATTTACATCTGAAAAGCTCCAAGGTCTGTATCAAAGTAAGGTCACCTCCAGCCTCGCTTCCACTCAAAGGCAAGGTCACCAAGCACACAACTGTAAAAAGGACTATTTACCTTTTTGAACTCAGACCCCATCCACATGTATACGTTTACGTCTGTAAACGCATATATTGTTATCTAAAACGCTCCCGTCCACACGTATACGTTTACGTTCGTAAACGCATACGTTTTTATGCGCTTAGGCCTCCCGTCCACACGTAAACACTAAAAATCTGCATTGAGCATGCGTAGATAAGTAGTATCTACGTCAGCGTTTACGAAAATATCCGTTTACGCTGTCCACACGTAAACGGGTAAACAGCGTTTTCTAAAATATCCATGTACATTTGGAGAGCGTTTTCGAAACTATCCGTTTAGGGTGACCGTTTTCATCGTTTACGTGTGGACAGGAGGCCTGAACGCATAAAACTTAAGCGTTTACGAACATAAACGTATACGCGGGGACGGGGCCTCAGTCAATAAGACAAATTATATGTGTACCATCAAATGAAGGGCTTGGTGCAAAAATAGTTTTGGCCAAAATGTGAGAAAAAAGGCCAAAGACTTCCCATGGTTTGCATGCAGCATGGACTTTGGGCATGTTTGGAGCCTTGTATCCACATTTTAGCCCAAGCTGCGAAGTATGCCCTTTTACACCAAGCCCTACGGCCCCGGCCACACTAATGCGTTTTTAAAAGTCTCTGTTTTCATCTCGGCGAAAACGAATCAAAATATTTTCGTCCACACTGGCGTTCTCGTATCGTTTTAACCTGTCCCCACTAAAACGCTCGAAAACGATGAAAACGACTGAGACCTGAGATTGCGCATGTGTTAAAGGTGATAGATGCTCCGATTTGAACTGAAACCGTTTTCAGTAGTCTGTTTTCACCTGTCTACACTAGAGGCATGTGAAGCTATTAACGTCACCTTTTTCAATACTCTCCGTTATCACCTGTCCACACTAGAAACTTTTGAAACCGTTATCAAAAGTCTCCGTTTTCATAAGCGTTTTCGGGCGTTTTAGTGTGGACGATAGCCGAAAACGCATCAAAACGTATGCGTTTTCAACCGAAAACGCATAAGTGTGGACAGGACCTAATTTGAATATGTTTGCTTGGGTGTGATTGTCTACTTTAGAGGTAAAATAAGACTTATAAATGAAAGTCACCTCTATTTCAGCTACATTATTCAGCTGGCAAAGGAGTAAAACAGTCAATATCAATCTGAAAATTTGATAAAAAAATCCATGAAATCAGTCACAATTTATCAAAATTAACAAATTATTACACAGCAGATGCACAAGTAAGTGATGCAAAGACAGTTCCCGATCAAAGCTATGATTCTCGGCTCCAGTTCTGACTGAGTGCGTCCATCGACGTTAGGCAGAAAATCACTGGTCCTGGAGCATTAAAGGCAAGCAAAGATGATTTTTGCTTGAAAAAAAAAATGCGCCATTTAGATTCATTTTTGAACAATTCAATGCCCATGTAAAACTGTAGTCGCGTAAGCGATCGCACCTGCGAGTAAATCGCACCACGACAAGTGCGATTGCGCCGCGACAACCGCGGTCGTGGCGCGATGCTACCGCGATCGTGGCGCAATGTTAACGCGATCGTGGCGCAATGTTATCGCGATCATCGCGCAATGTTACCGCGATCGTGACGCAATGTTACCGCGATCGTGGCGTGATGTTACCGTGATCGTGGCGCAATGTTACCGCGATCGCGGTGCAGTGTTACCACGATCGCGGTGGTTATGAGGTCCTCAGGATCTGAAACAAACACTATGAGCTGTATCCAGGGGCGGATCCAGGGGGGGTGAAATGGGTGAATTTTCACGCCCCTTTTCTGAGACCCTTTCTTTCTTTTTTCTAAAGTATTTCTCAAATAAATAATATTTTATTTCTCTGATATCTTTTTTGAGGTGAATTTCACCCCCCATTTCAAAATCCTGGATCCGCCCCTGGTTTCATAGTACAACGTCAAGGAACCGAGGTTTTTAATTTCCTTAATAAACATTTAAATGTCTTACGCTCCAGGGCCATCCCATGTCCAAGAATATACATCCTGTGAGAATGAAACGAAAACAGTTTGTATCAGAATTATCCACGGACTGACAGAGGAACAAAAGGGGTGGTATATAAGATGGCGGTATACCTGGAAAAATTTTTCACCTCTGGGGGTCTTCTTTTATCAACCAGCCTCGATGTGTAAAAGGTCACAAGAAATCCTCAGTTTGGTCACTGCCATCTAAAAACTAGTGGAGTAAGGAAGCGTAGGTATATCTCCCGTGTCCCCTTATCTCCCCCCTTGTAGCAAGACTGTGATACACAGTACTTACAGGTTGGTCTGGAAAGCGTAGACACACTGGTTGCACTGGACACCCTGGTATAAAGGCCCCTTTTTAAGAACAAAAAAAAATATGAATTCAAAAAATCATCAGCTGTAATTGAACATCCAAACCAATCGGTCGAGACCTTTGAACCAATATCACAGCCATATTGATTTTGCCCCCTGAGCATTCCGGCATAAAGGTTATTAAATATGATTTATTTGTTTTGTTTTTTATTATTTTAACCAAGCCATGGCCCTCTCCGAGTTGTTTTAATAATTAGCATTAAATTAATAACTACAGCTAGAGAAAACCTTTCAGTAGTTAATTTACAAAGTAGCAGCTACAGTCATAGTACATGTGAATGAAACAAACTGTTCAGTTGTGCTACAGTACATTGTATTTTAATCATAGACCTAAATTGTGTAACAAATTAATTAAAATAAACACTCACCAGGTTTAAATGATATCAAGCTTTTTCTGTTTGTACAAGTACCTGCAAACAAATAAACTTGTCATAAAAATTCAAAATGGCAGTGTGCGAGAGCCACCTTTAAGGTGGCTCTGAACCCCTTCCCAATAATAAATATATTACCATCTGTTTATAAAGAATGGGGATTGCCGAGCTGGCTTGGTTTTTAGATCGAGTGAAACTTGCAGTACTGTGAGCTATCAACTTGAAAAAGCAACCTGAAAAAAATTCTGGCTTGAACGGGATTCGAACCCATGACCTTGCAATACTGGGTACAATGATTTATCCACTGTCGTTATCAAGCCACATGGTTAAGCCACATATGGTCAATAATGTGAGTTCACTCATGTTTATCTGCAGTTCACATAATTATATGATTTTTATATTTTCATATTCATATATATAACGGTTTAATTATTATTAATTTAATTAATCACCTTCAGGGAAGATACAAACATGTGGCCACTGCCCCTTTGTTGTGATTGCCCTGTACTGCAGTTCTTTGACAGCTGCTTGTCTTGATTTTGTACTGTCCCTTGAAACACCTATCACTTCAAGAGACTGAAAAAATGCTGAAAGATAACAAAGTACAAATTTAAAGTGGTTAGGTATCACTTATAGGAACAACTGGAGTTTATCTTGGTGCCTTTGATGAGAGTTCTCAGTCGACTGGCATAACTGTGAGATTGCCACGTCAGTGTCACAACTGTGCAATATAGGATGTTTTCACCTGATGTCAAGCTGGACTGGAATTGAAACAAAAGATTTATCATTATTAGGTAATATTTCATTGACTGCATGTCCACCAGCAATTGCACGGTCGCTACTGCACTTTTGTCTTTTAAATCCTCAAGGAATGGTTGAAAACCACCTATAATAGGGCTGTAATTAAGGCAAAGTTTAGCACATGCAATTATGTAAGGCTGCATGTGCACCACCATATTGTTATGCCTAATGTGAATTAGAAATGAAATAGTTAAAAAAGTCGAAAATCTAAATGTTTTTTTGAATCCTGCTTTTAGGGTATTCAGCTGAAAAAAAAAAGAAAAAACAACAGAAGAAAACTTCATTTTAGAAGAAAAGGGTACCTTTTTTATGATAAAAATAAATTCAAGCTACATGTGCACTCATGCCGCAAACTGATCATTCAGTTGTAAGCCTGCAAGAAAGCTCTCTTTTAGGGGAGGGAGAGGGGCAGGGAGACTTCTCTCTACCCCTCCTCCCATAAGAGTGAGTGCTCACACTGGCTAACAATATACACAGGTACATGTACATTTTAATATTATACCTTTAAGGTTTTTACTCAAACTTTGCAATGTTCACCCCACGAGCTCCCCACACCCAGATTAGGTTAAGATTGGCCTGTACATCACCTCCAATCCCGTACTAATTACTTACGTCCAAGAAAAGGGTTCTTTAGATTTTCCATTTTGGAAACACCGGATGGTGCAGAGCCATATTCACACAGCAACAATATATCCAAAAATGATGAATGAGGGGCAATAACTGTCAAAGGAGCTTCTAATGGTGAAGCCAGCTTGCCTTTGATCCTTATCTTGTGAAACCCTAGAGAAAACAGCAGTGATCGGACGATCACAGGAACAAAATCTTTCAGTGTCCTGAAAAACAACATTCAAATCCTCGAATTAGCAACTTCCCTTTGAATAAGCACCCCCTTGGAATAAGCGCCCCTTGTATCAGCCAAATTTTGAAAAAAGCACCCCCCCCCCCCTCGAGTAATTAGCACCCCCTTTTCTTAGACAACAAAGGTTGAGTACAGTGTTGATCATGTTTAATTACTTACAAGTGCAGCATTTTTTACAATCGTTGGTATTATTGTTCACTACGTCATTATAATATAATACAATCAAAGTAAAAAATTAATTTGATACCTTAAAAAAGTACACTAATGTTCACCAAACTTTTTCAGTTAACTATGTATACCTGGTAGTTACTAATTTCTTACCAAATTTCATGCATTTCACTTTTCTGGCTTGCAGACCATAAAATGGGGATGTCCATGACTATCACATAATTTTTGATCTTCAATTTAAAATGGATTTATGTCAACCTTGTTCCCAGGGTCCATGACATAGCTGAAGAGAGAGGACCCTGGGAACAAGGTTGAATTTATTTGCGCAAAAAAATCAGACAAAAGAAACAGACAATCAGGACATGATGTATGTGCATGGACAGCTTATTATAAAATTATACAGTGAAACTGTAGTAAGCGGCCACCACATTAAGTGGACACCAGCTACTTGGGTTGACCCTAAATTTTCTTCCTATATTTACTGTAAAACAAACCTGTATATATATTCAGCAGACCTCTCTATTAAGCGGACACTTAGCGATGGTCCCGGGGGTGTCTGCTTAATACTGGTTTCACTGTAAATATTTAATAATTACAAATTACATGTAAACTTAATACTTCCAATCTGCAATGATAAACTAATCCATAAGTTCTGATTACCTTCGCCATGGTGTTAGTGGAGTCCTTAAACCGTCTGGCGGATTCCAACCAACAGTTACAATACAACACCAAATCCCGAGAAAAAGAAACACAAAGATACCAACTACCAGGCGAATTGGAAGAAGAAAAATAAATCCCAAAACAATCTGTTGATGAAAGTAAATTACAACAAAAGAAAATTTATCAATATTTTGGAATTCGTATGAACATCTTAAACCCTTTCACTCCCAGAGTCAATTATGGAGACATGCAGTGTAATGCCGTACATGTAGTTCTAACTAGTTTGAGTCTGTGGAGGAAATCCTATTGTGTGACCATTCAAATAAAACCTCCCCTCGTCGGTACCATTTGTTTTTCAATATTTTACAAAATGAAATTGGGGACTTATCGTGAATAATTTTTTATCTTTGGCACTCTTGGGAGTTGACGGATTTAGTGGCTGGGTGAGAACTGAAAGAGGAGGGGCCAAGAACTAGTAGGAAATGGTGGTTGTTTATATACCATGCATTTACAAGGAAAAACCAGTTGGTCCACGGTTTGTGTAAATGGTAAGCAAAACTCCAGAAAGGGAAATTCCGTTTGAGATTGGCGTGTACCATTTACCATTGACACCAGAAATGAGCTGAGTAACCATGCTTACGCATCAAAACTGGCGCAGGGTCTGGAAATGGTAGATAAAAGCAAATGGTACACACATTTTCGTTCGGAAATTTCGGTTGGGAATTTTGGACTACCTTTCAAGACGTTCCATTTATTTCGGAAATTTTCCGGTCGGTTGAGCTAAAATTGTCTTACCATTTACATTCTGACCAAAATTTCCGGAATTTTTGGGTAAATGGTAAACAACCGGTGTTGTAAACAACCGTAATATTGTAGAATAACACTCAGATAAAAATAAAATCAAATCATGCCATTATTTAGTAACAAATGCATTTTATCATGAAAGAATAAAATTACATCACAAACTCAACTTCAGATTCTCCCCAAAAAAACCGCAGCCTTAAAATGTTGCCTATTAAATAATTGGTATTTCATAAAACAATATACTCTTGTAAACATTATCCAAAATTAAAACTGAGAAAACAAACACCTGTCCGCTAGTTTACAAATTGATACAAAATGTAACTAACATTTGTACACAAGGAATTAAAAATAATGAAATCTGTATTAAATATGAGGATAGAAAAATTAAAATTCGTTTATGTAACAGGTACTAAGGAGTACACATCATAAAATAATCATGGACTTAGAGTTTTGTTTTAAATTTGCCCTTCAAAATGTCTTTAAAAATATGACAAAGCGTAGCAAATTTTGGCTCCCATCTTACATGCGTATAATCACAGCAGATTAGTATTCATAGTACATTTGTTCAAACAAAAGGTAATGAATCGGTATATACCGGTACAGCTGTAAAATTTCAATTTACATGTCAAATTGTTAAAGATTAAAACTGTAGGATCTGTCTGTCGGATACAAAGCCGATCGACTGATACCATGCGCTAAATGATTCGATGCGACATTTACGCGACAAAAACGAATTTAATATTTACGGCAATATTGTTATAATGAACAAATGAAGTCGACAAATATTAATATAGTAATAAAAGAAATCTTAGAACCAGAACGGGAACGAATGTCAACGAAACAATTTTACAGATTTTCGTTTTGGGGGAGGTGTTGAGCTATAGAACATTTTCACATTGTACTGTAAAAGCCACGCTGCACCTTGAATTAATGTAAACCTACAGATCTTTTGTTTCAGGGAAAATCGATGCAAGATAGTTCCATAATGATCTATCGAGTTTCTAAAACAGAGTAAATAGGCAAATAAAATTAAGCTTACCTCGAGTTTCTTCTGCCAACTGGATATTTGAACCCGATGAATGAATGGATTTATACGTACAGCCGGTTCTTTCAAGTTGAGCTCGCTATAAAATCGTTTGATTTCATCCTCGATTATAGTGAGCATAACTAACTACTCAGAGCTAAATGTGACCTAGAGAAACCCTCGAAACCCTCGAAACCCTCGAAACCCCAGACTATTATTATAAACCCGTAAACGTGTCAGAAAAATTATTGAAAACAGACAGATGTAAACATACCGCTTCGTTTCCAGTCCCCATCTCCTAGGTGGTCGAGAATCCCGGGAAATCTGGGCTCCAGCTACCGCGAGCGTTTTGGCGGGAAAGAGATCGAAGAAATAGGAGAAGGTTACCATGGTAACAGTCAACTTCATCAGGTTTTAATTTATTTATGACGGAAAATACGAAAATCAAAATCAAAGTGAGCTTAACTTTAATTCTTGGTAGCATAGCGCTATGACGAGCCAAAATAAATTGTATCATATAAAAACGTAGTGAGCAAAGCTGATACTACGTAAAACAATTAACGCGACAACGACATGATAGAGCCCAAACTGAAAGCCAAAATGCAACCGTGGACAGTTGTTTCGACCTGGTTGGGTCTCGTCAGCACGGTGTAGCAGCAAAAAGATAGAAAAACTAGCGCGAACGCCAATTCTCTACCAAATCGCACGTGGCCGGATGGCAACAATGAGAGCTCGAATCCAAATGTTTGCCAATTGACCCACGTCACAGCGGCGCGTGACCATGAGTAATAGGCAAAGAATTTGAAATGTCATGTCGTTGTCGCGTTAATTGTTCTACGTAGTATCAGCTTTGCTCACTATGTTTGTATTACTATTTTTGGCTGATCAGATCTTCTACAGATCCTACGTACTCCAGCACCATTTTTGTTCGCGGTCCTTTTGCTCCTTGCTCTACTATCATATAAACCGCTCTTGTTCTTAGGCCATCGTAACTTGGTAAGAAACTTGAAAACACAAACGTTGGTTTACCATGTTATCACCGCTGTTTGTGTTTTATTTCTTAACAACAAATTTGTTACATGTACAACGGAAAACTAAAATAATTGGACCCGTTTTGGTCTTCATACTCCAAGACGTGAAATTGATGAAAAATTGGCCAAGGAAGATCAGACAAGGCGATAATAAAGGCCGCTCATGACAGCCGCGTGGGTTACTATCATTGCTACCCACCAGACCTAGGTGACCAAGTAGATTTGACTTTATCTTAGAAACTATATATATAAGGCGTAGACTCGGGTCGGACCTAAAATTTTTAAAAGAAGAACTTGTTGAATTAAAAGACATTGTCCCGCCGACGTTATATCGTCAAATTCCACCAAATATACAACTTAGAAAAACCTTTGATTGCAGAGGTCCACACGACGCAGAAATTAAACTTGCTGGTAGTTGCCGGATCTTCCTTGTGAAAGATCTCGTGCCAGGCGTTAGGAGCCGTTACAATATTTTCTTTCAGTACAGCCCTGGCCCTGAGGAAGACTTATGCTATTAGTCGAAATATTGGCCATTAATAAATCTGCCCTTTGCCGTAGTGCCAGCCTTGCATTCAGTTTTGTATTTATACAACTTAGCTAGATAAAACGATTCCATAGAGCAAAACAAAATCAGTAGTTTGGAGATAAAGTGCAGCAGTTGATTTATTGACAGGCGGTCGACGAATCCGAACTTGCCATTCTCGTGCAATTTTGACTTTTCTAGCCGTTATTTTGTCTGCTTAGTTTATATTTCTTTACTTCTATCGCTTTTGGTGATGGTTTCTTCTAATTTCAAGGTAATAAATTAAGCTTAAAGCCCGGGGTGGGTACTCGGGTATGTTTTGGGTGGGTATGTGCCGCCCGGGTCTCCAAATTTGGACCCCGTTTTAGGGGAAATAATTTGCTCTTAAAATGATACCCCGTTCTAGAAATAGGTCAATTTTTAATACCCCGTTCTAATAACCCCGGGGCTTAAAGCAAGCTCCTGGCCAGCATGAAAACATGATATTTTAGCCGGGACAGTCTCTTTACTTATACATCCGACAATTAACATTTAGCAGCTTGCAGCCCACAGACACATGCTCCCCAAAGGAAACCTATTATTTAAAAACAGGTCAACTCTAGTTTTAACGCCCAAAAGCTACTGGGGTGGTCTATCTACAGGTTTTAGTCATGAGAACTCAATACTTTAAAGAAAAGAGTAAATAGTTAGGAAATGTGGTCCCTTTGTCAAGAATAACATATGCAAATTAGGTCACGTGACTTAATACGGCCAAAAAATCAAGAAAAAACTTTGATCAAGATGGCAACAGTTTATACCGATCATAATCAATTGTTATTGCTACCAGATAAGTCCCAAGAACAACAACAAAAAATCTGCGCTTGGCCTTTGTTGATTATTTCATTAAGTTTGAAAATAAACGGTAATTTGTACTAGTACATGTTATATAATAGGCTTTTGTTACGTCATTGTTGTATTGCGCATGTCCGAGAACGAGCACGTGGATTAAAGAGTGTTATGTTGTTGTCGTTTGTCTACTTGTACGTCATTGTTGTATTGCGCATGTCCGAGCACGAGCACGTGGATTAAAGAGTGTTATGTTGTTGTCGTTCGTCTACTTGTACTTTCTCCGTCCTTAGTTATCTTTCGCTCCATTTACCAGGACATAACACACAGAATACCACTATAATAGTGAAGTGAGCTCCATGTTTTAAGATTGTTGTTATTATTGTTATTATTATCATTATTATTATTATTATTATTATTATTATTATTATTATTATTATTTTGTGTTATCACACGGTGTAGTTTGGCTTTGTTCTTTTTCAACCTGTTCCCAGCGAGATAATTATTAGTTTTCATCTATCTTTCTTTTTTTTTTGCAACAGTGCCCGTTCATAAAATTTTAATCGCTGTACTTACTAACTGATTCTCGCTCTGATAGCAACAAAAGCTGACAAACAGCGTGAAACTCGCACATTACAATTGTCAGGAGCAGCCAACGACTCGTCCGGTAAGGCCTTAGTCATAACCATCGGACTCATCCTTAATAAACTATTTCACATCAAATGTCTCGTGTTAGTGGAGTCAGAATTAATAGAATCCGCTTCCATCAAAACATTCTTCAACCTTAGCACTGCAATTAATAATAGCTATATATGAGTCATATATCGATTCCGCTTCCATCAAAACATAGTTAAAAAAGCCATTCCAAACTTATGCTCGGGAGCAGACTTGTAATTAATGTGTCTTCTTTCCAAGACCAACAGAGCGTATCAAGTTATATTATAATGTAGCCGTTTCACTGATTCAATATTGACCCTGCAATTAATAATAGATTACACTTCAATCAAATTGAAACAAAAGTATACGTGACATGCCATTCCAAACTTATGCTCAGGAGCAGAAAATTAGAACTTGTGTTCATGTTTTCTTCTTTCCAAGACTGACAGAGCGTATCAAGTTTTAATGTAGCTGTTTCATATTCAATATTGACCCTGCAATTAATAATAGATTCCGCTTCCATCAAATTTTCTTCTTTCCAAGACTGACAGAGCGTATCAAGTTATAACCTGTTATAATGTAGCTGTTTCTTATTCAATATTTAGGTTAATTATTGCAATCAGTAAGTTGCCTTACTAGCTAGTCGTATCGTGTTCGCCGACTCCACGAGCTCAGCTCTTCTCATCTTCGTCAATCCGTGTTCATTTATTAAAAGCCATGCCTTTGTTAAACCTGTGTTTAATTTGTAACACAGTAATGAGTCAAATGCTACTGTCCAGTCAATACTTTATACTTCAGTAGCCAATCGCAAGCCGTTTTTATTTAAATATATTGCGGTGTCGGTGTTTCGTCAACTTTTCGTGCGGTGATGAGATGTTGTTCGATTTTTTTGTGGTGTTGCGTTATTCAGAGTCCCCCAATGTACCCCTTCGTATCAAGTTATATAAACTAGCTGTTTCATATTCAATATTGGCACTGCAATTAATATTATACAATGAACTAAATACTACGCGCTCTGTGATTGGTCGTTGCCTATGATCTATCAGAGTACAGACGCACAGCTGACGTCATAGAAAAATTGTTTGCTTCGTTTTATCCAAAATGGCGCACAGTTTTGAAAATGTTTGCGAGATTTTTATGGATTGAGCAAGTGTAAGCCTCGAAAAATGTTTAGCAGGAGCTGTTTATATACGAGCAAGAAAAAGACGAAACTAAGACGAAAAGTCTTCTTGGCGACTTGAAAAATACCTAAACTGGAACAAATCTTCGAACAGTCGAGCGCTACGAGGCAAGTTCGTAATTTTACTCTTTACTTTTCTGTTCATTGTATAAAACAAATAGATTCCATTTGGCCGTGTGTCTGTTCAGTTATAGATCACCATATGATGCCCGATTTAGGGTGTTAGCTCTATTGTACATTGTACACATTCATTGTATTAGGTAAAATTATGTATTCTAATATATTCTATGGTATTGTATTCTATTGTATTGTCGTTCTTTTGTGCTCTAATATTCTATTGTTTTAACAAAAGAATAAGTGTTACCCCTAAATCGCGCATGGTATATAGATCACAGAAGACGTCAAAATGTGGTAAGAACATCAGTGACACACTCGCCTGCGGCCCGTGTGCCACTTTTTTGTTCTTACCGCATTTTGACGTCATCTGTGATCTCAGTAACTGAACAGACACACGGCCAAATGGAATCTATTTCTTAAATAGATTCCACTTCCATCAAATTGAAACATAAGTACCACGTGACATGCCATTCCAAACTTGTGCATTGATAATAGATTCCTCTGAAAAACCCTTAGGAAGAAATAAATCTTAAAAACATATATAAATGGAATGTTAATAAGTTATTTGCGTAGTTCCCATAGTTCCATTGTCTCGTATCGTTTACGATTTATGCTTTTTTGCCGACAACGTTTCTTCAAA
Source organism: Dendrophyllia cribrosa (assembly GCA_024195265.1). Taxonomy (NCBI): domain Eukaryota; kingdom Metazoa; phylum Cnidaria; class Anthozoa; order Scleractinia; family Dendrophylliidae; genus Dendrophyllia; species Dendrophyllia cribrosa. The sequence goes on along the minus strand of JAJLRJ010000002.1, from coordinate 49,036,727 downwards.
TAGGTGTATAATGTATTGTAACGTTGCTATCCTATGCTCAGGGGCAAAACAACAGAATGTATTGCGACTTTCGTTTAAAACTGACGGGCGCAAATCAAGTACAAGCCTTGTTTTCATTAACGGCCAGAAAACTTTACGTAATACGACCGAGAGCCAAATGTTCTCCAGTATCCGTCCCGGCCTAACTCAGTCAAAAATGAGTGCATCACGCGAGGCCATACGCTTTTGTAGCAGGGCCGAAAGGCTTTTTCCGGCTCCGCTCACGGTTTAACGGCGGCCCTCATTCGGGTATTTTGTAATGGTTTCGAAAGAACGTGCGCGGGGGCCGTGAGGATCATATGATACAGTTAAAGTTGAATAACGTGGACACCCTCAATTAAGCGGGCAGTAGCTAAAGAATACCAGTATTAAACGGAGAATGACGTGAGTTAAATTAGAGAGTCCTTCATATCAGCAACATGGCTTTGGAGATATAGCATTTTAAAATTTTGGCCGTGCAGCTGAGCGTCCATGTACGAAACTAAAAGAAGTACTTTTCACTCAGTTAAAAGACTTTTCTAAAGCGAGGATGCAAATCAGAGGTTCTTTGAATCTTCGAACTGAACAGAAACAGTAACAGAGAAAATTTAGCTGTATTTCAAGAATTTCTTATTTTTTTTTTATTTGGCATTCACTGCAACATCCTTTCTCTCGGGGTTGCTCTCATAGCCAGAAAACGAAACTGCTTGCGAAAACGAAAACGATTGATAAATAACAAAGTTGCTGTTTATGATAAGTTATTTCTCGGCTAGTTGTGATTGAACGTGATCCGGACCGGACGCCTATTAAAATTCGAGGGTTATTCGCTAGACCATAGACACAATGAAAAAAATTCCTTGTAGAATTCGGCTTTGTTTATCGACTTAAAATATACCTAAATCCCACGCCGCAATGCAATTAAAAACTAATTTATCAATTGAGTGCAAAGTGCTTCGTAATGCTACCAGTCTTAAGCAAGAGAATGACGTGAGTTAAATTAGAGAGTCCTTCATATCAGCAACATTGCTTTGGAGATATAGCATTTTAAAATGTTTGGCCGTGCAGCTGAGCGTCCATGTACAAAACTTAAAGAAGTATTTTTCACTCAGTTAAAAGACTTTTCTAAAGCGAGGATGCAAATCAGAGGTCTTTTGAATCTTCAAACTGAACAGAAACAGTTACTGCAACAGAGAAAATTGAGCTGTATTTCAAGAATTTCTTATTTTTTTTAATTTGGCATTCACTGCAACATCCTTTCTCTCGGGGTTGCTCTCATAGCCAGAAAACGAAACTGCTTGCGAAAACGAAAACGATTTATAAATAACAAAGTTACTGTTTATGATAAATTATTTCTCGGCTAGTTGTGATTGAACGTGATCCGGAAACGGACGACTATTAAAATTCGAGAGTTATTCGCTAGACCATAGACACAATGAAAAAATTCCTTGTAGAATTCGGCTTTGTTTATCGACTTAAAATATACTTAAATCCCACGCCGCAATGCAATTAAAAACTAATTTATCAATTGATCGAGTGCAAAGTGCTTCGTAATGCTACCTGTCGTAAGCAAGAGAATGACGTGAGTTAAATTAGAGAGTCCTTCATATCAGCAACATTGCTTTGGAGATTTAGCATTTTAAAATTTTTGGCCGTGCAGCTGAGCGTCCATGTACGAAACTAAAAAAAGTATTTTTCACTCAGTTAAAAGACTTTTCTAAAGCGAGGATTCAAATCAGAGGTCCTTTGAATCTTCGAACTGAACAGAAACAGTAACAGAGAAAATTTAGCTGTATTTCAAGAATTTCTTAATTTCTTTTTTTTAGCATTCCCTGCAACATCCTTTCTCTAGGGGTTGCTCTCATGGCCAGAAAACAAACAGCTTGCGAAAAGAGAGCGAGCCTATTTTAAAATAGTTTTTAAGGCTGTTTTTGCTCACAGGAAACGATAACGTTACAAAGATAGCGATTATTGGATTTATTTATTTAAACGTGTGAATTTCCAAGGCGAATGTGAACCCCTTTAAATATGCGTTCAATAAAATCGATCGTCTGGCTTGTGATGGTTTTAAGTCTGTTTTTGTCCACAGGAATCGATAACTTTAGACGGATGAGGATTATTGGGTGCGAAAAGGAATGTGTGAAAAGTAATAAAGATTTATTCAAATGCGTGAATTTCCAGGGAAAATTTGGACCCCTAATGCGCGCAATAAAATCGACCCTCTGGCTTGTCATGGCGTCTGCTTAATACAAGTTTGACTGTTATATATAAAAAGACTTTGAGGATGAGATTTGTCAAAGTTTTAAGGCCTCAATAACTTAAGAATTACTGAGCCGCTACATTATTGTCACTACAATTAAAATAGAATCCGCTTCCATGAAAAAGCAGTTGTAACATACATTGCAATCTTATGCTCAGAGGCAGAACATCAGAACTTATGTTGTTTCTTCTTTCCAAGACTGACAGAGGGTAAATCAAATTACAATGTGGTTGCTCCATTGTTCAATATTGACACTGTAATTAATTTAACAAATTTACACCGGTTTTCCGTGGTGTGGACTCTTATTTACCACGATTTACGTCATCACATGGTCGAAATGTTGTGGACTCACGAGACGCAGCCGAGTGAGTCAGCAACAAATTTTGACCATGTGATGACGTAAATCGTGGTAAATAAGAGTCCACACCACGGAAAACCGGTGTAAATTTGTTTTTTACAACAATTTTTAGAAAAAATACAAGGAAAAATCGAAGTCTTGTTACAAAACGTGACAGCAAAGAAAGAACAAGCGTTGTCTACAACTTTCTCGCAATCTGATTGTTCTTTTTCAAGCGCGCGTGATGTTAGCGTCAGAACCGTTGTCTGGACTCTCATTTACCACTCACGTCAACCAATCAGATTGCGAGTTTAGCGGCAATTGTGGTAAAAAATAGAGTTCCGCTTCCATCAAACATAATTATAACATGCCATTCCAAACCTATGCTTGGGAGCAGAACATCAGAACTTGTGTTGTGTCTTCTTTCCAAGACTGACAGAGCGTAAATCCGAAATTACAATGCAACTGTTCCATTCTTCAATCTGCGCAGTGCAATTAATTAATAATAGCAATTCATCAATTAATAATATAATCCGCTTCCATAAAAAAACATAATTATAACATGACGTTCCAAACTTATGTTCGGGAGCAGAACATCAGGTCTTTAAACACTATAAATAAGAGAAAACTTTAAGGTACTTTACTCTGACATAGTTAATAGAACTTGAAACTGGTTATGAAACTCAGTTAACTATGACTTTGAGATTGAGATTTGTCAAAGTTTTAAGGCCTCGATAACTTAAGGATTACTGAGCCGCTACATTATTGTCACTACAATTAAAATAGAATCCGCTTCCATGAAAAAGCGGTTGTAACATAACATTGCAATCTTCTGCTCAGAAACAGAACATTGTGTCTTCTTTCCAAGACTGACAGAGGGTAAATCAAATTACAATGTGGTTGCTCCATTTTTCAATATTGACACTGTAATTAATAATAGAGTTCCGCCTCCATCAAAACATTAATATAACATGCCATTCCAAACCTATGCTCGGGAGCAGAGCATCAGACTGACTTGTGTTGTGTCTTCTTTCCAAGACTGACAGAGGGTAAATCAAATTACAATGTGGTTGCTCCATTGTTCAATATTGACACTGTAATTAATTTAACAATTTACCGTGTTTACACCGGTTTTCCGTGGTGTGGACTCTTATTTACCACGATTTACGTCATCACATGGTCAAAATGTTGTGGACTTACGAGACGCAGCCGAGTGAGTCAGCAACTAATTTGACCATGCGATGACGTAAATTGTGGTAAATAAGAGTCCACACCACGGAAAACCGGTGTAAATTTGTTTTTTACAACAATTTTTAGAAAAAAGTACAAGGAAAAATCGAAGTCTTGTTACAAAACGTGACAGCAAAGAAAGAGCAAGCGTTGTCTATAACTTTCTCGCAATCTGATTGTTTTTTTTTCAAGCGCGCGTGATGTTAGCGTCAGCACCGTTGTCTGGACTCTCATTTACCACTCACGTCGACCAATCAGATTGCGAGTTTAGCGGCAATTGTGGTAAAAAATAGAGTTCCGCTTCCATCAAAACATAATTATAACATGCCATTCCAAACCTATGCTTGGGAGCAGAACATCAGAACTTGTGTTGTGTCTTATCTTATGCTCAGAGGCAGAACATTGTTTCTTCTTTCCAAGACTGACACAGGGTAAATCAAATTACAATGAAGTTGTTCCATTGTTCAATATTGACACTGTAATTAATAATAGAGTTCCGCTTTTATCAAAACATAAATATAACATGCCATTCCAAACCTATGCTTGGGAGCAGAACATCAGAACTTGTGTTGTGTCTTCTTTCCAAGACTTACAGAGCGTAAATCCGAAATTACAATGCAACTGTCCCATTCTTCAATCTGCGCAGTGCAATTAATAATAGCTATTTATCAATTAATAATAGAATCCGCTTCCGTAAAAAAACATAATTATAACATGACGTTCCAAAGTTATGCTCGGGAGCAGAACATCAGGTCTTTAAACACTATAAATAAGAGAAAACTTTAAGGTACTTTATTCTTCTTGTGCAAGTCGTTTTGCAAACATCAAGAGGATCGATTATCCAGTTGCAGGTTAACGCGAGGCAAGTAACTGAATTGATCGAAGTTTAAATATACTCTTTTTATTTAATCGTACTTTATCGAAGAAACGTGACATAAGTGAAAAGGAAATTATTTATTTTCAGAACGAATATATTTTAATTCGATGAAAGAAATTTAGGTATTTTGTAGCGTTGGGTGCGGTTCAGTTCGCAGACTATACTTCTCGGTCGAAGCGCTTTTAAAAAGAATGAAGTACACAGTGTTAAAAAGTATATATACACACGACTGGTTCTTGAAAGTTTTCAATTTTGCATGTGAATTTCAATTTTGGCGGAATCTTAATACTCCGACCTGACGCTGCTCACCTACATCGAAAACCAGAACTTGCAAAGTACTTAAGGTGGCTCGACTGGGTTTTTTGGCGACATAACATCTCAACTTTGAACGGCTGATACTTCACTGTCTGAGCTCGATCAGGCAAGCAGCTTCACACACCTACTAGAGATGAAATAAACTTTCCAAAAAAGTAGATTTGATTGACATCGGTGTTACCATAACAACTGATGACGTCATTGTTTTTGCATATTAGTAATTTTCTCAACATCTAGACCTAAACTTTTAAAACGACTGTATGTCTCTTATAGTCTAAATGTATGTCTTCAAGACTGCAAAGTTTGAAAAAATTCTATGAGAGCGTTTTCGAATAACATTGAGTTGAATATTTTCCATCAAAAATTTAAAAATTCGCATTACTCGCCGTTATTTCGTCGATGCCAGCGTTTTCCTGACAAATTGAAACAATATTTTCACCATATAATATTCGTGTGCCATAAAACTACATTCCTTGAAGGTTTCATCCTGTTTGCTTCACTAGATTTCAATTGATGTGATCGGAAGCAATGTCATAAATATGCTCATTCTACTCACAGAAGTAACACTTTTGTTAGGGAAGCGTTTATTTAAAAACTAGTCGATGAAATTTTTTAAAAATCTTTTGATCTAAAGTTGTACATGTAATGCACTATCTCTGCAAATTTCAAGTGCATCGAATCATTTTAAGAGCGCGAAATACAATTAAAAGTATAGGGGACTATTGCTTTCGTCTTCCAAAGTTTCATTGCCGTATTATTTGTTGGCAGCTGGTTTATTTCATTCTACACATTTGTGCACTTTTGACTAAATTTTAAACGTGTTACATGTGCATGACCGCAGCCTTATGTTAATTGCCATTGTAGTCATTGTACTATGAAAATAATTTTCACGATCGCTTTGGAGAATGCAGGCATGGCAAACGTGTTGTTTCAAAAGCGCACAAATATGTAGAATGTAGACAAAAGAGAAAGTCCTGAAATAAACCAGCTGTCAACAAATAATACGGCAATCTGAAACTTTGGAAGACGAATGCAAAAGTCCCCTATAATTTTATTTTATTTCGCGCCCTTAAAGTGATTCAATGCACTTGAAATTTGCAGAGATAGTGCATTAAATGTACAACTTTAGATCAAAAGATTTTAAAAAAATTTTATCGACTAGTTTTTAAATAAACGCTTCCCTAACAAAAGTGTTACTTCTGTGAGTAGAATGAGCATATTTAAGACATTGCTTCCGATCACATCAACTGAAATCTAGTGAAGCAAACAGGACGAAACCATCAAGGAATGTAGTTTTATGCACATGAACAATATATGGTGAAAATATTGTTTCAATTTGTCAGGAAAACGCTGGCATCGACGAAATAACGGCAAGTAATGCGAATTTTTAAATTTTTGATGGAAAATATTCAACTCAATGTTATTCGAAAACGCTCTCATAGAATTTGTTCAAACTTTGCAGTCTTGAAGACATACATCTAGACTATAAGAGGCATACGAGAATTTAGTTTTATCGACTGAGTCGATAAGGTAAATTGACCACCGTAAAAAGATTCAAATAGCTGACGTTTCGAGCGCTAGCCCTTCGTCGGAGCGAATCAAGGAATTGTGGGTAGTGTGTGGTTTTATATAGTAAGCGGTGGAGCTACGCTATTGGTGGAAATTTGGTGACGTGAAAAACAAATGTAGATTAGTTGAATGAAAAGCGTTCGTTGATTCCGTGGGGTTTGAGAGTGCCGATTTGAAAGATGATTTTTTGTTCTAGGTTTTTACGGCTTTCTGTGTTACCCTGGTGTAGGGAAACGCCGCAGATTGTCATGTGTTGTTTAGAATGGTTAGTAAGATTAAAATGGCGCGCGACTGGTTTGGATGCGTCTTTGTCATTTTTTTCAACGTCTCGGAGATGTTCACGAAAACGGTCGCCCAGTCTCCTCCCTGTTTCGCCAATGTATATCTTTTTGCAAAAAGTACATGTAATGCAGTAGATAACATTTACGGAGGTGCATGTAAAACGATCAGTGATTTTAATGGATCGTTTGGGTCCCAAACGATCCATTAAAATCACTGATCGTTTTACATGCACCTCCGTAAATGTTATCTACTGCATTACATGTACTTTTTGCAAAAAGATATACATTGGCGAAACAGGGAGGAGACTGGGCGACCGTTTTCGTGAACATCTCCGAGACGTTGAAAAAAATGACAAAGACGCATCCAAACCAGTCGCGCGCCATTTTAATCTTACTAACCATTCTAAACAACACATGACAATCTGCGGCGTTTCCCTACACCAGGGTAACACAGAAAGCCGTAAAAACCTAGAACAAAAAATCATCTTTCAAATCGGCACTCTCAAACCCCACGGAATCAACGAACGCTTTTCATTCAACTAATCTACATTTGTTTTTCACGTCACCAAATTTCCACCAATAGCGTAGCTCCACCGCTTACTATATAAAACCACACACTACCCACAATTCCTTGATTCGCTCCGACGAAGGGCTAGCGCTCGAAACGTCAGCTATTTGAATCTTTTTACGGTGGTCAATTTACCTTATCGACTCAGTCGATAAAACTAAATTCTCGTGTTTCATCCCCCCACCGACGCAGCACCACAGTTTCTCTAGAAACTAACCCCATTCATTTATAAGAGGCATACAGTCGTTTTAAAAGTTTAGGTCTAGATGTTGAGAAAATTACTCATATGCAAAAACCATGACGTCATCAGATCGTTGTTATGGTAACACTGATGTCAATCAAATCTACTTTTTTAGAAAGTTCATTTCATTTCTAGTATATGTGTGAGGCAGCTTGCCTGACCGAGCTCAGACAGTGAAGTATCAGCCATTCAAAGTTGGGGTGTTATGTAGCCAAAAAACCCAGTTGAGCCACCTTAAATTGAACATCTTCCCAAAAAGTCGGAACATGTTTTTGTATTCACTTTAAAGCAAAAGACCGACGAACGTCTATTATGGTGCACTAATATTTTTTAATTAAAAATTTTCGTAAGCTAGAGCTGACACATTCGTTTTCTTTTTCTCCTTTCGAAGTTTTCTATTCTCAAACTGTTTTTTGATTTTGTCATCGGACAATTGGGACTAATAGGACCCATTTAGTGGTCTGCATAAACATGAGATTGAACATTGAAAGTGTTAACATTTTTAGCCGCGGTTGCACATTACACTTGAACTTTGCTTAGCTAGATAAAATAAATTAACCTAGGCTTTGTAAAGTAAAATCGGTTACATGTACCAACTGGCTTTTTACACTTCAATGATTTTTAATCTTAATAATTTAAACGATATCACGCGTGCGGTTGTTAACAGTCGCTGTCAAAACTGAGATTTACATTTGTTGGTTAATCTGGAACGCTAGCGTTCAATGTAGATTTTTACGTAGGGAAAATTCCTTTAGCGGTTACACATAGCACTTTTGTCTGGGTAAAATTGCTTACCCATGAAAAATAAACCTAGGCTGCATGTCTGTTTACCCGGACAAAGATTTTGACGTGTGCCAAGGTTTTCAAAAAGGTCAATTTGGTTTGCAAAGTTTGTTCTTTTGGGATTTTGTCTATCATTGATAGTGATTACATTCCTGATTATTTGGATGTATGCCACTGCCTTTTAATAACCGGTTTCAGTAGCCGTCCCGGAGTGTATCCCACTTACAGACTCTCGCAGTAACATTTCTATTTGCTTCTTGAAATACAGAAATGTATAAATTCTTTATTCATACGTCTTTCATCCTTTTTCAGGTCTGTTATAAAAATGAAAGGTAGCATGCTTTTTTCACTGGGCTTGATGATGCTGTTATTAGCCCTATCTTGTGATGCAGGTACAGTGACGTTTTTAATTATAATTCTTTATTAGAAAAATAACATCACAAAAATAAATACAAAAATTCATTATAGATATAAATTCCAAACATGTTAATATCCACTTTTACTTATTAGAGGTGGCTTCATAGTGTTTTCTAAAGCGCGAGAGATCTGGCTGCGAAAATGGCGCGAGCTGCCAAAACAAACATGGCGGCTTAAAGCACACGTTCGATTCGTGACAAACAATTGAGGAAAATTTTCTGAAACACATCAATTACCGTGAAAGTTAGAGTGAAAATAGTACTGTTCATTAAAGAAAATCAGCTTGTGTTCGATGATGTGATAGAAAACTAGCTTTCGCTTGAGATTTCTCGTGTTTCCTTGGTTGAAATTCCGTAACATTTAGGAGAAAGTTTGAACTATTTGAGTCATCATTTGTGGCCGTTTACTGGAAAAATTTATGAGACCAATTTTAAGGTTTTATTATAAAAGTTAACACTAAAAAACAACGAAAAAAGAAACGCTAATGCGAAATGGACAATATAAATCAGGTAAACCTTTTTGCACGGATCGAATCACTCTGTTCAGTTTCGGTTTAAGTTCACGAATGAAAAGCATTTCAAAAATCAAACAGTCTAGTTTACTCTGACATTTTTTTAAAATCTTGAAATTTTCATCGGATACTTGTTGTTATTTCACATACCACACAAATCTTTCGCACATAATCTTCCGCAGAAAAATTGCAGAAAACTCACCAAGTGACCATTGTGGCATACCCCACACCTCCCCCCCCCCCCCCCCACCCACACACTCACGGTGTTTACATGAATATATTCCTCACTCAGGTCCAAGAAGTAATCCCGGTTTTGTCCCGTCACATCATGGCCAATCACATCATGGCTCGTCACATCATGGCCCATCACATCATGGTAAGTGTCACCGTACGAAAAGTCTAAGCGCCATGAAATAGAGTGTTGCCTTTCTGTATCGGTAAATCAGGTCTGCCCTTTATTTATCTTCGTAACTAAACATTTACTTTTGCAGCAAGATAACAGGTTTAGTTCTTGTTCTTGACACAGTAGACGATGTACATATACTATTGTTACAAGACAAAAAAAAAAAAGAAATGCCTGACAGTCTTATAGATAAGTGGATGGCAGTAATGCATGAACTCGATGAATAAACTGTAGTTCTTGACATAGTACACCATTCTCTTGTATTATATTGTTATTGTTTTCCGTTTTAATGATATTTTGTGCCTGCTATCAGGAGGGATGTGGTCACCTTGGTCTTCATGGGGCGCATGTACCAGGTCATGCGGTGGAGGAACCAGAACGCGCACGCGCAATTGCCGTCATTGGATCTTTTGTTCTGGATCTCGTTCTCAAACTCAGAGATGTAACGAAGTGAATTGTCCAATTAATTGTCCAAGCTCAGGTATGATTTAATTTATGTATTAACCTGAAATCATGAGAGCTAGCTAAGTGCAATCTTCTACTTAGCAAATCTTCTCCTTTGCATCATCACTGCATTTATATAATATCTGTTCGAGCGCGTTCGGGTGCTTTTAACTAACTTTTGCCAGTCTTTCCGTTGATCCCTTGCATAAACCAAGATAATTGGATACCATGTATGACCTCTATGAAAACAGTTAAATTTCCTACAACCCTTATTTTTTTATCACAAATATCGATTATTCATCAAATTAATTTCGTAGTTTTAATTTCCTTTTTTGTAGTTTTCTATTTAAGTAATGATCCGCATAAGAAGGATAGCGCTGAACGGCAATGGAATGTGAAACACGATGGAGTGTCAAGATTTTTCATTGTTAAAACTAGTGATCTCATTGGCCTAGACTCAAAAATCGCTAAAAAGTTAAGGTTCAAGGTGCATTTTGTCTAATTTTTTTAACGTTTCAAGTAATTTGAGACCCAATCGCACAACATACAATTTTTAAAAGAAATTGTATTTGGGGAACTTCATCAAAGAAGCAAAATTATTAGCTATTGGCTTCTGCTATTCTGATTGGTTAAGCACGAACATTTCCTAAAATTTATTTGACGCAAATGGATTTTCTTTATTTTTATAATGAAATATAATTATTAACCATCAGCTCCTCCTCTATTCTTGAAATCAAAGATATTCTATGTGGGAAAGAGCTAATGCGCAGAACAATGAAGTTTGCTATCGTTCTTATGTGGAACAATACTTAATAATATACATGAAAAAATTACTCGATTCTGATTGGCTATGAGCAGTGCAGTTCAAGTGCAACACCAGTGCAAAAAGTGTAACACCGGTGCAAAAAGTGTAATACCAGTGCAAAAAGTGTATAACACAAGTGCAAATTACAAATCGAAAAAAAATTTGATGCAAAAACGTTTTGAAAAAAAAGTTTTTTTGAAAAAAAAAAGAAAATAATATTTTTAAACTTTTTTTTTGCAAAAAAAAAAAAATCCCCAAAAAAATGGCTGCAAATTTTTTCATGTATAATTATTAATAAGTAATCATACGGTTTTCTCGTTCAATTTGGGATTAATTTGCACTTGTGAGTTTTTCAAAAAGCTCACTTGTGCAAATTAATCCCAAATTGAACTCGAAACCGTATGATTACCTATACTTATATGATATATAGCAATCAACGACATGAATTATGCTGTATATACATAGTTAAACTTTGCCATGAAGATAATTTTATCCACTTACTATTACCTACCACTCACCACCCGGTACAAAAAATTAGTTTAACGAACAATCTATCCCATAATATATTTAGCCAGAAAGAATCGTTTATTTTAGATTTTAAATTAGTTAGACTATTATTTATATATTTAGTTTTTTATTTATTCTTTTTAATATTGCATTTTTAACTCGTTAATTTAGCCTACAGCTGCAATTGAGTTGTACGAAATTGTTGCCAGATAAATTTTAGGAAAAGTCACAAAGTGCCCGCGCTAACTTTCAACAATTAAAACTTCTTTAATATGTATTCAAACGCCATCAAACTTTGTGACTTTTCCTAAAATTTATCTGGCAACAATTTCGTATGACAAGTTTTGATCACGAGACTTGATGTTTCCAAGGCAACAAGATTTTGACAGTCATGTTTTTTTAAATTTGCATATTTATACCTTTGAATGAAGAAAAACAATGTTTATTGGTATAACTTTTGTATTTTTACGTCATTTAGCGTTTATTTATTGGTTTTAATTAATTTTGCGTCAATTTGGATGGTTTTTAGGAGGTTTTAAAAAATTGCAGAAATCCAAGATGGCGGATCCAAGATGGCGGCCGTATAACTAATTACCTAATAACTACGTCATATGACGTCATCGTTCCATTGTGCGGACCGCAAAGGAGACAGTTTTGGACGTACTATGTACCCTCTAGATTTCACAACCCCACCCCCCCCCCCCCCCCCCCCCAGGCTCAGGAACTCAAAAAAGCCCAGGCTGAATAGGGTTAAAGACCTATTGAGGACAAATATTTTTAAAATAGAGAACTATGGTCGAAACCGACTGTGTACTTTTACCGTTCTCACGAGCTCTCACAATTCTATGGATTAGTATCTGAAAAAAGGGCACGATTATGCTTAAAGTTTACTAAAAAAATATTTCTTTTTATTGACCAAATATGTTCGACTTGTAGTGACCTATAATTTGGCTGCGTGATACTGTCTTTTAGTGGTCAGATAGTGTTTCCTATCCAACAGATAACTTAGCAAAGTTAAAACATTAATGACTTAAATGTCATCCTTTCGATCAGCACACCGCACGTATATGCTTACTCCACTTTATTTTCAGCAATAAATTTCAACTAAAATTCGTATTTTTAAAAATTGCAAACACAGCCAACACGACAGAAAGGTACTCTTAAAAAAAACAGCTATGGCAATTTTCAACTTTAAACTTTTTTTTATAGTGATTTAAATGTTTTACACCGATACACTGTGTGTTTTTTAAAAAAACTCTTAGCATCGAGAACAGAGATATACAGATGGTGTACAGCAGAGATATACATGGTGTACAGGAGAGATTTCCATGCGGAAATTTCAGTCACTGTATATTTGCCTTTTTAGTTTTAAACCAGTTGCAAGCGTATTACTTGGCCATGTAAATATTATACGTAAAAATACCACGTTTAACAAAGTTGGAGCTTCAAAGACCCTCTCGCTACTCCCTCTCCCCGACTTCATTAAAGTACCATACACTCCTTCGACAGACAACATCGAGGGGGTGAAGGCTGGGAGAAACCTTCTTCCCAAGAGATGAAATCTCTATGATTTTGAATTCAAGATGTAGCAAGTTAAACAATGCATTATCCAGGAGTTTAAGGTAATTCACGACTCAAAAGCTCGACGAAGTATTTGTACTGTGCTAAATGTAACTTTTTATTCTGTTTAGATTGTCAAGAAGATGGGGTCAGAATTAGAAAAGAATTCATTTCCATGACGATTGCAGAACGAGAGCGATATATAACTGCCGCAAAAACAGCCAGTACTCATCCATGTTTCAAGAAGGATCTTGAAGCCCTTCTCACAATGCATTGGACCTTATTCCCAACAGGTCAGTTTAGACTACATGGCAATGGGGTTGACGTTTGGAATTCATATATTCCTTGCAAATAACCGGCATAAATTGAGCCCTTTCCAGCTAAAATGCGTTTAATTTATATAAACGACTTTGACATTATACTATAGTTTAAAAGGGAAAGTGTATTAAGTACAAGTTCAGCTCCAACACGAGTTTATTTTATTTTATAGCAATTAAATAAACTCTTGAGAATGATGCGTTGCGACTATCCTCTCTCGCTATAAATATAAATAACTATATTATGGCATTTGTGGCCGAAAAAACAAAAAAAAATTAAATGCTGTTTCCTGAAGATACATACCAGCCAAAGAAAAGAATGAGAATATTATTGAGCAACAGTAATGAACGGAAGAAGTGCTCAATTACCTTCTAATTGAATGGCGCCCTTTGAGATCTCACTGTATTTCATAAACTCAAACATTAGAACATAACAGACACTGATTCAAAAGTTACAACCATTTGATATATATATAGCCTACCAAACAGGTTGGCAAAAAGTAAAAAAAAAAAAACCACAGCAACACCAATCAATAGCTTTTGTTTGAAAGGTCACACATTGACTGTACATTTTTCTCTTCTTTTATCTTCTTGCCTGGTTAGACATTCACCAGAAAAAATTCTTCCTTCCATGGCACCGCTGGTTTGTGCTACAATATGAAAATATCCTCCGTCGAGTCGACTGCGGTATCACGGTTCCTTTCTGGGATTGGAGTTCCGATAATCCTTTCGATACGTCGTCTGATGGCGTCTGGAGCAGCTCAAACAGTGGTTTTGGTGGTAACGGTACTGGAGAATCGTACTGCGTCCAGACGGGTCCTTTTAAAGAGGATGTATGGAGTTTGGTGCCACCTGATTGTAATATATCCATCAGCAAATGCTTAGCCCGGAAATTCAGTACAACTCCGAACGCGACAGATGTACAAAAGGTCTTAGATATACCAGCTACTGACTTCACGGATTTCGAGGTCGGCCTCCGTGCTACTCTTCATGACAATGTCCATTTGGGCGTCGGCGGCACGATGTTTACGTTTAATTCCGCTGCCGCTCCAGAGTTCTTTCTTCACCATGCCATGGTCGACCTGCTCTGGGACGACTGGCAGAAGAAAAGCATTTTACATAAGTATGCCTTCTTTCCGTCAGTTGAAGATGTTATGCTGGGAACGTGCACACTATTGCCAAAAGATCTCATTGATTTGTCTTCACAGCCCGGAGGTGTAAATGTGGAATATCAAAGGAATACTGTGAATGTTCTAAGTGGTAAGTAATGATCGTAACCTTTTGGTTTATTAACGCAGTTCGTCGATCACTTGGGTGTCTGCCGTCGCATTGACTCCTTAGACTTAACGTTGGGCTAATGCCAATCACTTCATGATGCAGCAGCTATAATTTAATGCCGGGCTGATTGGTCACTGGGCTCAGAAAAAGAATGAACTTAAGGACGGTGCCACGTAATGGCAAGGTATTTTGCCAGGTTTTTGACTATGCGGAAAAAGTAGATCTTAGCAGGGGCTGTTGGAATCCAAAGAAAAAATTGGGGGTAACCACGCATTTTTCGGAGATAATTAAGCTTCAATCTGGAAAAAATGCTGACATCAGCATTTTTTCGAAAAAAAGGAAAAATAGATCTTTCTTCGCGGATTTCCTTAGAATTCGCCTTTACATACTTCGGGCACAAGAACTTTACAGTGTGTGCATCTTGTTCCGAACCATTACCAACTTGAAAACATCAGATCAGTGCTATGTCGAGATGACCGGTCGGCTGCCGAAAAACTCTAGATTGGCAGGTTAGTCTTATAACGGGTTTTTGAAGTCAAAATGTAAGAAGTATTTGTCGAAAAGTGCTTGAGTTTTGTAATTTCATTTGGCCGCGTGTTTATTTTCTTGTGAAACTCCTCAGTGTAGTTTTCATGTATTCTCTGATAACTTTGGAAAAAATTAGTCGGTACACTTTAATTTAAAAAAAAATCGTGAAATAATAAAGCACTTTTTTGCCGAAATCTACGGCTTTATTTGATCTAAAAAGATAAGATTTCTTTTCAGTTTATCATGGCACGTTTTTCACCTATCAAAATTTGTTTTAATGCAAAGAAGTTGAAAACTGACACGATGCGATTTCGAAAAACACCACTTGCCTATAATAGAGAATAAAGGAAATCAATTGTACCTAAATGCACGAATGTGTTTATAATTACGAAAGATTACACTAAAAACCATGCTTGCCAGCAATCGAGGGAGGGAACACTTTAGTCGGATGCTTCCCGGCTTTGGATTAGCCAGTTTTCTTTAGTTGCTGGCTTCAGCCTTGTTTTCATATCTTCATCAAATGTCAAAAACGGGGGCACAGATTCACTCAAAATCGCTCATCATTCGCGTGCTAACAAAATGGTGGAAATCAGGGGCTCATCAATTTTCGAAATGTGATATCTTTGGATCTCATCAACATATTAACGAACTTTTTTCACTTTTGAAATTATTATGGCGTGTACTTTCAGAAACTGTCATCAGATATCTCATAATACTAATTTCAAATTTTGGCGCCTTCTTTGTGACGTCATTTTCCCGCCAAAATACTTGAAATTTAAAAAACAAAAAACATACGATTTTTGCGAATGATAACTTCTATATTGTTGAAAAATTTCAGCTTCCTAGGTTCAAAACTGTTAAAGTTGAATGAGGCGCAAGTTTTTCAGTCGATTTGATTCTAAATGACCTTTGACCCCCGTAGATAATGTGCGGGGAGTTCAAATTTTGAAACGTCATATCTTTTGATCGGATCAACGTATTTACGAGATTTTTTCAGTTTTGAGATGCTTGCGGCGAGTGCTTTCAGAAATTGTCATTACATATCTCATAATACTAAGTTATTTTTTGGGCACCAACTTTATGACGTCATTTTCCCGCCAAAAATTGCAAAAATGGAAAAACAAAAAACATTTAATTTGTGAAAATGATGAGTTCTGTGCTGTTGTGAAATTTCATGTTAACAACATCAAAACGGAAAAAGTTATTATTATATCGCGAAATGGTGAGCGATTTCGAGTGAATCTGTGCCCACCGTGTTAATTTTGTAAACGCTTTGCTCATCTCAATTCTCCTTTACGACGTTTGTTTGATTTAACTGGAACAGTTGTTTTTCTGCTTTTGTTATATTTTTTTATTCGCAAAAATGGTCACTGGCAAAAGATTTTTGTAGACAAACAAAAATTTCAAACAACGCGAGTTTGGCCGCCAAAACAAAAACTTGTGCAAATTGGAAATAACAACATGCCAGCCTTTCCTTGGATTTTATGCCTTGAGTATGCTTGTTTTATATATATATATATATATATATATATATATAGAACACTAGTCTGGTTTGACTTGAAGTTTTGTTGAAATTTTGAATGGAGAAAAGGAGCCAACGTAAACAATCTTCGTAAAGAAAGGCAAAACGTACGCGTTCTGCTGATCGAGGCGGCATCGCCAAATAGCTCAAAATAGTTTCATTACCGAGGCTCTGTCGTTTGCAAAATAGAGAAAAAATTTAGCCCTTTTAGGCTGCAGAAGGTCTGTAAATACATTTTCATACATTTTTGAGAA
The DNA here is from genome assembly GCA_024195265.1 of Dendrophyllia cribrosa. Lineage (NCBI taxonomy): Eukaryota > Metazoa > Cnidaria > Anthozoa > Scleractinia > Dendrophylliidae > Dendrophyllia > Dendrophyllia cribrosa. The sequence goes on along the minus strand of JAJLRJ010000002.1, from coordinate 49,019,705 downwards.
CTCTATTTATCTTGTAAGCTTAGAAACTGAGCCAGGGAGTTGACAGTTTGACATGAAAAGTGGGCGGAACTTAGTCTTTACCTCGCGCGTTCGCGTTTAAAAAATAACCAGCGTCTCGCGCGACTATCGGGCAATGTATGCGCGGAACGTATGCGCAATAACAATAGGTGGCACCGTTCTTAATTACCTTAGTCTGAAAGTGACCTTAATTGTTCACTGAAAATATGGAATATTCACATTCAATACTTCTCTTAAGGTGCTGTTGCACGTGACAATTTTTCATGCGAAAAAAAAATGCATAAGGCGCACTTCAGTGAAACGTCACATCCATGCTGAGCTGTGATTGGTTGATTGATTGTGTTGTTGGTTTATTAATTAATTGCGAGTATGATGAAATAAGTTGCAAGAGCCACATTACATGTGTTTTCGTTGTTTAACTTGAAGACATTTGTTGCAGAAAGTAGAGAACGATCCAACGTTTCGTTCAACTAAAAAAATTCAGTTTCACGAGGGGGTTTTACAAGTAAAAATCGTACAGGCGACTCCTAATGCAACAATCTTTTTTGAGACAGCTTGCTTGAAAAACTGTTACGTTTAACAGCATATTTATTCGCGTTGGGCAGTGGTTATAATAATAATAATAATAATAATAATAATAATAAGTAACCAAATCTTTTATTGATAACAAAGCTAACTAAAAAATCTTATTTTACAATTAATTTCACTTAAAAAAATTTTTCAGTCAAAACCCTATTTACATTATTCCTTTCGATTAAAGAAAATTTTCGATTAAGAAAATTCATTCCATTAAAAATATATCGCATATTCGAAAAAAAAGAAAACAAATTCAATTAAAAAAGGGTCATTTCAACTAAACTAAATTAACGAGCTCACGCCATTATCACACACGCTTGGGTAGCGTTTAAGCGGCAGTCATCAATGAAATCCCCTTGTGGAATTTTGTGGAAGGGTGTCCTAGAACCTCTCACACATGTGTGTACCGACCTTAAAATCTCAAAAGAAAGCAATGTTCTAATCCAAGTAATAGTAATGTGATAAGGTTCCTCATTCTTTTCTGAGAGCTTCTCGGCGTTTGAGAAAGCAGTTGCAGTCGGCTCCCATCCCACCGTTGGTTCCAAAAACTAGGGGTGTGAAAGATCCCATTTCAACGTCTAGCACCCTCTGTTGGTACTTTCGCTTTTTCTCCTCCTCCTGCTCCTTATAATAACAATTTATATAGCGCCATATCCAGGGTTAGGGATTCAGATCTGAATGTCCGTGGCTCAAGGCCTGGTCTCTGCCGTCGTGTAATTTACTTAGAAAAGAAACTTTAGCTCCACCCACCCAGGGTTGGGTTGTTCAAAGCGCGGTTAAGCTAACCCAGGGTTAGCATCAATTTTGCTTCCAGTTAAATAATTAATCAATGGAGGTTTATCCAAAGTAGTTTTGCCCTTTAGTTTCGTAATTTATAATTAGCTTTTAAAAACACTAACAACAGAAATGAAATCCTCGGTTAAGTTTTAATCCTGCGATGGACAAACATGTCATGGCCAGCTCCGGGCGTGTCGATCACCTGTTGCTTTTTCTTCCCTTATCCCTATATATCAGAACCTGTTAAATATTTGCTAAACTGAAATTTTTAACGTTGTTAAGATTTTTTTGTTTGTTTTTGTTTTTGTTTTTTTTTTGTTTTGTTTTTTGTTAAGATTACATACAATTGAACTTAAAACTGTGTTACCCTGCAGGTCAGAAGCGGCGTGGTATCCCACGCAAAATGGATCCTAAGATCATCAAACTGTTCAAACTCTCGCCTGACGAGGTCGAAATGGCAAATAAAATAATGGAGTAAGTGGTCCAGCCGAGAAATAACGCTTGTGATTGTAATAAATCATAATTAGAATATCATTTATTTTAAGGTGGCTCCTTAGCATATTAACAAAAGCACATACACAGACTATCATGAATAACGATACACAACGCCTGATTTTTTTGTTGGCAAAACAACATCTAAAGAATGGCAAATATTTTGCAAGAGTTTTTTTTTATATTTTGAGTTTCTTTTTGTGATTTTGTCAGCTTTCAATCTTTCGGATATAATGACGGACAACAATTTGGAAGAAAGAATATGGGCGGATCGTTTAGATGTTTTTTTCCCGATATCACATGACTTCGTATATTTAGTTATCAAACTGGAATAGACCACTTTCATAATGGCGGCCGATTTATTTATTCTTTTATATGTATGTTAATTAGCCTCACCGGCCTCGGTTTAGTGTAAAAATTCGTTTGAATTTTGCACATGTTACCGAGGCCAGTACATACATATAAAAGAATAAATAAATCGACCGCCATTATGAAAGTGGTGTATAGTCTGACCGATTTTTTTCGAAAATGGATATGCGGACATTAGCTTTTGCATCTCAAACTTTGCAAAGTTTTAGAGAAATTCATCTTAGGAAACGCGAAAAAACCTGTTGTTAATTTTTGGTTTGACTTTTCGTGTGAGTGCGCGGAAAGTGACTAAAGCTGGCTGGCGCGCTGGTACAACACTATAAGGAGCCACCTTAAATGATAATTAACCGTTTGGATTTTTTTTGTAGTCTAAAATAGTACTCTATGTGGATATACAGTGTAGCTTTTTAATGGACGGTCGATGATACAAACTGAAGCAATTATGGTAGCGCTACATAAATACATTGGTACATTCTAATTTTGAATGCTTTTTAATTTTTGAACACTTTTAATTAAAGACTTGTTTTTATATCGTAAATTCGAGATGTTAAAAACACGTTTTGCATGAATAAATACTGATTACCTCTCAATCATAAAATGTTATTTTAGGCTTCCTGACGGTCCATCGGGGCGAAAACGTCAATTTTCGTTCATTAGTAGATCCGAACTGCTGCTGTTGTCGAAAAGTCGAATTTTGATTGCACCTTTAATGCACATGGTGTCACATTTTTCAATTTTTCTCGCACAACTCGCAACTTGATGAGCTTGGAGATGTGTTTTAACGAGTTCCCTCTAATTTCTTATACTGTAGCGTTACTCAACCGTGACCACTACACTGTACTCCCATATGTTGAATTTTGGCGTAAATATAATACGAACACTTTTGTCCTAATGTTGATTTGAATTGTGATTTTGCTGTAAGGTATATCAACAGTAAACGTGTGCCAAATAAAGAGAGCATGCTAAGGCTCAACAGTGAGCAGCACAGTAGAATAAGGCCCTATTTACATGGAAAGAGGATGATCCTAGTGCTAGGATGATCCTAGCAATAGGATCATCCGAGCGCGACATGATTTCTGCTTTCAGTTTACATGCAAATAGGATGATCCTAGCGCTAGGATCATCCTATCTGAGAGGTAGGATGATGCTAGCGCTAGGATGATCCTAGTGCCGCACTTTGGCATGTAAACCAAGTGAATCTTCTAGGATCATCCTAGCTCTAGGATCATCCTCTTTCCTAACTCACGGTCAGTGCACAGCTACGCTGTGTACACCATGCTATGTTAGGGAAAGGAAAGCCGCCCCTTCACAGTTATGATCTCTAAAAACTGGAACAGCCTGACAATTAACTTAAGAACTTTTGTATCAGTCAATGTTTTTTAAAAGAGGTCTGTATCAGCATCTTGATTTGCTTTCTTTTCCAAATAAAAATAATCAGCTATAAATAGTTTTCAAAATAACCAATTTATATTATGTAATTAGTTTTTAGGGAATTTTTAGCTTTTAAGTCGCTAACATTTCTAATTTTTTATAGAACTTGTTAGCCTTGTTAGAAGCATGGATTTAATGTAGTAATGCAATTAATTGTTTTTAGAACATATAACCGAATGTGACAAAATAACAAGTTCACCATTTTTCGTGTGAAGTACATTTAAGCATCCATTTTTTTATTGATGTCATTGTGTCACATATTCGTGTCATAACAATTGCTTCTGTGTCATTGTGATTTTTGATATATCAATAAAACCGATCTTGTTACACATCAAATAAATCATTGTTTCGTATGAAGTGCCTATTTTATCATATCAAGTTGGTCGCGCATTTTTATAAATCAAGAAAGGGGAGATGAGCTTTTGATCAGAATTATTGCCACCAGCAGCAGCCACGCGAAAGCAGAAACCTGGAACAGCAGAACGCTTTTCTCGTGTTGCCAGTCTGTAAATTTCGCCAATGAATCTTAGTCCTTCCTTTCAGAGCATGCTAGTAATAACTAGAAACTTGGAAGAGTTTAGGAGCTTTTTTTAACTTATAAATTGAGCCATTTGGAACCTAATTGTTTGGTCGGTGATGTCCCGGACATGATTGCCGCCATCGAGTTCTCGCCGCTTCGCGACAACTTTATTATATTTCAGAAAACTCACTCGTAACTAGCTTGATCAATAAACCCCACTAAACAGCAGGTATGGCATTTCTTTCTAAAAGCAAATTATCTGTAAATTTCTGTCCTGTGCTTGTCGAAAACTTTGTTTTCAACACAAGTATGCATGACTTCGATTTTGAAAACTCTGCGGAATCCTGCCCCCTTCCCCCCGGCCTTCACTCATTGCGTGAGCGGGACCTGTTATAAGTGGACACACTCGGGAAATGCTCTAGTGTCCGCTTAATACAGAGTGTTCGCTTTATTGGTATTTTATCTTATAGATACCGATTTATTTTTATTGTTTTTTCAAACAAACCAAGATCGCTTGGAAACAGCCATTATTGATTCTGACCCTAAGAACTTAGAGACCATAAGGGAGAAAAATACTGGGAAATAACTCTACGCCACGGATAACTTCTAAAAAAGATAATGGACATTTATGAATGTTCTTTGGGCCCAGCGATTACCTGTCACACCAATAAACAAAATTAACTTACAGACTACAGCTGTTTCAAGAAAGGTTGTCACATCAAATGGTAAAAACGTGCGCGACAATACCGCGAGGTAGTTTGGATATCAACATACACCCTTCTAGATCTGTTCTCAGTTGTCAAATCGGAGGCTTGTAGGAAGGACTTGTAACAATGTTTATTGAACTCGTTTTCTCTTGCTTTTGTAAACACAAAGGTCCAGCTTGTAAATTACAAGTGTAAACCTTTTATTGAATTGGCCTCTGTACTGTCTGTTGTTATTATAGCCCGCCTGAAAATAATATCAAGGATCGAAAGAACGTAAAATTATAGCAGTGGCATTGAATGGACATTGCCTGTTCATATCCAGTATTTGAATTTTGATATTCACTGCTGTTACGGGTATCGTGATACCCGGTGAGTGTAGTGATACCTAGTGAGTCTAGTGATACCCGGTGAGTGTAGTGACACCCGGTGAGTCTAGTGATACCCGGTGAGTGTAGTGATACCCGGTGAGTGTAGTGATACCCGGTGAGTGTAGTGATACCCGGTGAGTGTAGTGATACCTGGCGAGTCTAGTGATACCCGGTGAGTCCAGTGATACCCGGTGAGTCCCGGTGAGTGTAGTGATACCCGGTGAGTGTAGTGACACCCGGTGAGTGTAGTGATACCCGGTGAGTGTAGTGATACCCGGTGAGTGTAGTGATACCCGGTGAGTGTAGTGATACCCGGTGAGTGTAGTGATATCCGGTGAGTGTAGTGATACCCGGTGAGTTTAGGGATAGCCGGTGAGTGTAGTGATACCCGGTGAGTTTAGTGATACCCGGTGAGTGTAGTGATACCCGGTGAGTGTAGTGATACTCGGTGAGTGTAGTGATAGCCGGTAAGTTTAGTGATACCCGGTGAGTCCAGTGATACCCGGTGAGTTTAGTGATACCCGGTGAGTGTAGTGACACCCGGTGAGTGTAGTGATACCCGGTGAGTGTAGTGATACCCGGTGAGTGTAGTGATACCCGGTGAGTGTAGTGATACCTGGCGAGTCTAGTGATACCCGGTGAGTCCAGTGATACCCGGTGAGTCCCGGTGAGTGTAGTGATACCCGGTGAGTGTAGTGACACCCGGTGAGTGTAGTGATACCCGGTGAGTGTAGTGATACCCGGTGAGTGTAGTGATACCCGGTGAGTGTAGTGATATCCGGTGAGTGTAGTGATACCCGGTGAGTTTAGGGATAGCCGGTGAGTGTAGTGATACCCGGTGAGTCTAGTGATACCCGGTGAGTCTAGTGATACCCGGTGAGTGAAGTGATACCCGGTTAGTGTAGTGATACTCGGTAAATCTAGTGATACCCGGTGAGTTTAGTGATACCCGGTGAGTGTAGTGACACCCGGTGAGTGTAGTGATACCCGGTGAGTGTAGTGATACCCGGTGAGTGTAGTGATACTCGGTGAGTGAAGTGATACCCGGTGAGTGTAGTGATACTCGGTAAATCTAGTGATACCCGGTGAGTGTAGTGATACCCGGTGAGTGTAGTGATACCCGGTGAGTGTAGTGATACCCGGTGAGTCTAGTGATACCCGGTGAGTCTAGTGATACCCGGTGAGTGAAGTGATACCCGGTTAGTGTAGTGATACTCGGTAAATCTAGTGATACCCGGTGAGTGTAGTGATACCCGGTGAGTGAAGTGATACCCGGTGAGTGTAGTGATACCCGGTGAGTGAAGTGATACCCGGTTAGTGTAGTTATACCCGGTGAGTGTAGTGATACCCGGTTAGTGTAGTTATACCCGGTGAGTGTAGTGATACCCGGTGAGTCTAGTGATATCCGGTGAGTCTAGTGATACCCGGTGAGTGAAGTGATACCCGGTTAGTGTAGTGATACTCGGTAAATCTAGTGATACCCGGTGAGTGTAGTTATACCCGGTGAGTGTAGTTATACCCGGTGAGTGTAGTTATACCCGGTGAGTGTAGTGATACCCGGTGAGTCTAGTGATACCCGGTGAGTGTAGTGATAGCCGGTGAGTGTAGTGATACCCGGTGAGTGTAGTGATACCCGGTGAGTGTAGTGATACCCGGTGAGTGAAGTGATACCCGGTGAGTGTAGTGATACCCGGTGAGTGTAGTGATACCCGGTGAGTGTAGTGATACCCGGTGAGTGTAGTGATACCCGGTGAGTGAAGTGATACCCGGTGAGTGTAGTGATACCCGGTGAGTGTAGTGATACCCGGTGAGTGTAGTGATACCCGGTGAGTGTAGTGATACCCGGTGAGTGAAGTGATACCCGGTGAGTGAAGTGATACCCGGTGAGTGTAGTGATACTCGGTGAGTGAAGTGATACCCGGTGAGTGTAGTGATACTCGGTGAGTGAAATGATACCCGGTGAGTGTAGTGATACTCGGTGAGTGAAGTGATACCCGGTGAGTCTAGTGATACTCGGTAAATCTAGTGATACCCGGTGAGTGTAGTGATATCCGGTGAGTCTAGTGATATCCAGTGAGTCTAGTGATACCCGGTGAGTGTAGTGATACCCGGTGAGTGTAGTGATACCCGGTGAGTGTAGTGATACCCGGTGAGTGTAGTGATACTCGGTAAGTCTAGTGATACCCGGTGAGTGTAGTGATATCCGGTGAGTGTAGTGATACCCGGTGAGTGTAGTGATACCCGGTGAGTGTAGTGATACCCGGTGAGTGTAGTGATACCCGGTGAGTGTAGTGATACCCGGTTAGTGTAGTTATACCCGGTGAGTGTAGTGATACCCGGTGAGTCTAGAGCATTTTGATTTTGTGTCAGAGCAAAGGTTACTTTGTCAAATATTTAATATTAATAGTTTTTAACAAAACATCAAAATCCCTGTGACATCTTTCTTTAACTATTCTGTGTGCAGCTACGGCATAGGGATACCAACCAGATAACTTTTCATCTTTCAGTGAACATAAGCTGTCATTTATACGATTCCATAGTATTTGCGCAACATATCGGCAAAATTTATTAAGAGTTCGCTTGAAAATGGAACACATATTCTTCTATTTTCTGATATATGAAAGAATTCAAAACAAATTAATTTGCATTGCCTGTGCCAATTTTTTTATTGTTATTTGTGAGCTTCTTGGATTGGTTTAGAGTGATTTGTGCGAGAAATTAAAGTTTTAATTTTCAGATTAACTATTCGTTTTACATCATGAAAATCATGAAAAACATATTAAACTGCTCCTCACTCAAAGTTCGATAAATCGATCGCCAAAAAAATTCCATCAATGTTGCCACCTTACCCTCGTATATTAAAAGGAGTTTTAAGCGCTTCAAATAGGATTTATAACACATAAGAGAGAAAAAGACATTGTTTACCTTTGCTATTTTATTTTTTTACAATTGCAACAGCTTACTGTAGAAAAACCTTTGAATGCAGAGGTCCACACGACGCAGAAATTAAACTTGCTGGTAGTTGCCGGATCTTCTTTGTTATTGTTATTTTTTTTTACAATTGCAACAGCTTACTGTACATACAGCCTGTGAACAATCGTTCTGGTTGGGGGTAGGGCGAAAAGAGAGACCACAAAAAGAAAAGAAAGGCCGGGAGCGCAGTAGGAGGAGAGGAATTTTCACTCGGTTCATTTCTCTAACGACCTTTCTCTTCGCCTTATTCCAAACCAGAAGGCCTGTTCGCAGGCTAAACTGTACACAACTAACTATACGCATTTTGGTAGCAAAGTAGTGTTAAGAAACTGTATGTTTAATACTTGTATATACTCTCGCGAATAAAATAGAAAAAAATAAAATAAAATAGAATAAAATAACGCCGAACATTTATAGAGTAATGTTAATTGTGTTTCTTTATACACATTTGTACGAACCGTTTGTGTTAAGGCAGTGGGTATGTAGATCACATTTGTGAGAGCCGGCCTTACACTCATTTACGTCTTTGCAAGAAATTCCGTCGTCATAGAAACCAGTATAGCAGATGCATTTATACGAGCCCATAGTATTTGTGCAATTAGCATGTTCATCGCACATGTGTATTCCAAGTTTACATTCATCTACGTCGAAGCAGTTGTTTCCCTGGTAACCATGATAACATTCGCAAGTGTAGGAACCTATGACGTTTATACATCGCGCATGCGTCGGGCAGGGATTATTGCCAGAGGAACACTCATCAATATCTAAAATAAGGAGAAAATAAAAAAAGGTAGAAATAATTAAAAGTGGAATGAGCAAAAGCAAATGAATGTGAAGCAGACATTGCGATTCGTTTGTTGCATTTAAAAGGCTGGGCTCATCACTGCGCTCTTTATGCACGTTTTTCGGTTTTGTGACAATTGGATGTCACAAGGGAATATAGATATAGACATTTTCAACCAGTCCAACAACTGCAGCCTCTAACGTGATTACAATTCCTAAAAACGTCACCTAGTGAACTGTCTATTCAGTCTCTAGATCGCCCTCTACTTGTTATTTTCTTTATCTGCACTATACTTTTCTTTATCTTGCTTTTTACTAAGCCGTTGTATTATACTTTGCTTTTAATTTGTTTTAATAGGGACTTTAAGCAATGACGACGGAGGGCTCTACTACGACTACCGGAAGTAAATTCTCACGTCTGTCGCTGATGTTCAGCCGTAGTATGAAATTTGACAACGTGAGCGGGATGGTTTGGCCGTAGTCGCTACTACGTCGAGTTTATTTCGCTTCTGTATCCTTTTCGTACGGATTTCTCAGTGTTTAAAGTGTTTCAACGGACCTTATATCCTTTTTAGTCAATGACAATGTAATTTTTCTCAAACTTGCCGACCAAAAACGTGTGATTCTATCACGAATTTACGAACAGTTTTGGCGATTGAAATTGAAGCAGCCGGCAAAGCGAAGCGAAATTCGCAAGCTCTAGGATTTTATCGCTGAAAGTCCAGCTTTAGAAGTTGAATGAATATGCTTTTATGCCTTATATATGAGGGGAAAGGATTCTACTTATGCTTGAATTTACTTTCAGTTAAAATTATATTTAGTTAGGCGTTTTAATTCGTACTTTAACACTTAAATAATGGATTGTTATTGTTGTGGTTCAAAATATGTACATTTCAAAAGTTGTAAGATTCGTTCAGAAATCATCTCTTGGTCCCAAAGTCAATGTTCTTTTGAAAAATGTCATTCAGTTCTCAGAAACCTAAATAAAAGGACCTTAGAGAGGCTTCCAACTTCTTAGCCGTCGATACCATTTCGCAAACAGCTTCGCATTTCATTGTTCCTCGAGCGCTCACGGACGTACTCTCTGCAGTCCCCCTTGTCACGGTAGCCGTAGTAGCGTCATCCGTAGTGAAACCTAATAAGTATTGCATTTTGTCTTTCAGTTTGGGCTCTATAATGCGTAGTATCAGCCTTGCTCTATACTTTGATAAATGATAATATTTCTAATCACGCATGAACCAGAAAAAGTAGAGCTCCAACTTCCTGTTGCATGCCCTTCGTGTTTAACAAGGAGACGACGATCATGTTCAGAATAAACATGTTTCAATCATAATTCGCGCAATTCGCCGCCTGATGTTAACATGTCCATTCGCTATCAGACTAAAATGTTTCGCTATGAACACAGTAAATGTGAAAAATGAAATTGCAAACATGGTCACGTGCGATGCTGCTTCATATCAGTAAGTTACTGAAACTGGCTTTCATTATTTTTTTCCCCGGGTTTTATAAGGGACCGGCCATAAAATAAACAACCCTTAGTTAACTAGAGCTGAAAACGTATTGGAATCTACTATTCTCATAAAAAATAAACGAACACCGTTTTGTTTTCCTAATTAGAATGCGCTTACCCTGGCCATGGTGCCAGAGGTTTTTATTTTTTAGTGGAAACGGCGAGTTTTTACGGTTAATTCCACTCATGATCCCTCATGATATTCAGAGAACGGACCTCTGGATCCAGGGTGGAATGCGCTGTTATGTCAAAAATAATTATTTATACCTCATAGAAGACGACAACGAAATTAAGATGGCATAACAACATAAAAGGAACCAAAATGATTAAATTCAGGAGTTATAGAGGATCATAATACTTTAAGCGTCTGTAATAACAACTTACCTTGACATCTGCCACGAAATGCCGAGTAATACAAGAATGGTGATGACCAAAAGTAAATCAATCATGTTTCTTGCCGTAGCGTTGCCTGTAAAACGTTTTATGGAGACACTGCAGTCTACTGTGTCCTCCTGATCAACTCCCTGAGAAATTTGCATCGTCACCTTCGAAGAAACCATTTTACTCGTTTATTCACTTATTTATTCTACACATGTTTTCCTAGAAAAACAACTGCTGACCGCTAGGGGCGAACCATGCTCTTTCCTCGAATTCTGGCGGAAGTACAGTTGTTATAGCAAACTCGTTTCCAAGTCCCTCTCTCTTAGCGAAAGGAAGAAAAAACTCAACTTTTCTCATCGCTACACCAACGGTGCTATGCAACGTGAATGGTAAACTGCGTCTTCTTAAAAAAACTCATGTCAATTCAATTGCAAAAATAGTAGCTAAGGGAACTTTAGATAGGACTACGAGTACGAGATTGAGAGTACGACTTATCAAACCTAGTTCGCGTGCTTCAATTCAGATAATCACTTATCACATCAATCTCATTCCTAAAGCTTCCTTATCCACAGGTCAGCAACAAGAAGAACCGACAGTTCTGGGGACGTGACTGGTTTGAAATTCGAAAGTCGTTCTCCTACTCGTACTCAAATCTAAAGGTCCATAGTAACTGTTCTCCGCCGACATTATTTTATATATAACCATGGCACATCAGATAAAATGAAAAGAATCTGGATACTTCTATGTTTAAAAGTGTTATATACCATTTACAAGTGTTATATACGTCTACGACGTACCCACATAAAAAATAGAGAAAAATTAGAAGGCTTTTTATTAGAATAAATTTATGTCTGGTTTTCCACTTTAAGGAAATGGTAAAAAGGTGAAGGTCTCACCGGGATTTGAACTCGGATCCCTGAATTCAGAGTCCAGACTGTTAACCATTACACCATGGGACCCTACACAGAACAACGATCGAGATAAAAAATGCCAGGACTTTATTTTCGTAAAAGAAAAACAAACCTGAACTGCTAGAGCTAGTACCACTTCACCTTGGCACGAAAAAGGAACGACCATCGCGGACTCAGTCTAAAAAGGGTCTGGGGAGAGAGTGGGCGGCCTTCCTCGGGCGCATTTATATGCTTCTTCACTTCGGTCAGAAGATTTTTTTCTCGATGCAGAATGAGTTATCTTCCTTAGGTTTTTTACTGGCCCGAGTTTTTTTAAAACATTGCAACACCGTACACGATCTTTTTGGCTATTTTGTTTATTTTAAAAGGCATTTTAATTTCATTATTTCATTTTGTTTATTTTCACGGCTGATTTGAAATAGCGTGACGGATTGCGTGACACATTTAAAACCTTTATAAATCGGAAGCAAAACATCGTTAAAACTGAAACTTTTTGTGAAAGATCATAACACTGGTATCCATATACCATGTTTAGAAACAGCTTTGTAGGATGTATACTTTAGACTTTTTAATTTTTATGACGTCATGTGCAAACACTATTAAATAAAGTACGTGTTACCGGTTAAGTTAGGTTTGGAAAGATATTTAGACGTTTTAGAGACTTGTTTCATTAATGTGTGGCAGCTTTTCAGTGTAATAATTTACACTTTAATGTAATATACTTTTTGACTTTTTCGCTCCATTTGCGTGGAAATTTACAATTTTAGTAAGTTTACTTTGGACTTTAAAAAATAAAGGAGCTTTGGGCTACAATCTTGGACATTTCAAATGAAAAATTAATACCACCCCTCCTCCCAATTCAGTGATGGGAAAAATGGCGCGTTTTGGTTTTCGCGCGAATCCATCACTGAATCGGGGGGAGGGGAGGTGTTATTTCTCTTTTTATTCCGTCCGAGATTGTAGCTTGTCAATACAAAATAGACCCTATTCATAAATGGCGGCCGAATTATTTATTCTTTTATATTCATGCTAATCAGCCCAACTAGCCACATTTTAGGGCAAAAATAGGCCATTTGCACGATAACGTCATATGACTACAACTACCAGAATCCTTCAGTTTTTTGTTTTGTAGTGCAAATTAGGGCTATTGTTATTTAAACCGAACTGGGATTACAAAATTTAAATAAGAAAGGAAAAAACGAAATGAATTCTGGTAGTTGTAGTCAAATGACGCTATCGTGCAAATAGCCTATTCTTTTTAATTTTGCACGTGCTAACGAGGCTAGTTGGGCTGATTAGCATGAATATAAAAGAATAATAAACTGGCCGCCATTTATGAATAGGGTCTATGATACGGCAAACGTGAGAAATGACGGGGGAAATAATGATCACGTGGTATTTTCTGCCCTTTGCTTCCCGTAAAGTCATTGAAGAGCTTCCCCTCCCTTTGTGAATATTTAATATTTAAATATTCCTTGTATATTAATGAAAAGTTGTCCTTATCTAGACTGCAAAACAGTCCACCGATTGCACCGAAAATAGTGGCGAAAGATGGGAGCTGTACAAATCTGGAGCAAAATCTGAATACGGAGAGTGAGACTGGGGAGAGACGGTGCTGAAATGCATGTAATGAAATTAATATAACAAATATGAAACGGTGAAATAAAAAATAACAAAAGCTGAAAGGCAAATATAATGGCCGCAAAGTCCATTATTTGATATTGAAGATCACTCAAGCAATACTATTAATATATTATCACTGATTACAAAGGCCCTCGTTAATCAAGCACTCGAGTGTTTGGGCATCTACTGAGGTCTACATTTAAAGTGTATATGACAGATATTTTTTTATTTGCTTGATGGAATCTACATGATGTTCTGATAAGAAAATCGAAAATAGTTTTTTCGATATTGATTTTCTTTTCCGTGTTTTAGCCGTCTAAAAACGTGAAATTTCACTTCCGGTGGGTTACAAAACCGCGCAAGAAGAAAGACTGGAAATAGTCCGCTGTGACGTCAATACAAGAATGCCGGTGTCGCGTTTTCTCGGTTCCTCACATTTTTTAGTGCTGCTCGAGGAAGAAACATGGTTCTATTGAGGTGTGTTGTCTATGGTTGTAGCAACACGCACCAAAAAATGGAGGAACTGAGAAACCGAAACCGAAAAGGACTTGAACGATCTGATTTAATCAAATATAACCATCTCCACTTACGATTGCTTCAGGACAAATGATTTAAAGCTATGAATTCCACCACGAATTGTGAAAGAGAAATTATTAAAGCAATGATCAACTTTTGGTTGGAAACTGCAGTTCTTAAAGCTTTTCATATTCTTAATTTATCGCGTTCGAAGAACGCAATCCTAATTTCGTGTTGGTTACTCTGTGCCTTGCATGCAGAAAAATGTGAAAATTTTTGGTGTTCGGACTGCCAATTGGCCGCCCCTATTGCTTTTTTCAGGGGCTCACTTCTGCCGGAAACCTTCGAACGCGTCTTCATAATCTTTGATTACTGCTAGTTTTTATTATTGTGTCGAGCCCTGAACGTGTAAGTGATGTGATGGACAGATTTTTAACTCGGGTATTGATTACTGTGACAAGGTTAAACTCTTTTCGTTAAAGGAAGTATGGGCTTATTTAAAAACTCCGTTGTGTCCCTGTTCTATAATTTTCTCTGCAGTTTTGCGTTACAAGGGATGCAAATATTTGATCATGATGCTTCCGCACCTTTTGAGTTTAATAGCAGTTAAATACAGGAATGGCTCCGAGCCGTTTGAAAGGAAACCGCTGACCTCATTAGCATTCATTTCTCTCTTTTTTTTGTTTGTGCCTGGATTAGAACGAAGGTAGGCTTTTATTATCAGATAAAATTAGGCCTAGGCAAAGCGATTATTAGATCTAAGCTAGATTTGCGATTAGGTTAGATTTAGGGATAGGGTCACCTTTTATAATTAAATTTTTGTTGGGTTTGCCGGATCAACCCAGTGGTCTAGTGGTGAAGGAGGGACGTTAGCACGCAGAAGGGTTTCGGGTTCGATTCTAGGTGATTTATTGCATTTTTCTTTTTCTGATAGGAAAAAAATTCTATAATTGGTGAAAAATTTTCTAAGTGTCGCTCGGAGCCATTCCTGCAATTAACGCCGTCGCCATTTTAGACACGTTGAGACTGGGACCAACCATATTGCATCCAGAGTCCTCAGGCCCCTCGGTCAGCGGTTGGTTTCCAAGACAGTTTTATGTTGGTATACACCTTATTCATATTATTCTTTTATATTCATGCTAATCAGCCTACCTAGCCTCATTTTAGAGCAAAAATTATTTTGAATTTTGGCCACGCTGACGAGGCTAATGGTAGTCTGATTAACATGAATATAAAAGAATAATTAATCGGCCGCCATTTATGAATACGGTCTATTAAAAGTGCCGTTTCTGCTGCAAATTATCAATATGACTCCATGAAAGGGTAAATTACCGACATTTTCCTTAAGGGGCTAAGGGCTAACTCGGCTCAAACTTGTTTGATAAATAAGACACAGTTTTACCAATTAGCATTATTTTTAATGCGCCAGCCGGACGCAGAATTAAAACGTACAAAAGTTAATCAAGGTGCTGCTTACCTGCCTTTCCTTTAATCCCGCTTCGCCGCCGCTTTCTTCTCACGGTTCGCCCTCGCAAAACGTTTTTTTTCTTATTTGTCAGAATCAGTTTCAGGTAATGAGATTTCGATCGCGGAATTATTTATTTTGTTATTCAGGTTTGCCTGGTATGAAGTAAACTTGTCCTTAATTTCATATTGGGCTGACAAACTTTTAACGAAAACTAATTATTCTTTAGCCCAATCCAGCAAATACAAAGATACACCTGTGTGTGAGGAAAAACATTTTGGTGAAAAAAATATTCTGAGTTCCTCATTTTCTCTTAGGTTCTTCAATTCAGAATGTACCGTGTTTGAAAAAGATACTTTTAGGAATACACTATAAGCAATCTGTATTTCTACTGTAGCCGGTTTATGAACTAACATTCCCGTGAACTCAAGACGTATCTCATGACCAAAGGCATCACTTAGTAAAATGAAACACTCAGCAATTATTATGCGTGTTAAGAAAACCGGTAAACAGATAGGTTTCCTTTGGTTCATATACATATTTTTTTATTTCGAATATTTCATATAAGCGCCATCGCCAGATAATTAACGGATCAGGTCCAATATGTTTTTACTTGTTATAATCATTATCCGATTAATTAGCCGACTATGATGTTTTACGGTCTGTCACTCAGGCCGTACCTGTTTCCTGTATGCTGTTATGAGTATGAATCATATGGTTTATTATCTCCGTTAAACACGAACCACTATTGTTTTGAGGTGAGTTAATAAGTAAAACTGCTGAATAAGTTATCTATCTGATCCTTTGCTGCAGTTCATTATATCCTGGAGTATACCCAATGAATCTTTTCGGAACGACTGACTTAGTCGCCTTAAAAACTGAATTCGTAATTAATTAGAATTTTCTTTAGCAAAATGTCGCGTCAAACATTGGTAACATCGGAAAATTTAACGCCTTTTGTTTTCGGAGGGATAAAGAATGTCGTTTTGGGTACAAAACTAACATCAGGTAGAATTTACGGCAACGAGAAGAAAGCAGCTTGTAAATTAGGGGAATAAGCCGATTCCTTTCTCTACCATTTTCTGCCAAAGAAATATTGAGATCAAACTGTAAACCTTTGACAAAAAAAAGCACTAACCGTTATATGGAAAAATAGCACAACGCCATAGACCACTTTCATAATGGCGGCCGATTTATTTATTCTTTTGTATGTATGTTAATTAGCCTCACTGGCCTCGGTAACATGTGCAGAATTCAAAAGAATTTTTACTCTAAAATGAGGCCAGTGAGGCTAATTAACATACATATAAAAGAATAAATAAATCGGCCGCCATTATGAAAGTGGTCTATAGGGCCTGTTTATATGGTCTCGGGTACACGAGACAACCCTCGCCCCGCGAGACAACTTTGCCGAGTGTTTATATAAGAAATGTTGTCCCTGCTGACCGAGTCAAAGTTGACCCTTCTTAAATATTGATTTCACAACGCTACGTAATTGTTCAAATCTAAATACGGCTATCGTATACCTGTTCTTTTGACTTTGTTTCATTCATTCGATCACTGTGGGCTTTGCTGATTTACATTTTACTTCTTTAATGCGAATTTGTGTTCTTAAACCTAAAACCTGATAGTAAATGGTCTTGACAACAAGTCCTCATTTTGTTTCAGACGACATCAATACAAAGGAGAGCGCCTGCACTTGTTATAAATGAAGCTGACTACTTATTGTAAGATACAATCAGGAACAAGTCTCTTCCGTAACTTAACATTTTGTTTCTTCACATCGCTACTTTTTCCCGTTACGTCTTACAACCAGGATATAAGAGCTTACAAAGATGGCGACGTCATGTTGGGCGGCCTGTTCGACGTTCACCTTGCTGGTGACGGTGATCACTGTGGTGAGCTTTACCCAGGTGGACTGGGACACGTCGAGGCCATGATCTTCGCCATTGAGAACGTGAACAAAAACCCCAATTTGCTTCCAAATGTCACCATTGGTTACGATATTAGGAACTTCTGTGACAGCATGGCTTTGGCTATGACAATAGCTTACGACTTCGTGTCTAACTCAAAGGCCAACATATTTGCCATCGGCTATTCTACGAAGGTCAGGTCTAAGGCCATCTCAGCATTGATTGGCCCTACTCATTCCGTCAGCGCGGTACTGGTGTGAAGTTTACTTCAGGTCGCTAATATTCCCGCCATTAGTCCGTCTGCAACAAGCTCAGAGTTGAGTTCAAAATTCTACAAAGACTTCTTTAGGACGGTTCCACCTGACACCTGGCAAGCAACAGTTATGGCCGACATCATAGAGTTCTTCAACTGGACTTACGTGGCGGCAGTGGGCATGGATGACTCTTATGGTCGGAGTGGTATTTGGGCGCTGGAAAAAGAATCGTTCAAAAGAAAAAGTTTCTGCGTTGCCTTTTCTGAGTTCATCCCACGGCTTGACTATCAACAAAAGATCAACCAAACTGTTGCAAAGATCAAATGGAAGCACAGCATCGGAGTGATCATCACTTGGCTTACTGGACGTCATGGAGAATCATTCTTGGCAGAGGTAACCAATGAGAACGTTGAAGGAAAGACATTCATACTCAGTGACGGAATGACCTCCAAAGGGGCACTATTTCTTGATCCTCGGTTCACAACACTAGATGGTTTCCTGGGAATACAGTCACGTGACTATCGATATCCCGCCTTTGAAGACCATCTCAATACGATTACCCCTACAAAAAAGGTTGAAACAGGGGCCAAGTGGAGGGAAGAATTCTGGAGATCACAGCTGAACTGCTCAGCTAAAACGTCTGCAACGTCTGGTGTTGCAGCTTGCAAGGCAAATATGACGTCAAACCATGCGGTAACAAAGTTACAAAACACTTTTCAGTCCTATACTATTGACGCGGTTTTTGCTATTGCGCATGCTCTAGATAACATTTACAATTGTTCCGCTCTGTATGGGGCACAGGCGACAAAAGGCTGCCGTTCTGTAAAGCCCACCGTTAAGGAAAGCGATTTGAAGAAATACCTCAGAAATGTGAGTTTTAATGGCGTGACTGGAAAAGTGCGGTTTGACAGTTTTGGGGATCCTTTATCTACCTCGTATGATATCGTAAATTTCCATCGTGGTCAAAGCACGGACAAGGGTCTCAGAAAGGTCATTGTTGGAATTTGGGACAAAGAGACCACGCCTAATCTCCAGATAGATGCCTCCAATATACGATGGAATTCCTATCTGAACAGTGTGTCAGTTCCGGTGTCCTTCTGTGCACCCGAATGCTTGCCTGGCACAATGAAGGCGATCACGACGCCATGCTGTTGGAATTGTATTGAATGCCCACCAGGAACTATCAGTACTGAGCTTAGATCCAGAAGTTGCATAGAGTGTGATGCAGAGACAAAACCAAACGAAGGGCGCACTATGTGTGAAAAATTGACGATCATCAACATCTCGCATACAAGCGCCACTGGAATCAGCATAATAGTGGTGACTTCCTTCGGATTTGTTCTCACGCTGTTAGTTTGCGCATCATACATCAAATTCTTCAATACCCCAATAGCGAAGGCGTCTAACAGAGAAGTTTCTGTCTTGTTGTTGTTTGATATTGCAGCTCTGTTTGGTTTGCCCGTCGTTGAACTAGGCGAGTCTAGCGATTTTCTTTGCAGCGCAACATACGTCTGGCGCTATTCTGCACTCACAGTCTGCATCACTCAGTGTACTATTTTTGAAGCTAATGCGGATCACAGGTGTATTCGAGTTAGATAAAGTGGCGCAGCTGCTTAAACCGTGCTTTAAGACCGAAAAAAAAGCAAGGTATTGCTATTTTCGTGATCAATTCAGCCGCATTCTCTTTCATAGCGATATGGATGGCAATTGATCCCCCTGGGTTCCAAAAGATCATCCGTCCAGACCAGTACATATTCCTTGTGTGCAAACCTTTCTTCACCAACACCGGCCGCTCACTGTTCATCTCACT
This sequence comes from Dendrophyllia cribrosa, assembly GCA_024195265.1. NCBI lineage: Eukaryota > Metazoa > Cnidaria > Anthozoa > Scleractinia > Dendrophylliidae > Dendrophyllia > Dendrophyllia cribrosa. The sequence continues at coordinate 49,000,308 of JAJLRJ010000002.1, read as the reverse complement.
CTGTGCTTTCATGCTTACCGTGGCTCTCCTGTGCACCTATTATGCTTTCAAAGCCAGAGGCATCCCCGAGAACTTCAACGAGACAAAATACATAGGATTCTCTATGTATATTCTACTTTTGTCCTCGGTAGCGTATTACCCAGTTATGTTTAATTTTGAGAGTTGGTATGTGGCAGTTGTTTCTTGTTCGACAACGTTAATCACTTCCTTTGGTTTGTTGAGCTGCATGTTCGGACCCTAAGTCTACGTTCTTCTTCTCCGTCCCCAGCAAAACACCTTGGAAGCTGTCGGGTCGCAGGTGTCGCAATATTCCTTTAATGTATCAGGAACAGACGTTTTGCCTGCATCCACTTAAGTCGGCAGACTTAACGCTGTTGTGACGCCCGTCGGCTAGTGAGTCAGAACTCAAGTGAGCTATTAATCAACGTTGTTATTAATCCCACGCTGGTGGGATGCAGTCCAGTTAGCTTTACATTGAGTTGCCGAGATAACTGCCGTGTTACGAAATTACCATAACCGGCGCACGCCTCAGTTGGAGGAGCACCACTCGTCAGAGCGGGAGGTAGTGGAGTCATATCTCAGCCGAACTAGTGTTCAGAATCAAAATTAAAGAAAAATACTACATATTATTTCGTAAAATGCTAAAAAGGCAAAAATGAACACCATAAGAACGTACTTCTAAACACAGGGGCACCCAACGAACAATCTTTGGTAAAATGTATTATTTTACTCAAATAAATTAAAATAAATGATATAAAAGCATTTCCAGGTGTTCTTCTACGTTGCTGGGAAAAATATATCTGTTCCTTTTTCCCAGCATAACACATGCATAGGGAAATTCCCAGCCAGCTGGATAAAAAAATGTCTGTTTCCTAGCCAGCAATTAAAAAAAATTAATAAATGAAAAAAAAACAAACAATGATAATAATTTAGCAAAAGGGGCTTGGGAACTAATGAAACATTAATGGGAAACTATTTGAAGCTTTTTGTTTATTGTTTTGTATATTTACTGCCGTCTCGAACTTAACCTGTTCGGGTATCTCTAGGTACTGTTTAAATTGTTACTACGAAGCTGAACCCCCAAAGTGCCCTCCGATTTTCTTCGATCCAGTCTCTTTTCGATCTGCTTAAGTTATTCAGCACAGTTTGTTCTTGCGACTCCTTTCTCAAGTCAACCAGCGAAAAAATGGTAATTAAAAAAATATGTACAAAATATTTTGCCAGCCAGCAAGAATTCCGCTGGGGAACAGATAAAGTGAGGAACAGATTCGTTGGGTGCCCCTGTAAACAGCCTCCATTTGAATGTCATACTGTAGGAGTTCATCTACAGAATTAAAATTTGGAACCACTTTTTATTTTTATAAGTACAGCATAATAAACAGCACTATAGAAACGTACTGCTCAGTAGCTTTCATTTGAATGGTCATGATTCATTCACAGACTCAGAAATTAGAACCACTCTGTTAAGAATAATAAACGTACCGCAGAAACGTACTGCTCGTCAATAGCTGGCTTTTATTTGAGTGGTTACATTTCATCTACAGACTCAAACGTTAGAACCACTTTACAACATAACTTGAAACAGTACCACAGGAAAGCACTGCTCAGTAGCTGTTATTTGAATGGTCACACACTTTTGGATTTCGCCCACAGACTCAAAATTAAGACCCACCTTGTACAGCATAATACACAGTACCACAGAAGTGTATTTATTTATTATCTGTAGCATTTTATCCAAAGACTCAAACGGCTAGAACCATATCACACGACTCAAGAGGTTTATATGGAAGTGATAGGGTTATTAAGTCCAGAATAAAGGAACGTTATGGTCACAGATGCAGATTTGAATCCTGAGCTTCTGGTTTACTAGTCAGCGCTTTTAATTTATCCACTAGTTCGGCCAAGCTGCTGAGGGAAGTGGTCATAACAAGTACACTCGAAGAGGACCTCACCCCCTGTAGTAGAATGGAGGTAGGGCGCTTTGCATGGGATGATTTGACGAGCCTAATTGGCCTGAAAGATTAAGATGATACCTTACTATTCTGTGTGCATATAGTATGCATTGCAAGTAAGACGTCACAGGGAGGATTCAGTTTTTAATCCCGATAGGGTGGATCATGCCACCAAGACACCATATTTTAAGGTGGAGAGGGGTACAAAGATTGCCAATTTTTGTGTAACAGTGTGTCCTGTCCGAGTAGAATAGTTTTATAAACACTGACAATTTCGCGATCAGTCTGTCAAGGACTTAAATGACATAGTTAAAGTTCTTCTTTTAATTTTGTCCGCCAGGCGAACGTAAACAGAAATCTAACTAGCTTGTCGCCTGTTTGCGGTCTGCCGTAAAATACGCACACATTTAAATATAAAAGCTGTTTTCCCTAAACTCACTGGAGAAGAAGCAATGAAAGAAATAGACTTTCTAGAGTATTAAATTTAGTAAGTGTTAATGCTTATGTGAGGTGTGGTATTAAGACGTTTTAGAGACTTGTTTCATGAAAATGTGGCATCCTTTCAGTGTGATAATTTACACTTTGAAGTAATATGCTTTCTCATTTCTTCTCTCCATTTGCGTGTAAATTTACAATTTTCAGTTAGTTTACTTTGGACTTAAAATAAAAAAAACCTTGTGCTAGTTTTAAAATAGAGTAGTAAATAAAGTATGTGTTACCGGTTAAGTGAGATTTGGTAAGATATTAACGAAAGGCGTTTTAGAGACTTCTTTCATGAAAATGTGGCAGCTTTTCAGTGTAATAATTTACACATTTCAGCTTCACTACACAACAGAGAACAGACAACTCCAATATGGAACCATTAGGTTTATTTTGCAAGTTTCGGCCGAGCACCAGCGTACAACAAATTACGTAAGAGCATATAGAAGCCAAAGAAAGGGCTTGAAGAAGTAGGCACTTGACTAAAAGCTAAAAGCCTAAAGATTTGAAGACTGAAATCCTAGATGTAATATCATCCTTAACATAGCCATTCTTGGCTGAAACAGACTTCCAACGCCCATGCCTCTGAAAAACACGCGTACGATCGCCTACTCCACTGTTCGCTGCCTTGGAAGCCCTGCCTAACCTAAACGAGTGGGTCCCATAAACAGAAGGGTCAGGGACCACATTGCGTAAACTCCTGGACAAATTATCTCTAAAAGTGGAATAACTAATTGGTTTGTCTTTGTTGACCATCTTATAAGATGACTTGGTTTTGACCAACTGTCTGAAAATTAGCTCATCCGAATGAGGATCTAAATTCAACCTAGTCAAATACTCTTGAAGAATGAAAACTGGACAAGCGCTTCCCCCTGATCGGGCAATTACAACCTCGTCCCCTTGCCTAAGCTGATCGGTTTTACTCTTTTCAACCTTAATTGTCATGTGGTCGTCGTGGAACTTAATATGACTTCTTCTTATTCCTGTGACCTCCCCCGACCTAAAAAACCCCGCGTAAGAAAGCACATAAAGACAAACATTCCTAAGCTGAAGGGTATTGGTCAAATCAGAGCCCTCGATAACATCCTTGAGAATTTCAATAGCCATTGGTTCTTTTCTATTACCTCTTTTGGTACCTAAAATTCTCTTAGCTGCATCCTGCACCCTGCTAACTAAAGGGTTATCCGTGGGGGACACAAGACCCGCTGACTCGTGAGCCCACTTAATGCTATAAAAAGCGGCGTCCACAGAGGCACTTGACCTGGTGGACTCTAAAACATGCTGTAAGTAAACAGCCACATGCATAGAATTTGCAGGGAAATACGACAGATCCTGCTTGCTCAAGGCGAAATCCCTCCATTTCCTGAAGGCTCTGTCGTACATGCTAACCGTCCCAGGGGCCCTTGCTGACAAAATGGTCGTCCGGAGTCTGGAGCTGAGGGACTGTAAATCTGGATCCTCAAACGAAGATTCTTTCCAGAGTCCCTCCTGGAAAACCTCTATACAAAAAAGACAAAATAAAACAAAGGAGAAATCAGGAGCAACAAAACAACTTTATTGTGAATACCAAGGTAACTATCAATTTATAAAATATTAAAGGCTGTCTGCTCTCTGAAGGAATGTTAACAAATCGTACAAATCACAATATCATGAAATCGGACAATGGAGTAACAATAGACTCCAACTAACTGGGTAACAAAAACCCTAACCGATGCGACATAAAGAGCAACTGCCACTATCATCATTGCAAAATCCTGAAAGAAAACTCCTCTTCGGCAATTTAAAACTAACACGCAGTGCAACAACAGCGAAAGACAACTCTCTGGCACCAAACATGTCGTTCTTAGCTTTGCCTCTAACAAAGAGACGCTTAAATTTAGGCAGGACAACCCAATCATGAACAAAGGGGTTCCAATGTCTGCCATCATTACACAGCAGCACCCAAAAATACGAAGACTTCCACCTAGGAATAACAAGCGTTCCTTCCGCTTTACAAACTCTCAAATGATCAACAACTCTCGAAATCTGCGAGACTGGAGAAAGTAACCAATTACTTTCAAACTCCCAATCTTGCAAAAAAGCATCGACAGCCTCAGCACCCGGCTGGTGAAATCTAGAATTAAAACGGGAAAGTTTTGCATTGTAGCTACACGCAAATCTGTCAATGGTATGCGGACCCCAACGTAAATCCAAAATTTGGAGAACGTCATCATTAATCGTATAATCATCAAAATCAATAATCCTACTTAAATGGTCAGCAGAAGAATTTAAATCCCTAGGGATCCACTTCATCTCGAGCGAAATTCCAAAACTAACACAAACGTGAAAAATACGAAGAGCTAAATCTTGAAGCTTAGTAACCTTACTCCCGGAATGAACAATACTAACAACATTCGTATTATCGGTAAACCACGCGACCTGTTTTCCTAACAGACTAGGAGCAAAACTGCTCAACGCCAACTCTACAGCTTTCAGCTCTCTCCATGTGGAGCTGTTCTTTCTCTCAATAGGAGACCAATTTTGTTGAAAAAGTTTGCCTTCACTCTGAATGAAGGATCCACAAGCATGATCAGACGCATCAGAATAAACTAATTTAGCTGGCCGAGACAAGGACAGCCAAGGACAACGACAATTAAGAGAGTCGACATTTTGACTCAAAAACACTAACTCGTTACAAGCCTCTTGTGTTAACTCTACAGTAGAATTCCACGACACTTTCGTATTAACAACCGCGTATACTGATCTAGTCATAATTCTTGTCACGCCACCTACACAAGGTGTTAATGATATAATCTGGCCTACCAGAGTTGCCAAATTTCTCACATTTACAACCATAGAATCTCCTTTGAGGACAGAATCAATATTAGCCTTTAACTTAGAAATTCTCTGATCAGTAACAGAAATAAAGCCTTGATTAGTGTCTAAAACAGTGCCCAGCCAGGTAATTATCTGAACTGGCTCCCATACGGACTTCTGCTCATTAATGACAAAACCAAACTTAAGCAAATCGGCGTGAACTGTCAAAATATTAATCTTAGCTTCCAGTTTGTTAGCGCCACCCCCTAGACCATCGTCAAGAAAAATTACCATAGGTAAGCCCTTGCACCTCCATGAGGTAATAACAGGACGTAACAATTTGGTAAATAAATAGAGAGCAGACGACAAACCAAAAGGCAATACTGCAAATTGAAAATATTTCACTACCCCATCGCCAAACTCCCAGGCAAACGCCAAAAATTTCCTATGATCTGGAAAAATTTCTACATGGTGATAACCAGACTTAAGATCGAACTTAAACAAAAAGAAACCTTTAGACATAACCTTAAGGGCTACTTTAAGATCTTCACACTTAAACTTCTGTTTGAAAACATACAAATTCACGTGTCTCAGATCTAAAATTAACCTCTTTTTGCCTGAAGACTGAATAGAAACTGATAGTGGATTGATTATAGCAGGTGGGTGATCGAGCACCTCCACACATTTGTTCCTAAGAAGATCAGAAATAGCCTCGGACACAAATTCTTTTTCCCCCAGCGCTGAACCATTGTTTGGACAAACTTTGAGAGGTGGAAAATCGATGAAAGGAATTTTATATCCATCACGTATGACGCCCAAAATAAAACCTGAAGCGGCAATTTTCTCCCATTCCTGATAACACTTAGCTAAATTCCCACGAACTGAACAAATTTTGGATTGACCTGAATCAAATTCACAAAGTGTCAAGGACTTAACAGCAACAAACGACGATGAATAATCTGAATCAAAAATATCGTCCTCAACAACATTGCCTACAGCATCTACAGAACTAGGAAAAACATTGGAAACAACTACACCTTGATCTTGTCCATCCTCGCGGTCGGCTAGTCATTGACCTGCACGCGGCTTGGCAAGCAACAGCGGACATTGGGCCCTCCAGTGGCCTGGCTTGTTACAAACGAAACAACATCCCGGCTTAGTTTGGTTTCTGAATTGAGCATCAATGGTTGGAATTGGCCTGGGCAACTCCGAACTGGCATCCGTGCTGGAAGCGAACGTGACACGCTGCCTATTGGGAAGCTCCCGCCTTGAAGCAGCCATTTTGAACTTGGCTTTAAGTGAGTTCTGCTTGGTTCTCGCTCTCGCCTCTGCCCTGATTATTTTCTTCTCATTGTCTGAATCATCGGCAAGATCGTTCTTCTTGTATTCTTCAACCACCGTCCAACCGTAATCGGATTTGGCAGCTAGCAGAATATGTTTTTGTCGTTCGGCTAGCAAATTCTCACCTTTGTCAAGGGATTCTTTGACTTTTTCCAAGTTGTTAGCGGAGCACGAAACCTTTGCTTCGCCCAGTGCATCTGAAAGCTTTGAATTGAACTTGTATTGATCTTCATTGGCTTTCTTCTTGAAGCGACGGGGCTCCTCGAACTTCAATTTTTTAATCTCGCGAAGATGCGAATCGGCTGTGTCGGAATTAGACCTCTTTATATCGGATAAGGAGTCCTTAAGGATCTTCTTCATGGAATCGAGTAGACTGTCGTTGTTCTTTGCTATGGCGGCATCAACAACTTTTACGACCTCGGAATGCTCCATCACCATGAATCGAAATAAACTAAGCAATACGTGAGTGGTGCCGGCCTAGAATGATTTCTCACGTGCAATCCCAAGCTTAAATACTCACACCTCTTTACCCGTCATGCACCTATACTAAAGGGCCCAGGCCCTAACCCTGTTGTTCTCGTGCCGCAGAAATATTCAATTTCCGGCTTTTTCGTAGGCACTCAAACGCCAGAAATTCCATTTTGATGTAATATACTTTCTGACTTTTTCGCTCCGTTTGCGTGTAAATTTACATTTTCCAGTAAGTTTACTTTGGACTTAAAATAAAAGTGCTTGTCAGGCTAGTTTAAAAATAGAGTTGTCAATGGAGAATGATGCGGGAAACGTGAGAAATGACGGGAAAAATAATGATGACGTTGTGTGCCCTTCGGGTTTCCCATAAAGGCGATGCTTAGTCTCTTTATATTAAGTAATGATCCGCATAAGAAGGATAGCGCTGAACGGCAATGGAATGTTAAACACGATAGAATGTCAAGATTTTTCATTGTTACAACTAGTGATCTCATTGGCCTAGACTCAAAAACCGCTAAAAAGTTAAGGTTCAAGGTGCATTTTGTCTAATTTTTTTAAGGTTTCAAGTAATTTGAGACCCAATCGCACAACATACAATTTTTAAAAGAAATTGTATTTGGGGAACTTCATCAAAGAAGCAAAATTATTAGCTATTGTCTTCTGCTATTCTGATTGGTTAAGCACGAACATTTCCTAAAATTTATTTGACGCAAATGGTTTTTCTTTATTTTTATAATGAAATTAAAGAAATAAAAAACGCGCCGAGTGCATTATTGAGTTATATAAGCACGCGGGAATTTTTAAGAACACGAGAGAAGTGCAGAGGAGCACGAGCCAAGGGCGAGTGCTTCTCGCACTTCTCGAGTGTTCTTAAAAATTCACCAAGTGCTTATATAACTCAAAAATGCACGAGGAACAAGTTTTTTTATTTCTTTTATAAAATAAAAACGGTTATAATGAACCTTACGTCACGCGCGTGCTTTATCGAGTTGTAATGAACTCGGTTTAACCAATCATAGCGCGCGCATTTCTTTGAGCATTTTATAAATAATTATTAACCATCAGCTCCTCCTCTATTCTTGAAATCAAAGATATATTCTATGTGGGAAAGAGCTAATGCCGCAGAACAATGAAGTTTGCTATCGTTCTTATGTGGAACAATACTTAAAGTCATTGAAGAGATTCCTTTCCCTTTGTGTTTTTACTATTTGGGCTTGTCTTCAATGTATATCCATCAAAAGTTATCCTTCTCTCAACTGCAAAACAGTCCACCGATTCAACCGAAAAAAGCGGCGACAGATGGGAGCCGAAAAGATCTGGGGCGAATCTGAATACGGAGGGTGAGACTGGGGGGAGACCATGCTGCGATGTAATGATATTAATATAACAAATATAAAACGGCGAAATAAAAAAAAAATAACAAAAGCTGAATGGTCGCAAAGTCCGTTATCTGACATTGAATACCACTCAAACATTTCCTTTATTAATATCTGTCACTGATTTCAAACGCCTGCATTAATCCAGCACTTGAGTGTTGAGGTATCTACTCAGGTACACATTTAGGACATGAACGATCATGACCATCTTCACTTACTATAATTGCTTCAGGACATATGATCTGATGCTATAAACCCTACCACGAACTGTGAAAGTGAAAAATATTTGGGGCCCAAAAAGCTCATTGTTATGTGCAGAATGTTTACCAATAAAGATTCAGTTTTTATTGAGTTTGAAAGCGAAGCAATAAAATCTTACGTTTACTACACAAGTTGAGCTGGTTTGCGGGCTAAAAACTTCAACGCCATTCTTTAGAAACTACATTTAATAAAAAGCTTTCGGGCCCGAAATATCTTCGGGAGTGTCAAGAAACGCAAAACTCCCGAAGACATTTCGGGCCCGAAAGTTGTTTTTTAAATTCAGTTTCTAACGAATGATGTTGAAGTTATTAGCCAACAAACCAACCCAATTTGTGCAATAAACGTGAGATTTTATTGTTTACCTTTCAAAAGCAACGAAAATTGAATATTTGTTGGTAAACATTTTGCCGACATAACATAGCTTTTCAGGCCCGAAAAGTTATCGGGAGCTTTGAGAAACGCGCGCCTGGATCGAATCTGAATACAAATATAAAACGGCGAAATCATAAATAACAAAAGCTGCTAGGCAAATATAATGGTCTCAAAGTCCATTATCTGATATTGAATACCACTCACACATTACTATTAATATATAATCACTCATTCCAAACGTACGCCTTCGTTAATTCAGCACTCGAGTGCTTGTTGGGCATCTAGTCAGGTATTAGTTTCTCTGAAAGGAATTAGTTGCATGTCAGAGTAGGCATGGTTAAGAAAATGTTCTGCAGCAGTAGTAGGTTTAGACGACTTAGAGGCAGATTAAACAAACACAGACGGTCAGTTGACAAAACAAACATCACATCTAAACACTACTAGTACTGCAGAACATTTTCTTTTTTCTCTTAACTACTCTTACTCTGACATGCAAATAATTATTTTAGAAACTATTAAGAGCAGTTCTCTGTAAGAATAGAGAAAAGTGGGAAATGAACATTTTTTACCCCCCTTCATATTTCGCATGCAAGTAAATCTTCACGGGGATGTTTAAAAATGACCTTTGTTAAGGCCGTTTCAACTTCGTTGCCATGGTAACACTTGATGTTTGTTGGTGCCACTAAACACAATTTTGACCTCAGAAACTTCTTTAAAAGTGCAAAGTGTAATACATCGTTTCTCCACCCCATTAATACTCTACAAATCAAGACTTTCACCAGGGCCGAGTTGTTCAAAGCCTGATTAGCACTAATCCTGGATTAACTGTCAACAGAACATATGAGTTGTCATGGTAATTAACCCTGGATTAGCGCTAATCGTCCTTCGAACAACTCGGCCCAGATGTTAAACCTTTATTCTAGTTTACATTTATGCATGTGGCGTTTTGTTAGGGCGGGCACGAAGCTCTCGGAACGCCTCACAGGATTGGCTGAGAAAACAATAGAACAAACAACAAAAGAATGGACCTGGCCCCGAAACAATAGAGCTTCGTGATACCTAGGGCCAATAAAATTAAAGGTTCTAAAGAGCTTCGTGGCACCTGTTTTGTTACATCGACTGTACATGAACTTATAAACCGTCAAACAACTTGATGGTGTTTCAGCCATTTTAGTTGACGAGTAAACCTAGGTTAGCAATACCTTTTCTTAAATTTTTCCAAAAGTACCTAGATTCTAGAGCTCAAACTACATGGCTAGTTTCAATAGATACTCTAGTTACTAAATCTATAAAAATCTCTGCGGGGCGGGTTTATTTTGAACTTTGGTTCGTTGAGGGAAAACCTTCAAAAATCATTTGTTGTAAACTTCGGTGAAATTAACATTACGTTCATTCGACAGAAATCCTTTAAGAAAACTCAATCAGCCTTCAGGCTTAAAGTATAGCATGTACTCTATCAATGTCTGATCAAATCTACTGTTGATAGCCGTTATTTTTTTAACAATCTCAATCCAAATAAAGTTTACTTTACTGTTCTCTGCAGTTTTCAACTTGCGAAGAACGAGTCGGTTCTTTCTGTACAGCATTACATTTTCTGCACAAAATTGGGATATGTAAACCATCTCTTGTGGCTGAGCATGTTGTTTGCCTTTAGTGGAGGTCCATTAACCCATCACAGTGCAAATAACAACAGCTTTTGTAGTACCCGGAAGGTCACCGAAGCAAGCCATCGTCGGAAGCTTTGTTCGTCCGCGAACATTTCTAATCTGGATTTACGATATATTTCTCCGTCACATGTCATCATTCGCTCCAAAAGAAGATAAAACGGTTTTCTGATTAATACTTTAACGATCAATTACATTTAGCTAAGCATTTTACCGTCTTTCTTTCGCCTTTCCTTCGTTGTTCAGGCCACCTGTTCAGGCAAAAACATCTCTGGTCAGCGGTATAACTAGAATACGATTTGACTTCATAAAATGCCAACATGGCGTCCGCATCATATTGAGGTTCCAGAAAGTATTGGAATTGAAAGGCCAGAACTCTTCTTTTCACGGTTTTCACTCTTTTTTGTATTCATAAATTACAATAGGTTCCCATAACTTAACTTGTATGATACGGATGTCACTCAGATCTCAATGTCGGACAGTCATTGCCCTCGTTTAAGACAGGAAGTAGAGTACACTCTAGTCTGTTTCTTCCCAGTTTTTTGCTATACCAAATCGCAACCATACATGAATTTGTGCTGGGATTTGTACGGTAAAAAAATGTATTGGTATCGATAAGATGAACGTGAGACCCATACTGAAAACATACGAACTAGATGGGAACTTTTGAACCTCTGAAAAAGTAAACTTTGGTCATGCAGTTAAGATGAGGAATATCGTATTTGTAGATGGTTTTCGCATTTTCTGATTTAATGCAAAGCTCAATAGAATATACTCTGCGGCTATTATTTCGTCTTTTTAAAGTCATTTGATGATCACTTTTGCGATTGCAATTTTGCTTCTTCCACTGAAAAATAGCCGTCAAAGGACAAAGAATGCTCACCATACGGCAAACTTGTCTTCATACTGTTTAATATATTTCCCACCATGCCATTTTAATTTCTTGCCGGTAGTTGCTCTTGAGCTGATTCTCTCCTGATACTTAAGATAGTTTTATGCGTCTCCGTATGTTTTTTCAGCAGACACGTAATTCTTCGAATTTTGCGTCGACTTCTAAAATATGCGGCTGAAATACTGGCCATTCCCTTACAGCCGATTTCACTGCAGTATGTAGACCCGGGTTTTTCAGAAATGATTCACCGGCTATGATTCGCTCGTCATGGTCCGCTCATCATGATCAGACAACTGTGAATAAAAATTTACCCACAAACGGAGTTCACAGAGTAAACACTGACTTCCTGAAATAGTCCATCGCATGGATACTGCCAAAAATAAAACTAAAGGCAATACCCATGCCTAATGTTTGGTATTTTATTTTGTTTACGTGTCTACGTATCAGAAAACAAAAGAATGGGAATATGTACCCTTAGGCTGCTCAACGTTTTGTTCTCAAACATTGCTAACAAAAGAATAGAATAGACAATTAGGGTGCCTTCCTTTGGTCGAATCCAAAAACGGATTTGTAGGGAAGGATTCTTCGGATTTGCGATTTTCAAAGAAACGCCAAATCCAGAAAAGGATTTGTGTCATGTAACAGCAATAAAGTCACGCTATGAAGATTTTGCACAGCTCGGGGTATGCTTGACTGTTGTTGAGTAACTCATGGGTGACATAAAACAAAGCAACGAAAGGTATAAAACATTTGTAATAGAGTGCAAGACAACATGAACAACGGCAGAAAACAAAGAAAAAAAGTCATCAGTACGCAACCTTGTATATTTGCTGGTGTTAAAAACGCTACAAGGGCGAGGAAAGTTTTTATTTGCTCTAAACTATTGGCTTTTTAAAAGAAAATTAAACAAATCCCTACCTTTCTTGGACTTTCACAAAAATGGCGCCAAGAGCTGCTTTGCACACCAAGATATTTCATATATGGTAAATAGAGTGTCAATATGAACTGCTAAAACCCGCTGACCACCAGTAGTTTTTTCAAATCCGTTTCCAATGGAACGCTTGGATTTCAAATTCAAAAAACCCGGATTTGGATTGAATCCATCGAATCCTTCCTCAGAGTGGATTCGATGGATTCGAAATCCTTTTTAGGATTCGTCCAAAAAAGAACAGAAAATAATCCATTTTTGGATTCAAAATCCGGATTTGGATTCTGACCAAAGAAACGCACCCTAAGTGGCATTGTAATAGGATGGGGACGCCACGTGAAGCACTTTACGAAGGAGCATTGTATTTTAGACTCTATCGTTGACCAGCAGAGCTTTGCCTGAACTGCTGAACTGGTGGCCTGGACTTCGAAAGACGTAAGAACGGCGAAAGAAATGCGGTAAAATGCCTCGCTTAATGTGATTGACTGTAAAAGTATTAGTCAGAAAACCGTTTTATCTTCTTTTGGAGCGATTGACGACATGTGACGGACTTGATCCAGGAGTACCCAAAGAATTGTTTCGGAAGAAAATCTGTCATATATTTGACCGAAAATGTGCTACAAAATATACGTTTCGTATTTAACAACCTTTGAATTACTTGCTTGTGTGTCTTCTATTTTAAAGACTACCGAATGTACGAATCTCTTTCATAGCACGCGCGCAATGTCTAAAACAGCTGTCACCAAACGTTAAATTAACATAAGTTCGCACTTTCATTCTCAATTGTTTGTTGATTTTCTTTCCAAGACCGCTAAACTCTAGATTTTTTTTGTAGGGCGCGCGTGTGACAAAAATATACTTTTTTGTAATGAAATAACTTCGAATTGAAAACCTTCGAATTTTTTCTAACTTTTTTGTGTTTTCCATTTTAAAGACTACCGAAGGTATGAATCTCTTTCACAGCAGGCGCGCAATGCTTAAAAATGTTCCCTTGTCAATCACAAACTTTTAATTTAAATACGTTGGCACTTTCATTCACAATTGTTTGTAGCTTTCCTTTCCAAGACCGCCAAACCGTAGAATTTTTTTTGTTGGGCGCGTATGACAAAATATACTGTTCGTAATTAAAACCTTCGAATCAACAACCTTCGAATTGACATGTTTGCGTGTTTTCTTTTATAAAGAATACCGAATGTATGAATCTCTTTCATAGCACGCACGCAATGCCTAATACAGTCAACAAACGTTAAATTAACATAAGTTCGCACTTTCATTCTCAATTGTTTGTTGATTTCCTTTTCAAGACCTCTAAACTCTAAACTTTTTTGTAGGGCGCGCGTGTGACAAAAACATACTTTTCGTAATTAAATATCTTCGAATTGACAACCTTCGAATTCATTCTCACTTGCTTGTGTGTTTTCTATTTTAAAGAATACCGAAGGTATGAATCTCTTTCATAGCACGCCGCAATGTCTAAAAATGTTCCCTTGTCAGTCACAAAACGTTTCATTAAAATACGTTCACGCTTCAATTTTAATTGTTTGTAGCTTTCCTTTCCAAGACCGCCAAACTCTAGAATTTTTTTTGTTGGGCGCGTATGACAAAGTATACTGTTCGTAATTAAAAACCTTCGAATTGACTTGTTTGTGTGTTTTCTTTTTTAATTAAAGAAACAGCACTGTTCATTCTTATAACACTAGATGAAAAACTGATCTGCATCCACCTAAACCGAAAAATTCGAGATCTACTTTTTTCAATTCTCTCCCGACAGAAATTAATACTGCTAGCTCACTAGATGTCTTCAGAAATTACATAACAAAATATTTTTATTAGAGTTTTAAACTATGATATTTTAGATTCCAATTAGTTTTCCTATTTATCACTTGTAATGTTTTATATTGTAAATTAGGTTTTTTAGTACGTAGTTTGTAATTTACTGTAATTTAAATTTTTAATGTAATGTATTTTTTATTAGATGCAGGGCCCCTATATGGATACCAGCCTTGAGCTGAAAGGGCCACTCTGATTAAATATAGTTTTACTACTACTGACTACCGAAGGTACAAATCTCTTTCATAGCACGCACGCGATGCCTGTGTTTTAAAAGATTACCGAAGGTAAGAATCTCTTTCATAGCACGCGCGCAATGCCTAAAAATGTTCCTTTGCCTGTCCCCAAACGTTTAATTAACCTAAGTTCGCACTTTCGTTCTGAAAAGTGAAATGTAAGTTTCATTATTTTTGTAACTTTTGTAGGAAATAGGCTGTTAAATGTATTCTGAATTTTAGTAAGAATGTTATTATTTCGACATGGCCTTCTCTGTGTTTCTTCGTATTTATACAAACACAATCGAACTCAATCCGCGGATTGCGTTCGATTGAAATACCGTTCGATTTTGGTCAATTAATTACCCTATAGTCGAACGCGATCATGCCCAGAATTTAGCATTACATGTTGGCTTTTTTTGCGAACCACTAATGTTGTATGCAAATTTAATGTCAGTGGAACTGTTTGATACGTATCAAGATTAAAATTGTTTGAGGATATAAAAACTCTCACAGATAAAGTAGAAGCCGTATTAGAAGATTAGCACGCACGTCTGTTTGTTTGTCATGGTTTTATGGATATTCTCGTACCGTAGATAAGCACGAATGCTCAAATAAAAACTCATGAAGCGAAATGAAATAAGCTTTCAATTTGCCTGACTTGTTATACTGTATAAAACACTAGTATCGACATGCAAATTTTCGTCTTAAAATATGATTCGAAGACACACGCAAGTTTACGCGGCCGGTAAACAGATTTCTGAACTGAAACAATATTTTTTTATCGAGGAAAAGTTGATGATTTTATCGCCCGACTATTTCTAAAATTTTTGCTGTTTTGTTGTCTGCAAGCACGCGTTCAGAGTGTCCCGAAAATGAACTAGCTTTTGCTTATACCTTGGTAGCTGAAAGCCTGCGATATTTCGTCAGGCTTTGCTTTGTGGCCGCGAAATTTCGTCTGCCTGAACTTTCGCCTGTGCGATATTTCGTTTGACCTAGCGAAATGTCCACGTCATTTCGGCGAAATATCGTTCCGAAATTTCGGCGAAAGTTCAGCGATATTTAGGGAGAACAAAAGGCGAACTTCGGCGAAGTTCGTTTGCATTACTTTCTGACAGTACTGTAAACTAGTAAAATGAAACACGCAGCAACTATTATGATGCGAGATATTTTTTAACATACCGTGTGTTAAGTAAACTGATAAACAGATAGGTTTCCTTAGGTTCGTATACTTTTTAATTTTGAATATTTCATAAAAGCGCCATGCACCGTCAGATAATTAACGGATCAGGTCCAGCCGACCATGATTTTGTTTCGGTCTGTCACTCAGGTCGTGTTGAATACGTTAAAAAACTGGACATTACTTTTTGTTTTCGTTAAATTAAAACTACACTGACAAGCATAGTGGAAGTAAAGGCAATGTATCTTACTGCCTGTAATTCAAAAGAACAAACTTTACCATCTGCAAGACATTTTATGCGACAAACCGCCAAGAACGTTTTCTTTCATACTTTATAGTGTTCAGTGATATAGCAAATAAAATTGTCTTTGCAACTATTTAAAAATTCGAAATTCATTCCACGGAGGATTTGCTTGAAGAAGGCAAAGTTAAAACAGCTAAAATAGAAAATTGTACTACATACATGCAAATTGCCTGAGAAAACAGATAACTTTTCGCGGTGGCGCCACTACGGTTCCCTCCGTGAAAAGACGTCTGAGAAACGAGAGCAAAAATACCGTACTGACGACTTAACGCTACCCAGATCAGGGTAGCCCTTCTTATTGGTTAAAACAATCTCTCAACCAATCAGAAGGACTACCCTGATCTGGGTAGCGTTTCATCATCAGTACGGTATTTTTGCTCTCGTTTCTCAGACGTCTTTTCGCGGAGGGAACCGTAGTGGCGCTACCGCGAAAAGTCGTCTGTTTTCTCAGCCTAACATGCAAACGAAAATGCTTTTCTATTTCGATAAAAAAATAGGCAAAAATCCGAACGAGTTGTTTATTTTGTTATTTGGCTTTCTCTTGAATTTGCCTTTCATATTGGGCTGACAAACTTTTTATTAAAACTAATTATTATTTGGCCCAATCCAGCAAGATACACCTGTGTGTGATAAAAAAATATATTTTGTTGAAGAAAATATTCCGAGTTCCTCATTTTCACTAAGCAGTTCTTCAATTCAGAATTAATATTTAGCATGAGCTAATAGTAAATGGTCTTGACAACAAGTCCCCGTTTTGTTTCAGACAACATCAATACAAAAGGAGAGCGCCTGCACTTGTTATAAATGAAGCTGACGACTTATTGCAAGATACAATCAGGAACATGTCTCTTCCGTAACTTAACATTTTGTTTCTTCACATCGCTACTTTTTCCTGCTACGTCTTACAACCAGGATATAAGAGCTTACAAAGATGGCGACGTCATGTTGGGTGGTCTCTTCGACGTTGACCTTGCTGGTGACGGTGATCACTGTGGTGAGCTTTACCCAGGCGGACTGGGACGCGTCGAGGCCATGATCTTCGCCATCGAGAACGTGAACAAGAACCCCAATTTACTTCCAAATGTGACCATTGGTTACGATATTAGGAACTACTGTGAGAGCAGTGCTTTGGCTATGACAATAGCCTACGACTTCGTGTCTAACTCAAAGGCCAACATATCTGTCATCGGCTTTTCCACGAAGGTTAGGTCTAAGGCCATCTCAGCATTGATTGGCCCTGCTCATTCCGCCAGCGCGGTACTGGTGGGAAGTTTACTTCAGGTCGCTAATATTCCCGCCATTAGTCCGTCTGCAACAAGCTCAGAGTTGAGTTCAAAATTCTACAAAGACTTCTTAAGGACGGTTCCACCTGACAACTGGCAAGCAACAGTTATGGCCGACATCATAGAGTTCTTCAACTGGACTTACGTGGCGGCAGTGGGCATGGATGACTCTTATGGTCGGAGTGGTATTTGGGCGCTGGAAAAAGAATCGTTCAAAAGAAAAAGTTTCTGCGTTGCCTTTTCTGAGTCCATCCCACGGCTTGACTATCAACAAAAGATCAACCAAACTGTTGTAAAGATCAAATGGAAGCGCAGCATCGGAGTGATCATCGTTTGGCTTACTGGACGTCATGGAGAATCATTCTTGGAAGAGGTAACCAATGAGAACGTTGAGGGAAAGACTTCATACTCAGTGACGGAATGACCTCTGAAGGGGCACTATTTCTTGATCCTCGTTTCACAATACTAGATGGTTTCCTGGGAATACAGTCACGTGAATATCGATATCCCGCCTTTGAATACCATCTCAATACGATCAATCCTACAAAAAAGGTTGAAACAGGGGCTGAGTGGTGGGAAGAATTCTGGAGATCACAGCTAAACTGCTCAGTTAAAACGTCTACAGTCTCCGGTGTTGCAGCTTGCAAGTCAAATATAACATCAAACCATGCGGTAACAAAGTTACAGAACTCTTTTCAGTCCTATACTATTGACGCGGTTTTTGCTATTGCACATGCTCTAGATAACATTTACAATTGTTCCGCTCTGTATGGGGCACAGGCAACAAATGGCTGCCCTTCTGTAAAGCCCACCGTCAAGGGAAGCGATTTGAAGGAATACCTTAGAAATGTGAGTTTTAACGGTTTGACTGGCAGAGTGCAGTTTGACAGTTTTGGAGATCCTTTATCGGCCACGTATGATATCGTAAACTTCCAACGTAGTGCAAGCACAGATCAGGCTCTCAAAAAAGTTTTTGTTGGAGTTTGGGACAAAGAGACCACGCCCAAACTCCAGATAGATGTCTTCAACATACTATGGAATTCCTATCTGAACAGTGTCTCAGGCCCGGTGTCCTTCTGTGCATCCGAATGCCTGCCTGGCACAATGAAGGCGATCACGACGCCGTGCTGTTGGGACTGTATTGAATGCCCACAAGGAACTATCAGCACTGAGCTTGGATCCAGAAGTTGCATTGCGTGTGATTTAGAGACAAAACCAAATGCGGGGCGCACTAAGTGTGAAAATTACCGATCATCAACATCACTCTTACAAGCGCCACTGGAATCAGCATAACAGTGGTGGCTTTTATCGGATTTGTTCTCGCGCTGTTAGTTTTCGCATCTTACACAAAATTCTACGACACCCCAATAGTAAAGGCGTCTAGCAGAGAGGTTTCTTTCCTGTTGCTGTTTGGAATTGCATGTCTGTTTGGTTTGCCCGTAGTTGAACTAGGCGAGCCCAGCGATTTCCTTTGCAGCACAACAAACGTCTGGCGCTATTCTGCACTCACTCTCTGCATCACTGTACTCTTTTTGAAGCTAACGCGGATCACAGGTGTCTTTGAGTTAGATAAAGTGGCGCAACTGCTTAAACCGTGCTTTAAGACCGCAAAAAGGCAAGGTATTTCTATTTTCGTAATCAATTCAGCCGCATTCTCCTTAATAGTACTATGGATGGCTTTAGATCCCCCTGAGCGCCTAAAGATCATCCGCCCAGACGAGTACATCTTTGTTGTGTGCAAATCGTTCTTCACCAACACCGGCCTCTCACTGTTCATCGCCATATGTGCTTACATGCTAACCGTGGCTCTCCTGTGCACGTATTATGCTTTCAAAGCCAGAGGTATCCCCGAGAATTTCAACGAGACAAAATACATAGGATTCTCTATGTACATTCTACTTTTGTCCTCGGTAGCGTATTACCCAGTTGTGTTTAATTTTGAAAGTTGGTATGTGGCACTTGTTTCTTGCTCCACGACGTTAATCACTTCCTTTGGTTTGTTGAGCTACATGTTCGGGCCCAAAGTCTACGTTCTTCTATTTTGCCCACAGCAAAACACCCTGGAAGCCGTCAGGTCGCAGGTGTCGCAATATTCCTTTAATGTATCGAGAACAGAAGTTTTGGCTGCATCCATTGACGTCGGCAGACCTAACGCTGTTGTGACTCCCGTAAACTAGTATAAGTCAACTCAAGTGAGCTATGTACTATTAACGTTGTTAATAATCCCACGCTGGTGGCCATGGGATGCAGTCCAGTTAGCTGAGCATAGAGATACCGAGATAACTGCCGAGTTACGAAATTACCGTAACAAGCGCTGCCTGCTTGGCTCAGTTGGCGGAGCACAATTCTTCAAAGCGGGAGGTAGTGGGTTCATATCCCAGCCGAAATAGAGTAGGGGAGAATAGTAAAGTAGAAAGTAGGGAACGTAGTTTCATGTGAGTGGTACAGTCTTTTAGAATAGCACCGAAAAATATTGACGTTAGTTTGATTTGATGTTCCCCATTTTATCTTAAATATTTAAGATCTTAACCGTAAACGTTCAATTGCAAGTCACGTGTACTGATTAGAATTCGAACTTTAAGAATATCATTTCATTAAGGCTCCCGAAAAATGTTGCATGCCAATTTTTAACAAGATTAAACCATGACTTACTCTACGAATGGAAGTATGCTAAATAAGCCAGTGAACAATGCCTTAAAGTTGCTTCATTTGTGGAGAGAGAAAGGGAGAGAGAGAGAGAGAGAGAGAGAGAGAGAGAGAGAGAGAGAGAGAGTGGTGGGGTAGGATGGGGGGGGGGGGGGGGGGGGGGGGGGGGGGGGGGGGGGGGGGGGGGGGGGGGGGGGGGGGGGGGGG
>JAJLRJ010000002.1:48898251-48979610 GCA_024195265.1 Dendrophyllia cribrosa | reverse complement strand
CAAAGTGCCCTCCGATTTTCTTCGATCCAGTCTCTTTTCGATCTGCTTAAGTTATTCAGCACAGTTTGTTCTTGCGACTCCTTTCTCAAGTCAACCAGCGAAAAAATGGTAATTAAAAAAATATGTACAAAATATTTTGCCAGCCAGCAAGAATTCCGCTGGGGAACAGATAAAGTGAGGAACAGATTCGTTGGGTGCCCCTGTAAACAGCCTCCATTTGAATGTCATACTGTAGGAGTTCATCTACAGAATTAAAATTTGGAACCACTTTTTATTTTTATAAGTACAGCATAATAAACAGCACTATAGAAACGTACTGCTCAGTAGCTTTCATTTGAATGGTCATGATTCATTCACAGACTCAGAAATTAGAACCACTCTGTTAAGAATAATAAACGTACCGCAGAAACGTACTGCTCGTCAATAGCTGGCTTTTATTTGAGTGGTTACATTTCATCTACAGACTCAAACGTTAGAACCACTTTACAACATAACTTGAAACAGTACCACAGGAAAGCACTGCTCAGTAGCTGTTATTTGAATGGTCACACACTTTTGGATTTCGCCCACAGACTCAAAATTAAGACCCACCTTGTACAGCATAATACACAGTACCACAGAAGTGTATTTATTTATTATCTGTAGCATTTTATCCAAAGACTCAAACGGCTAGAACCATATCACACGACTCAAGAGGTTTATATGGAAGTGATAGGGTTATTAAGTCCAGAATAAAGGAACGTTATGGTCACAGATGCAGATTTGAATCCTGAGCTTCTGGTTTACTAGTCAGCGCTTTTAATTTATCCACTAGTTCGGCCAAGCTGCTGAGGGAAGTGGTCATAACAAGTACACTCGAAGAGGACCTCACCCCCTGTAGTAGAATGGAGGTAGGGCGCTTTGCATGGGATGATTTGACGAGCCTAATTGGCCTGAAAGATTAAGATGATACCTTACTATTCTGTGTGCATATAGTATGCATTGCAAGTAAGACGTCACAGGGAGGATTCAGTTTTTAATCCCGATAGGGTGGATCATGCCACCAAGACACCATATTTTAAGGTGGAGAGGGGTACAAAGATTGCCAATTTTTGTGTAACAGTGTGTCCTGTCCGAGTAGAATAGTTTTATAAACACTGACAATTTCGCGATCAGTCTGTCAAGGACTTAAATGACATAGTTAAAGTTCTTCTTTTAATTTTGTCCGCCAGGCGAACGTAAACAGAAATCTAACTAGCTTGTCGCCTGTTTGCGGTCTGCCGTAAAATACGCACACATTTAAATATAAAAGCTGTTTTCCCTAAACTCACTGGAGAAGAAGCAATGAAAGAAATAGACTTTCTAGAGTATTAAATTTAGTAAGTGTTAATGCTTATGTGAGGTGTGGTATTAAGACGTTTTAGAGACTTGTTTCATGAAAATGTGGCATCCTTTCAGTGTGATAATTTACACTTTGAAGTAATATGCTTTCTCATTTCTTCTCTCCATTTGCGTGTAAATTTACAATTTTCAGTTAGTTTACTTTGGACTTAAAATAAAAAAAACCTTGTGCTAGTTTTAAAATAGAGTAGTAAATAAAGTATGTGTTACCGGTTAAGTGAGATTTGGTAAGATATTAACGAAAGGCGTTTTAGAGACTTCTTTCATGAAAATGTGGCAGCTTTTCAGTGTAATAATTTACACATTTCAGCTTCACTACACAACAGAGAACAGACAACTCCAATATGGAACCATTAGGTTTATTTTGCAAGTTTCGGCCGAGCACCAGCGTACAACAAATTACGTAAGAGCATATAACCAATCCACATGTAATACAACATCATCACATTCTCAATGTAAACGCTATCACCGCACTTGAAAATAATACCGAGAGCTGAGCAACTACTAACAAACCCAGTAGTTAGAACGGTGGCCAGAAAAAACCTGCCGCAAAAAACCCCATGGGGAAAAAATGACAGGAAATCTGGGTAGGAACCAGGCCCAAGCTCATGTAGCCTTCCTACTAGGCAAATTACGTAGATATTCATATAAAAATAAATAAATAAACTAAGCAATACGTGAGTGGTGCCGGCCTAGAATGATTGCTCACGTGCAATCCCAAGCTTAAATACTCACACCTCTTTACCCGTCATGCACCTATACTAAAGGGCCAAGGCCCTAACCCTGTTGTTCTCGTGCCGCAGAAATATTCAATTTCCGGCTTATTCGTAGGCACTCAAACGCCAGAAATTCCATATTTCAGCTTCACTACACAACAGAGAACAGACAACTCCAATATGGAACCATTAGGTTTATTTTGCAAGTTTCGGCCGAGCACCAGCGTACAACAAATTACGTAAGAGCATATAGAAGCCAAAGAAAGGGCTTGAAGAAGTAGGCACTTGACTAAAAGCTAAAAGCCTAAAGATTTGAAGACTGAAATCTAGATGTAATATCATCCTTAACATAGCCATTCTTGGCTGAAACAGACTTCCAACGCCCATGCCTCTGAAAAACACGCGTACGATCGCCTACTCCACTGTTCGCTGCCTTGGAAGCCCTGCCTAACCTAAACGAGTGGGTCCCATAAACAGAAGGGTCAGGGACCACATTGCGTAAACTCCTGGACAAATTATCTCTAAAAGTGGAATAACTAATTGGTTTGTCTTTGTTGACCATCTTATAAGATGACTTGGTTTTGACCAACTGTCTGAAAATTAGCTCATCCGAATGAGGATCTAAATTCAACCTAGTCAAATACTCTTGAAGAATGAAAACTGGACAAGCGCTTCCCCCTGATCGGGCAATTACAACCTCGTCCCCTTGCCTAAGCTGATCGGTTTTACTCTTTTCAACCTTAATTGTCATGTGGTCGTCGTGGAACTTAATATGACTTCTTCTTATTCCTGTGACCTCCCCCGACCTAAAAAACCCCGCGTAAGAAAGCACATAAAGACAAACATTCCTAAGCTGAAGGGTATTGGTCAAATCAGAGCCCTCGATAACATCCTTGAGAATTTCAATAGCCATTGGTTCTTTTCTATTACCTCTTTTGGTACCTAAAATTCTCTTAGCTGCATCCTGCACCCTGCTAACTAAAGGGTTATCCGTGGGGGACACAAGACCCGCTGACTCGTGAGCCCACTTAATGCTATAAAAAGCGGCGTCCACAGAGGCACTTGACCTGGTGGACTCTAAAACATGCTGTAAGTAAACAGCCACATGCATAGAATTTGCAGGGAAATACGACAGATCCTGCTTGCTCAAGGCGAAATCCCTCCATTTCCTGAAGGCTCTGTCGTACATGCTAACCGTCCCAGGGGCCCTTGCTGACAAAATGGTCGTCCGGAGTCTGGAGCTGAGGGACTGTAAATCTGGATCCTCAAACGAAGATTCTTTCCAGAGTCCCTCCTGGAAAACCTCTATACAAAAAAGACAAAATAAAACAAAGGAGAAATCAGGAGCAACAAAACAACTTTATTGTGAATACCAAGGTAACTATCAATTTATAAAATATTAAAGGCTGTCTGCTCTCTGAAGGAATGTTAACAAATCGTACAAATCACAATATCATGAAATCGGACAATGGAGTAACAATAGACTCCAACTAACTGGGTAACAAAAACCCTAACCGATGCGACATAAAGAGCAACTGCCACTATCATCATTGCAAAATCCTGAAAGAAAACTCCTCTTCGGCAATTTAAAACTAACACGCAGTGCAACAACAGCGAAAGACAACTCTCTGGCACCAAACATGTCGTTCTTAGCTTTGCCTCTAACAAAGAGACGCTTAAATTTAGGCAGGACAACCCAATCATGAACAAAGGGGTTCCAATGTCTGCCATCATTACACAGCAGCACCCAAAAATACGAAGACTTCCACCTAGGAATAACAAGCGTTCCTTCCGCTTTACAAACTCTCAAATGATCAACAACTCTCGAAATCTGCGAGACTGGAGAAAGTAACCAATTACTTTCAAACTCCCAATCTTGCAAAAAAGCATCGACAGCCTCAGCACCCGGCTGGTGAAATCTAGAATTAAAACGGGAAAGTTTTGCATTGTAGCTACACGCAAATCTGTCAATGGTATGCGGACCCCAACGTAAATCCAAAATTTGGAGAACGTCATCATTAATCGTATAATCATCAAAATCAATAATCCTACTTAAATGGTCAGCAGAAGAATTTAAATCCTAGGGATCCACTTCATCTCGAGCGAAATTCCAAAACTAACACAAACGTGAAAAATACGAAGAGCTAAATCTTGAAGCTTAGTAACCTTACTCCCGGAATGAACAATACTAACAACATTCGTATTATCGGTAAACCACGCGACCTGTTTTCCTAACAGACTAGGAGCAAAACTGCTCAACGCCAACTCTACAGCTTTCAGCTCTCTCCATGTGGAGCTGTTCTTTCTCTCAATAGGAGACCAATTTTGTTGAAAAAGTTTGCCTTCACTCTGAATGAAGGATCCACAAGCATGATCAGACGCATCAGAATAAACTAATTTAGCTGGCCGAGACAAGGACAGCCAAGGACAACGACAATTAAGAGAGTCGACATTTTGACTCAAAAACACTAACTCGTTACAAGCCTCTTGTGTTAACTCTACAGTAGAATTCCACGACACTTTCGTATTAACAACCGCGTATACTGATCTAGTCATAATTCTTGTCACGCCACCTACACAAGGTGTTAATGATATAATCTGGCCTACCAGAGTTGCCAAATTTCTCACATTTACAACCATAGAATCTCCTTTGAGGACAGAATCAATATTAGCCTTTAACTTAGAAATTCTCTGATCAGTAACAGAAATAAAGCCTTGATTAGTGTCTAAAACAGTGCCCAGCCAGGTAATTATCTGAACTGGCTCCCATACGGACTTCTGCTCATTAATGACAAAACCAAACTTAAGCAAATCGGCGTGAACTGTCAAAATATTAATCTTAGCTTCCAGTTTGTTAGCGCCACCCCCTAGACCATCGTCAAGAAAAATTACCATAGGTAAGCCCTTGCACCTCCATGAGGTAATAACAGGACGTAACAATTTGGTAAATAAATAGAGAGCAGACGACAAACCAAAAGGCAATACTGCAAATTGAAAATATTTCACTACCCCATCGCCAAACTCCCAGGCAAACGCCAAAAATTTCCTATGATCTGGAAAAATTTCTACATGGTGATAACCAGACTTAAGATCGAACTTAAACAAAAAGAAACCTTTAGACATAACCTTAAGGGCTACTTTAAGATCTTCACACTTAAACTTCTGTTTGAAAACATACAAATTCACGTGTCTCAGATCTAAAATTAACCTCTTTTTGCCTGAAGACTGAATAGAAACTGATAGTGGATTGATTATAGCAGGTGGGTGATCGAGCACCTCCACACATTTGTTCCTAAGAAGATCAGAAATAGCCTCGGACACAAATTCTTTTTCCCCCAGCGCTGAACCATTGTTTGGACAAACTTTGAGAGGTGGAAAATCGATGAAAGGAATTTTATATCCATCACGTATGACGCCCAAAATAAAACCTGAAGCGGCAATTTTCTCCCATTCCTGATAACACTTAGCTAAATTCCCACGAACTGAACAAATTTTGGATTGACCTGAATCAAATTCACAAAGTGTCAAGGACTTAACAGCAACAAACGACGATGAATAATCTGAATCAAAAATATCGTCCTCAACAACATTGCCTACAGCATCTACAGAACTAGGAAAAACATTGGAAACAACTACACCTTGATCTTGTCCATCCTCGCGGTCGGCTAGTCATTGACCTGCACGCGGCTTGGCAAGCAACAGCGGACATTGGGCCCTCCAGTGGCCTGGCTTGTTACAAACGAAACAACATCCCGGCTTAGTTTGGTTTCTGAATTGAGCATCAATGGTTGGAATTGGCCTGGGCAACTCCGAACTGGCATCCGTGCTGGAAGCGAACGTGACACGCTGCCTATTGGGAAGCTCCCGCCTTGAAGCAGCCATTTTGAACTTGGCTTTAAGTGAGTTCTGCTTGGTTCTCGCTCTCGCCTCTGCCCTGATTATTTTCTTCTCATTGTCTGAATCATCGGCAAGATCGTTCTTCTTGTATTCTTCAACCACCGTCCAACCGTAATCGGATTTGGCAGCTAGCAGAATATGTTTTTGTCGTTCGGCTAGCAAATTCTCACCTTTGTCAAGGGATTCTTTGACTTTTTCCAAGTTGTTAGCGGAGCACGAAACCTTTGCTTCGCCCAGTGCATCTGAAAGCTTTGAATTGAACTTGTATTGATCTTCATTGGCTTTCTTCTTGAAGCGACGGGGCTCCTCGAACTTCAATTTTTTAATCTCGCGAAGATGCGAATCGGCTGTGTCGGAATTAGACCTCTTTATATCGGATAAGGAGTCCTTAAGGATCTTCTTCATGGAATCGAGTAGACTGTCGTTGTTCTTTGCTATGGCGGCATCAACAACTTTTACGACCTCGGAATGCTCCATCACCATGAATCGAAATAAACTAAGCAATACGTGAGTGGTGCCGGCCTAGAATGATTTCTCACGTGCAATCCCAAGCTTAAATACTCACACCTCTTTACCCGTCATGCACCTATACTAAAGGGCCCAGGCCCTAACCCTGTTGTTCTCGTGCCGCAGAAATATTCAATTTCCGGCTTTTTCGTAGGCACTCAAACGCCAGAAATTCCATTTTGATGTAATATACTTTCTGACTTTTTCGCTCCGTTTGCGTGTAAATTTACATTTTCCAGTAAGTTTACTTTGGACTTAAAATAAAAGTGCTTGTCAGGCTAGTTTAAAAATAGAGTTGTCAATGGAGAATGATGCGGGAAACGTGAGAAATGACGGGAAAAATAATGATGACGTTGTGTGCCCTTCGGGTTTCCCATAAAGGCGATGCTTAGTCTCTTTATATTAAGTAATGATCCGCATAAGAAGGATAGCGCTGAACGGCAATGGAATGTTAAACACGATAGAATGTCAAGATTTTTCATTGTTACAACTAGTGATCTCATTGGCCTAGACTCAAAAACCGCTAAAAAGTTAAGGTTCAAGGTGCATTTTGTCTAATTTTTTTAAGGTTTCAAGTAATTTGAGACCCAATCGCACAACATACAATTTTTAAAAGAAATTGTATTTGGGGAACTTCATCAAAGAAGCAAAATTATTAGCTATTGTCTTCTGCTATTCTGATTGGTTAAGCACGAACATTTCCTAAAATTTATTTGACGCAAATGGTTTTTCTTTATTTTTATAATGAAATTAAAGAAATAAAAAACGCGCCGAGTGCATTATTGAGTTATATAAGCACGCGGGAATTTTTAAGAACACGAGAGAAGTGCAGAGAAGCACGAGCCAAAGGCGAGTGCTTCTCGCACTTCTCGAGTGTTCTTAAAAATTCACAAGTGCTTATATAACTCAAAAATGCACGAGGAACAAGTTTTTTTATTTCTTTTATAAAATAAAAACGGTTATAATGAACCTTACGTCACGCGCGTGCTTTATCGAGTTGTAATGAACTCGGTTTAACCAATCATAGCGCGCGCATTTCTTTGAGCATTTTATAATAATTATTAACCATCAGCTCCTCCTCTATTCTTGAAATCAAAGATATATTCTATGTGGGAAAGAGCTAATGCCGCAGAACAATGAAGTTTGCTATCGTTCTTATGTGGAACAATACTTAAAGTCATTGAAGAGATTCCTTTCCCTTTGTGTTTTTACTATTTGGGCTTGTCTTCAATGTATATCCATCAAAAGTTATCCTTCTCTCAACTGCAAAACAGTCCACCGATTCAACCGAAAAAAGCGGCGACAGATGGGAGCCGAAAAGATCTGGGGCGAATCTGAATACGGAGGGTGAGACTGGGGGGAGACCATGCTGCGATGTAATGATATTAATATAACAAATATAAAACGGCGAAATAAAAAAAAAATAACAAAAGCTGAATGGTCGCAAAGTCCGTTATCTGACATTGAATACCACTCAAACATTTCCTTTATTAATATCTGTCACTGATTTCAAACGCCTGCATTAATCCAGCACTTGAGTGTTGAGGTATCTACTCAGGTACACATTTAGGACATGAACGATCATGACCATCTTCACTTACTATAATTGCTTCAGGACATATGATCTGATGCTATAAACCCTACCACGAACTGTGAAAGTGAAAAATATTTGGGGCCCAAAAAGCTCATTGTTATGTGCAGAATGTTTACCAATAAAGATTCAGTTTTTATTGAGTTTGAAAGCGAAGCAATAAAATCTTACGTTTACTACACAAGTTGAGCTGGTTTGCGGGCTAAAAACTTCAACGCCATTCTTTAGAAACTACATTTAATAAAAAGCTTTCGGGCCCGAAATATCTTCGGGAGTGTCAAGAAACGCAAAACTCCCGAAGACATTTCGGGCCCGAAAGTTGTTTTTTAAATTCAGTTTCTAACGAATGATGTTGAAGTTATTAGCCAACAAACCAACCCAATTTGTGCAATAAACGTGAGATTTTATTGTTTACCTTTCAAAAGCAACGAAAATTGAATATTTGTTGGTAAACATTTTGCCGACATAACATAGCTTTTCAGGCCCGAAAAGTTATCGGGAGCTTTGAGAAACGCGCGCCTGGATCGAATCTGAATACAAATATAAAACGGCGAAATCATAAATAACAAAAGCTGCTAGGCAAATATAATGGTCTCAAAGTCCATTATCTGATATTGAATACCACTCACACATTACTATTAATATATAATCACTCATTCCAAACGTACGCCTTCGTTAATTCAGCACTCGAGTGCTTGTTGGGCATCTAGTCAGGTATTAGTTTCTCTGAAAGGAATTAGTTGCATGTCAGAGTAGGCATGGTTAAGAAAATGTTCTGCAGCAGTAGTAGGTTTAGACGACTTAGAGGCAGATTAAACAAACACAGACGGTCAGTTGACAAAACAAACATCACATCTAAACACTACTAGTACTGCAGAACATTTTCTTTTTTCTCTTAACTACTCTTACTCTGACATGCAAATAATTATTTTAGAAACTATTAAGAGCAGTTCTCTGTAAGAATAGAGAAAAGTGGGAAATGAACATTTTTTACCCCCCTTCATATTTCGCATGCAAGTAAATCTTCACGGGGATGTTTAAAAATGACCTTTGTTAAGGCCGTTTCAACTTCGTTGCCATGGTAACACTTGATGTTTGTTGGTGCCACTAAACACAATTTTGACCTCAGAAACTTCTTTAAAAGTGCAAAGTGTAATACATCGTTTCTCCACCCCATTAATACTCTACAAATCAAGACTTTCACCAGGGCCGAGTTGTTCAAAGCCTGATTAGCACTAATCCTGGATTAACTGTCAACAGAACATATGAGTTGTCATGGTAATTAACCCTGGATTAGCGCTAATCGTCCTTCGAACAACTCGGCCCAGATGTTAAACCTTTATTCTAGTTTACATTTATGCATGTGGCGTTTTGTTAGGGCGGGCACGAAGCTCTCGGAACGCCTCACAGGATTGGCTGAGAAAACAATAGAACAAACAACAAAAGAATGGACCTGGCCCCGAAACAATAGAGCTTCGTGATACCTAGGGCCAATAAAATTAAAGGTTCTAAAGAGCTTCGTGGCACCTGTTTTGTTACATCGACTGTACATGAACTTATAAACCGTCAAACAACTTGATGGTGTTTCAGCCATTTTAGTTGACGAGTAAACCTAGGTTAGCAATACCTTTTCTTAAATTTTTCCAAAAGTACCTAGATTCTAGAGCTCAAACTACATGGCTAGTTTCAATAGATACTCTAGTTACTAAATCTATAAAAATCTCTGCGGGGCGGGTTTATTTTGAACTTTGGTTCGTTGAGGGAAAACCTTCAAAAATCATTTGTTGTAAACTTCGGTGAAATTAACATTACGTTCATTCGACAGAAATCCTTTAAGAAAACTCAATCAGCCTTCAGGCTTAAAGTATAGCATGTACTCTATCAATGTCTGATCAAATCTACTGTTGATAGCCGTTATTTTTTTAACAATCTCAATCCAAATAAAGTTTACTTTACTGTTCTCTGCAGTTTTCAACTTGCGAAGAACGAGTCGGTTCTTTCTGTACAGCATTACATTTTCTGCACAAAATTGGGATATGTAAACCATCTCTTGTGGCTGAGCATGTTGTTTGCCTTTAGTGGAGGTCCATTAACCCATCACAGTGCAAATAACAACAGCTTTTGTAGTACCCGGAAGGTCACCGAAGCAAGCCATCGTCGGAAGCTTTGTTCGTCCGCGAACATTTCTAATCTGGATTTACGATATATTTCTCCGTCACATGTCATCATTCGCTCCAAAAGAAGATAAAACGGTTTTCTGATTAATACTTTAACGATCAATTACATTTAGCTAAGCATTTTACCGTCTTTCTTTCGCCTTTCCTTCGTTGTTCAGGCCACCTGTTCAGGCAAAAACATCTCTGGTCAGCGGTATAACTAGAATACGATTTGACTTCATAAAATGCCAACATGGCGTCCGCATCATATTGAGGTTCCAGAAAGTATTGGAATTGAAAGGCCAGAACTCTTCTTTTCACGGTTTTCACTCTTTTTTGTATTCATAAATTACAATAGGTTCCCATAACTTAACTTGTATGATACGGATGTCACTCAGATCTCAATGTCGGACAGTCATTGCCCTCGTTTAAGACAGGAAGTAGAGTACACTCTAGTCTGTTTCTTCCCAGTTTTTTGCTATACCAAATCGCAACCATACATGAATT
This sequence comes from Dendrophyllia cribrosa, assembly GCA_024195265.1. Classification (NCBI taxonomy): domain Eukaryota; kingdom Metazoa; phylum Cnidaria; class Anthozoa; order Scleractinia; family Dendrophylliidae; genus Dendrophyllia; species Dendrophyllia cribrosa. The sequence goes on along the minus strand of JAJLRJ010000002.1, from coordinate 48,968,856 downwards.
TGTGCTGGGATTTGTACGGTAAAAAAATGTATTGGTATCGATAAGATGAACGTGAGACCCATACTGAAAACATACGAACTAGATGGGAACTTTTGAACCTCTGAAAAAGTAAACTTTGGTCATGCAGTTAAGATGAGGAATATCGTATTTGTAGATGGTTTTCGCATTTTCTGATTTAATGCAAAGCTCAATAGAATATACTCTGCGGCTATTATTTCGTCTTTTTAAAGTCATTTGATGATCACTTTTGCGATTGCAATTTTGCTTCTTCCACTGAAAAATAGCCGTCAAAGGACAAAGAATGCTCACCATACGGCAAACTTGTCTTCATACTGTTTAATATATTTCCCACCATGCCATTTTAATTTCTTGCCGGTAGTTGCTCTTGAGCTGATTCTCTCCTGATACTTAAGATAGTTTTATGCGTCTCCGTATGTTTTTTCAGCAGACACGTAATTCTTCGAATTTTGCGTCGACTTCTAAAATATGCGGCTGAAATACTGGCCATTCCCTTACAGCCGATTTCACTGCAGTATGTAGACCCGGGTTTTTCAGAAATGATTCACCGGCTATGATTCGCTCGTCATGGTCCGCTCATCATGATCAGACAACTGTGAATAAAAATTTACCCACAAACGGAGTTCACAGAGTAAACACTGACTTCCTGAAATAGTCCATCGCATGGATACTGCCAAAAATAAAACTAAAGGCAATACCCATGCCTAATGTTTGGTATTTTATTTTGTTTACGTGTCTACGTATCAGAAAACAAAAGAATGGGAATATGTACCCTTAGGCTGCTCAACGTTTTGTTCTCAAACATTGCTAACAAAAGAATAGAATAGACAATTAGGGTGCCTTCCTTTGGTCGAATCCAAAAACGGATTTGTAGGGAAGGATTCTTCGGATTTGCGATTTTCAAAGAAACGCCAAATCCAGAAAAGGATTTGTGTCATGTAACAGCAATAAAGTCACGCTATGAAGATTTTGCACAGCTCGGGGTATGCTTGACTGTTGTTGAGTAACTCATGGGTGACATAAAACAAAGCAACGAAAGGTATAAAACATTTGTAATAGAGTGCAAGACAACATGAACAACGGCAGAAAACAAAGAAAAAAAGTCATCAGTACGCAACCTTGTATATTTGCTGGTGTTAAAAACGCTACAAGGGCGAGGAAAGTTTTTATTTGCTCTAAACTATTGGCTTTTTAAAAGAAAATTAAACAAATCCCTACCTTTCTTGGACTTTCACAAAAATGGCGCCAAGAGCTGCTTTGCACACCAAGATATTTCATATATGGTAAATAGAGTGTCAATATGAACTGCTAAAACCCGCTGACCACCAGTAGTTTTTTCAAATCCGTTTCCAATGGAACGCTTGGATTTCAAATTCAAAAAACCCGGATTTGGATTGAATCCATCGAATCCTTCCTCAGAGTGGATTCGATGGATTCGAAATCCTTTTTAGGATTCGTCCAAAAAAGAACAGAAAATAATCCATTTTTGGATTCAAAATCCGGATTTGGATTCTGACCAAAGAAACGCACCCTAAGTGGCATTGTAATAGGATGGGGACGCCACGTGAAGCACTTTACGAAGGAGCATTGTATTTTAGACTCTATCGTTGACCAGCAGAGCTTTGCCTGAACTGCTGAACTGGTGGCCTGGACTTCGAAAGACGTAAGAACGGCGAAAGAAATGCGGTAAAATGCCTCGCTTAATGTGATTGACTGTAAAAGTATTAGTCAGAAAACCGTTTTATCTTCTTTTGGAGCGATTGACGACATGTGACGGACTTGATCCAGGAGTACCCAAAGAATTGTTTCGGAAGAAAATCTGTCATATATTTGACCGAAAATGTGCTACAAAATATACGTTTCGTATTTAACAACCTTTGAATTACTTGCTTGTGTGTCTTCTATTTTAAAGACTACCGAATGTACGAATCTCTTTCATAGCACGCGCGCAATGTCTAAAACAGCTGTCACCAAACGTTAAATTAACATAAGTTCGCACTTTCATTCTCAATTGTTTGTTGATTTTCTTTCCAAGACCGCTAAACTCTAGATTTTTTTTGTAGGGCGCGCGTGTGACAAAAATATACTTTTTTGTAATGAAATAACTTCGAATTGAAAACCTTCGAATTTTTTCTAACTTTTTTGTGTTTTCCATTTTAAAGACTACCGAAGGTATGAATCTCTTTCACAGCAGGCGCGCAATGCTTAAAAATGTTCCCTTGTCAATCACAAACTTTTAATTTAAATACGTTGGCACTTTCATTCACAATTGTTTGTAGCTTTCCTTTCCAAGACCGCCAAACCGTAGAATTTTTTTTGTTGGGCGCGTATGACAAAATATACTGTTCGTAATTAAAACCTTCGAATCAACAACCTTCGAATTGACATGTTTGCGTGTTTTCTTTTATAAAGAATACCGAATGTATGAATCTCTTTCATAGCACGCACGCAATGCCTAATACAGTCAACAAACGTTAAATTAACATAAGTTCGCACTTTCATTCTCAATTGTTTGTTGATTTCCTTTTCAAGACCTCTAAACTCTAAACTTTTTTGTAGGGCGCGCGTGTGACAAAAACATACTTTTCGTAATTAAATATCTTCGAATTGACAACCTTCGAATTCATTCTCACTTGCTTGTGTGTTTTCTATTTTAAAGAATACCGAAGGTATGAATCTCTTTCATAGCACGCCGCAATGTCTAAAAATGTTCCCTTGTCAGTCACAAAACGTTTCATTAAAATACGTTCACGCTTCAATTTTAATTGTTTGTAGCTTTCCTTTCCAAGACCGCCAAACTCTAGAATTTTTTTTGTTGGGCGCGTATGACAAAGTATACTGTTCGTAATTAAAAACCTTCGAATTAACAACCTTCGAATTGACTTGTTTGTGTGTTTTCTTTTTTAATTAAAGAAACAGCACTGTTCATTCTTATAACACTAGATGAAAAACTGATCTGCATCCACCTAAACCGAAAAATTCGAGATCTACTCTTTTCAATTCTCTCCCGACAGAAATTAATACTGCTAGCTCACTAGATGTCTTCAGAAATTACATAACAAAATATTTTTATTAGAGTTTTAAACTATGATATTTTAGATTCCAATTAGTTTTCCTATTTATCACTTGTAATGTTTTATATTGTAAATTAGGTTTTTTAGTACGTAGTTTGTAATTTACTGTAATTTAAATTTTTAATGTAATGTATTTTTTATTAGATGCAGGGCCCCTATATGGATACCAGCCTTGAGCTGAAAGGGCCACTCTGATTAAATATAGTTTTACTACTACTGACTACCGAAGGTACAAATCTCTTTCATAGCACGCACGCGATGCCTGTGTTTTAAAAGATTACCGAAGGTAAGAATCTCTTTCATAGCACGCGCGCAATGCCTAAAAATGTTCCTTTGCCTGTCCCCAAACGTTTAATTAACCTAAGTTCGCACTTTCGTTCTGAAAAGTGAAATGTAAGTTTCATTATTTTTGTAACTTTTGTAGGAAATAGGCTGTTAAATGTATTCTGAATTTTAGTAAGAATGTTATTATTTCGACATGGCCTTCTCTGTGTTTCTTCGTATTTATACAAACACAATCGAACTCAATCCGCGGATTGCGTTCGATTGAAATACCGTTCGATTTTGGTCAATTAATTACCCTATAGTCGAACGCGATCATGCCCAGAATTTAGCATTACATGTTGGCTTTTTTTGCGAACCACTAATGTTGTATGCAAATTTAATGTCAGTGGAACTGTTTGATACGTATCAAGATTAAAATTGTTTGAGGATATAAAAACTCTCACAGATAAAGTAGAAGCCGTATTAGAAGATTAGCACGCACGTCTGTTTGTTTGTCATGGTTTTATGGATATTCTCGTACCGTAGATAAGCACGAATGCTCAAATAAAAACTCATGAAGCGAAATGAAATAAGCTTTCAATTTGCCTGACTTGTTATACTGTATAAAACACTAGTATCGACATGCAAATTTTCGTCTTAAAATATGATTCGAAGACACACGCAAGTTTACGCGGCCGGTAAACAGATTTCTGAACTGAAACAATATTTTTTTATCGAGGAAAAGTTTTGCTGTTTTGTTGTCTGCAAGCACGCGTTCAGAGTGTCCCGAAAATGAACTAGCTTTTGCTTATACCTTGGTAGCTGCGAAAGCCTGCGATATTTCGTCAGGCTTTGCTTTGTGGCCGCGAAATTTCGTCTGCCTGAACTTTCGCCTGTGCGATATTTCGTTTGACCTAGCGAAATGTCCACGTCATTTCGGCGAAATATCGTTCCGAAATTTCGGCGAAAGTTCAGCGATATTTAGGGAGAACAAAAGGCGAACTTCGGCGAAGTTCGTTTGCATTACTTTCTGACAGTACTGTAAACTAGTAAAATGAAACACGCAGCAACTATTATGATGCGAGATATTTTTTAACATACCGTGTGTTAAGTAAACTGATAAACAGATAGGTTTCCTTAGGTTCGTATACTTTTTAATTTTGAATATTTCATAAAAGCGCCATGCACCGTCAGATAATTAACGGATCAGGTCCAGCCGACCATGATTTTGTTTCGGTCTGTCACTCAGGTCGTGTTGAATACGTTAAAAAACTGGACATTACTTTTTGTTTTCGTTAAATTAAAACTACACTGACAAGCATAGTGGAAGTAAAGGCAATGTATCTTACTGCCTGTAATTCAAAAGAACAAACTTTACCATCTGCAAGACATTTTATGCGACAAACCGCCAAGAACGTTTTCTTTCATACTTTATAGTGTTCAGTGATATAGCAAATAAAATTGTCTTTGCAACTATTTAAAAATTCGAAATTCATTCCACGGAGGATTTGCTTGAAGAAGGCAAAGTTAAAACAGCTAAAATAGAAAATTGTACTACATACATGCAAATTGCCTGAGAAAACAGATAACTTTTCGCGGTGGCGCCACTACGGTTCCCTCCGTGAAAAGACGTCTGAGAAACGAGAGCAAAAATACCGTACTGACGACTTAACGCTACCCAGATCAGGGTAGCCCTTCTTATTGGTTAAAACAATCTCTCAACCAATCAGAAGGACTACCCTGATCTGGGTAGCGTTTCATCATCAGTACGGTATTTTTGCTCTCGTTTCTCAGACGTCTTTTCGCGGAGGGAACCGTAGTGGCGCTACCGCGAAAAGTCGTCTGTTTTCTCAGCCTAACATGCAAACGAAAATGCTTTTCTATTTCGATAAAAAAATAGGCAAAAATCCGAACGAGTTGTTTATTTTGTTATTTGGCTTTCTCTTGAATTTGCCTTTCATATTGGGCTGACAAACTTTTTATTAAAACTAATTATTATTTGGCCCAATCCAGCAAGATACACCTGTGTGTGATAAAAAAATATATTTTGTTGAAGAAAATATTCCGAGTTCCTCATTTTCACTAAGCAGTTCTTCAATTCAGAATTAATATTTAGCATGAGCTAATAGTAAATGGTCTTGACAACAAGTCCCCGTTTTGTTTCAGACAACATCAATACAAAAGGAGAGCGCCTGCACTTGTTATAAATGAAGCTGACGACTTATTGCAAGATACAATCAGGAACATGTCTCTTCCGTAACTTAACATTTTGTTTCTTCACATCGCTACTTTTTCCTGCTACGTCTTACAACCAGGATATAAGAGCTTACAAAGATGGCGACGTCATGTTGGGTGGTCTCTTCGACGTTGACCTTGCTGGTGACGGTGATCACTGTGGTGAGCTTTACCCAGGCGGACTGGGACGCGTCGAGGCCATGATCTTCGCCATCGAGAACGTGAACAAGAACCCCAATTTACTTCCAAATGTGACCATTGGTTACGATATTAGGAACTACTGTGAGAGCAGTGCTTTGGCTATGACAATAGCCTACGACTTCGTGTCTAACTCAAAGGCCAACATATCTGTCATCGGCTTTTCCACGAAGGTTAGGTCTAAGGCCATCTCAGCATTGATTGGCCCTGCTCATTCCGCCAGCGCGGTACTGGTGGGAAGTTTACTTCAGGTCGCTAATATTCCCGCCATTAGTCCGTCTGCAACAAGCTCAGAGTTGAGTTCAAAATTCTACAAAGACTTCTTAAGGACGGTTCCACCTGACAACTGGCAAGCAACAGTTATGGCCGACATCATAGAGTTCTTCAACTGGACTTACGTGGCGGCAGTGGGCATGGATGACTCTTATGGTCGGAGTGGTATTTGGGCGCTGGAAAAAGAATCGTTCAAAAGAAAAAGTTTCTGCGTTGCCTTTTCTGAGTTCATCCCACGGCTTGACTATCAACAAAAGATCAACCAAACTGTTGTAAAGATCAAATGGAAGCGCAGCATCGGAGTGATCATCGTTTGGCTTACTGGACGTCATGGAGAATCATTCTTGGAAGAGGTAACCAATGAGAACGTTGAGGGAAAGACTTCATACTCAGTGACGGAATGACCTCTGAAGGGGCACTATTTCTTGATCCTCGTTTCACAATACTAGATGGTTTCCTGGGAATACAGTCACGTGAATATCGATATCCCGCCTTTGAATACCATCTCAATACGATCAATCCTACAAAAAAGGTTGAAACAGGGGCTGAGTGGTGGGAAGAATTCTGGAGATCACAGCTAAACTGCTCAGTTAAAACGTCTACAGTCTCCGGTGTTGCAGCTTGCAAGTCAAATATAACATCAAACCATGCGGTAACAAAGTTACAGAACTCTTTTCAGTCCTATACTATTGACGCGGTTTTTGCTATTGCACATGCTCTAGATAACATTTACAATTGTTCCGCTCTGTATGGGGCACAGGCAACAAATGGCTGCCCTTCTGTAAAGCCCACCGTCAAGGGAAGCGATTTGAAGGAATACCTTAGAAATGTGAGTTTTAACGGTTTGACTGGCAGAGTGCAGTTTGACAGTTTTGGAGATCCTTTATCGGCCACGTATGATATCGTAAACTTCCAACGTAGTGCAAGCACAGATCAGGCTCTCAAAAAAGTTTTTGTTGGAGTTTGGGACAAAGAGACCACGCCCAAACTCCAGATAGATGTCTTCAACATACTATGGAATTCCTATCTGAACAGTGTCTCAGGCCCGGTGTCCTTCTGTGCATCCGAATGCCTGCCTGGCACAATGAAGGCGATCACGACGCCGTGCTGTTGGGACTGTATTGAATGCCCACAAGGAACTATCAGCACTGAGCTTGGATCCAGAAGTTGCATTGCGTGTGATTTAGAGACAAAACCAAATGCGGGGCGCACTAAGTGTGAAAATTACCGATCATCAACATCACTCTTACAAGCGCCACTGGAATCAGCATAACAGTGGTGGCTTTTATCGGATTTGTTCTCGCGCTGTTAGTTTTCGCATCTTACACAAAATTCTACGACACCCCAATAGTAAAGGCGTCTAGCAGAGAGGTTTCTTTCCTGTTGCTGTTTGGAATTGCATGTCTGTTTGGTTTGCCCGTAGTTGAACTAGGCGAGCCCAGCGATTTCCTTTGCAGCACAACAAACGTCTGGCGCTATTCTGCACTCACTCTCTGCATCACTGTACTCTTTTTGAAGCTAACGCGGATCACAGGTGTCTTTGAGTTAGATAAAGTGGCGCAACTGCTTAAACCGTGCTTTAAGACCGCAAAAAGGCAAGGTATTTCTATTTTCGTAATCAATTCAGCCGCATTCTCCTTAATAGTACTATGGATGGCTTTAGATCCCCCTGAGCGCCTAAAGATCATCCGCCCAGACGAGTACATCTTTGTTGTGTGCAAATCGTTCTTCACCAACACCGGCCTCTCACTGTTCATCGCCATATGTGCTTACATGCTAACCGTGGCTCTCCTGTGCACGTATTATGCTTTCAAAGCCAGAGGTATCCCCGAGAATTTCAACGAGACAAAATACATAGGATTCTCTATGTACATTCTACTTTTGTCCTCGGTAGCGTATTACCCAGTTGTGTTTAATTTTGAAAGTTGGTATGTGGCACTTGTTTCTTGCTCCACGACGTTAATCACTTCCTTTGGTTTGTTGAGCTACATGTTCGGGCCCAAAGTCTACGTTCTTCTATTTTGCCCACAGCAAAACACCCTGGAAGCCGTCAGGTCGCAGGTGTCGCAATATTCCTTTAATGTATCGAGAACAGAAGTTTTGGCTGCATCCATTGACGTCGGCAGACCTAACGCTGTTGTGACTCCCGTAAACTAGTATAAGTCAACTCAAGTGAGCTATGTACTATTAACGTTGTTAATAATCCCACGCTGGTGGCCATGGGATGCAGTCCAGTTAGCTGAGCATAGAGATACCGAGATAACTGCCGAGTTACGAAATTACCGTAACAAGCGCTGCCTGCTTGGCTCAGTTGGCGGAGCACAATTCTTCAAAGCGGGAGGTAGTGGGTTCATATCCCAGCCGAAATAGAGTAGGGGAGAATAGTAAAGTAGAAAGTAGGGAACGTAGTTTCATGTGAGTGGTACAGTCTTTTAGAATAGCACCGAAAAATATTGACGTTAGTTTGATTTGATGTTCCCCATTTTATCTTAAATATTTAAGATCTTAACCGTAAACGTTCAATTGCAAGTCACGTGTACTGATTAGAATTCGAACTTTAAGAATATCATTTCATTAAGGCTCCCGAAAAATGTTGCATGCCAATTTTTAACAAGATTAAACCATGACTTACTCTACGAATGGAAGTATGCTAAATAAGCCAGTGAACAATGCCTTAAAGTTGCTTCATTTGTGGAGAGAAAGAGAGAGAGAGAGAGAGAGAGAGAGAGAGAGAGAGAGAGAGAGAGAGAGAGAGAGAGAGAGAGAGTGGTGGGGGTAGGATGGGGGGGGGGGGGGGGGGGGGGGGGGTGATTGGGGAATTGCCGGATTATTGCAGTCACGAGCCCATAGTATTCTAACTGACCCAAACTGTTGTTGTGTCCAGGCCACGTCTGGCAAAACTAATCTGACAAATAAATAAATACGTTCCCAAGAGCGTTCAGAATAAAAATTAGAGAAAAATACTGCATATTATTTCGTAAAAGGCAAAAATCATCACCATGTTATACTGTAGGAGATCATCCACAGAAATAAAATTTGGAACCACTTTGTACAGCATAAAAAAACAGTACCACAGAGACGTACTGCTCAGTTGCTTTCATTTGAATGGTCATGACACTCTTAGATTTCATCTACCGACTCAGAAGTTAAAACCTTTTTGTTCAGCCTAATAAATAGAGCCATGGGAACGTTCTGCTCAATAGCTATCTTTCATTTGAGTGGTAACATTTCATCCACAGACTCAAAGGTTAGAATCACGTTACAACATAATGAACAGACTACAGGAAAGCACGGCTCAGTAGCTGTCATTTGATTGGTCACGCGCGTTTTGATTTCGCCCAGACTCAAAAGTAAGACCATAGTACAGTATAATATTTATTTATTATCTATTGGATTTATGCGAAGACTCAAACGGCTAGAACCACATCACACGACTCAAGAGGTTTATCTGGCAGTGAAAAGGTTATTAAGTCCAGAATATAAGAAACGTATGGTCACAGCTGCAGATTTGAATCCTGAGCCTTCGGATTACTAGTCAGCGCCTTTATCCACTAGTTCGGCTAAGCTGCTGAGGGAAGTGGTCATAACAAGTACATTCGAACAGGACCTCACCCCCTGTAGTAGAATGGGGGTGGGGCGCTTTGTATGATTTGATGAGCCTAATTGGCCTGAAAAATGGAGACGATATATTAATATTTTGTGTGCATAGAGCTTGAATTGCTAGTCAGACATCACAAGGAGGTTTAAGTTGTTAGGCCTGATAGAGTGGATCATGCCACCAAGACACCACATTTAAAGGCGGAGAGGGGTACAAAGATCGCCAATTTTTGTAAAACAGTGTGTCATGTCCGAGTGGAATAGATTTGACCATTTCCCTTCTATAAACACTGACAATTTCGTGATCAGTCTGTCGAGCACTTTTTAATGACATTGTTGAAATTCTTTTAATTTTGTCCGCCTTGCGAACGTAAAGAAGAAAACTAACTACAGCTTAAATGCGCTGAAATGTAATGAAATTAAGTAACAAATATAAAACGGCGAAATCGAAAATAAGAAAAGCTGAAAGGCAAATATAAGGGTCGCAAAGTCCATTATCTGATATTGAATACCACTCACACATTGCTTTAAATAAAGGGCGGTTTTCAATTGGGTATCGAAAGAAATTTCGTGATTGCGTTGGTTTTGCATCACTTTGCTTTGTGATTGGCCACAAAATCTCGCGCCACTTTCTCAACCAATCAGAAGCAAAACCCAAACGAATCGTAACTTGCTCGCACGCGTTTTCCCGCGCTTGGCGCCGGCTACATGTATTTGCTTCGAGTTCTGATTGATTCAATGGATTGTCCGTGTCTGTTGTGATTGGCTAAAGTGATAACTTTGGTTTTGGTGTTACGACACTCAAGTTAAAACCGCTCTATAATCATTCGTTAATCCAGCACTCGATCGAGTGCTTGGGCATCTACTCAGGTAATAGTTTCTAAAGGAATTAGTTGCATGTTAATAATCACTGATTACAAACGCCTTCGTTAATTCAGCACTCGAGTGCTTGGGCATCTACTCAGGGAATAGTTTCTAAAGGAATTAGTTGCATGTTAATAATCACTGATTACAAACGCCTTCGTTAATCCAGCACTCGAGTGCTTGGGCATCTACTCAGGTAATAGTTTATAAAGGAATTAGTTGCATGTTAATAATCACTGATTACAAACGCCTTCGTTAATCCAGCACTCGAGTGCTTGGGCATCTACTCAGGTAATAGTTTCTAAAGGAATTAGTTGCATGTTAATAATCACTGATTACAAACGCCTTCGTTAATCCAGCACTCGAGTGCTTGAGCATCTACTCAGGTAATAGTTTCTAAAGGAATTAGTTGCATGTCAATAATCACTGATTCCAAACGCCTTCGTTGATCCAGCACTCGGGTGCTTAGGCATCTACTCAGGTAATAGTTTCTAAAGGAATTAATAGGCCATTTGCACGATGACGTCATATGACTACAACGACCAGAATCCTTCAGTTTTTTGTTTTGTTGTGCAAATTAGGGCTATTGTTATTTAAACCGCACTGGGATTAAAAATTTGAATAAGAAAGGAAAAACAAAATGAATTCTGGTAGTTGTAGTCAAATGACGCCATCGTGCAAATGGCCTATTGCATGTCTAATCTATAATCACTGATTACAAACGCCTTCGTTAATCCAGCACTCGAGTAATTGAGCATGCATCTACTCAGGTAAAAGTTTATTTTTAAAAGGAATATAATTAGTTGCATGGCAATAATTACTGATAACAAACGCCTTCGTTAAACCAGCCGAAACCAGCACTCGAGTGCTGGGCATCTACTCAGGTAATAGTTTATAAAGGAATTGGTTGTATGTTATAATCACTGATTGTAATCGTTAATCCAGCACTCGAGTGCTTGGGCAACTACTCAAGTAATAGTTTATAAAAGAATTAGTTGCATGTCAATTATAACATACAGGGCAAAATTACTGAATTTTGATTGCCTGACCAACTTGAGAGCAAAGTCACTCCTTCCTGATTAGTCGAGCGTCAAAATTTCTCACTCGTGATTGGTTGAGCGCGTTATTCTCGTTGCATTCAGTTGGCTTGGCGGGATTTTGAGAAAATTTACAAACGGAGTGCTCGCATGTTTTGCCGCATTATGATAATTTGTTATTCAAAAGGAAGGAAATCGGATGATACCTAAGAAAGGAATTCTATAGGTGAATCACAACATTTACGCCAAACAGCAAGTGATTGTTTGTGTTAAATCGTGGATTAACAAGGCGCATGCAGGCCAGTTTGCGAAGTTGAAGGGAATGAAGAAATTCATTCATGGCGACAACTTCACTGAATATATGCAGATTTCTGAGGACATAAAGAAAAGAACTTTGACAGATTTTGTTGAAAGGGACAATATTAATACGTGTAACAGGAGAAAGAATAAGGCTAAAAGAAGTGAAAGAAAGCAATTAAATCGCGACTCTCGACTCTGCAATTTCTACAGCTTCGCCAGCTACGCCACGAGGGGAATATATCACATATCCCCGAGGGACAGGTCAATAACATACTTATTTTTCACTTTGTGAGGTTTTCTAAAACAAAGAAACTATTAATTTTTGGGTAAAGTGCAAAGAAGCATGATTCCGCAAGGCCGTATTAGGATCACGGCACGTAACGAAGCGAGACGGCAAACATGTTTTGCTTTTGCCAAATTTGCATTCGGAGCACGTTGCTTCGTTATGAGTAGAAGGAGGGAGAGAGAGAAGAAAATGTATGAACAGTACTCGTGGTCTCGCCATGGCCCAACTGCCCGACTTCATCTTTCGAAGATGGGTTCAGATCGCCCTGAGCGCCTAAAGATCATCCGCCCAGACGAGTACCTCTTTCTTGTGTGCAAACCTTTCTTTACCAACACTGGTCTCTCACTGTTCTTCGCCGTATGTGCTTTCATGCTAACCGTGGCTCTCCTGTGCACGTATTATGCTTTCAAAGCCAGAAGTATCCCCGAGAACTTTGACGAGACAAAATACATAGGATTCTCAATGTACATTCTACTTTTGTCCTCGGTAGCGTATTACCTGGTTGTGTTTAATTTTGAGAGTTGGAATGTGGCAGTCGTTTCTTGTTAGACGACGTTAATCACTTCCTTTGGTTTGTTGAGCTGCATGTTCGGGCCCAAAGTCTACGTTCTTCTTTTTCGCCCTCAGCAGAACACCTTGGAAGCCGTCAGGTCGCAGGTGTCGCAGTATTCCTTTAATGTATCTGAAACAGACGTTTTGCCTGCATCCTGATTGACGTCAGCAGACTTAATAACGATATGAAGCCCGTCGGCTAGTAGAAGTAAGCTTAAGTGAGCTATGTAATTAACGTTGTTAATAATCCCTCGCTGATGGGATGCAGTCCAGTTAGCTTTACATAGAGTTGCCGAAATAACTGCCGTGTTACGAAATTACCATAACTGCCTGCTTGGCTCAGTTGGAGGAGCAACATTCTTCAGAGCGGGAGGAAGTGGGTTCATATCCCGAACGAACTAGAGAAGGGAAGTGTAGTAAAGTCGAAATTAGGGAACGTAGTCTCAAGTGAGTGGTATACCGTTTGAGAATTGTACTAAACTATATTTTATATTCCCCATTTTATCGTGTTTTTCTTAGAGCCCTACAAATAAAAAGTGTGCAATATTAAGATTCAGAATAAAAACATAGGACCACTTGGGCAGATGCAAATCAGAAGCTCTACAACCAAAAACATTATATAACATATTATTATTTGCCATCATCACATGACGGCCTTTTTAATCAGGATACAGCTGTCACTAAAGAAAGGCAAAGAGTGAAGAGGAGAAAGAAAGAGCAAAGAAGAGAAAACGTTAAACGATGGAAAGATCCATGGTAAAGAACTCACAAATGTTGTCTTCTCAGGAGTTCTTAACCAGATATTGCGAGGCAAAAAGCTGGGAAGTGTCAAGCTCCTCTCAAGGGTTCACATGAAGGACCTAGAATGTATCTCAGCTAAGCAGATGTGATTGTTGACGCGGAGCAGACTACAGTATATTTAGATCTGCTAAAGGCAAGGAATCTGGTAAAGGTCAAAAAAGAAAAATCAGACGATGTCAAAAACCGATCCAGAGTCAGACTGAAAATGGCAGTGGTGATACCAGTGATGTAAATGAGAAGGATGAGGAGAATGTTGTTGAAGTGTCGAACAATTAGAACGTCAAGCTCAACTTTAAATAGAGTTTTTGTGTTTAGGTTATGGACGGGAAATTTGCAAGTTATCATTTAGTAAGGAACAAAACAAAAATTAAAGTGATGATTACAAGAGAATAAATTTCTACGCCTCCCCTTAGCTCCCCTTCACCCTGTGAACTCACAATGGATGAAAACCCATACCATTTGGGGTCGCAAAAACAGTACCCATGTATCGTACATAGGACAAACGCCCCCACCCCCCGCACTCAGGGTACTGCAGTTAACATGTGTGCGTGTCTTGAGTTTGTTTACTCTTCCTGCGCTAATTAAAGTAGAAATGCATAGCGCCCTTTGAGTGAGCGGCATCATTTACCTGTCATCTACTTATCTACTTAACATTGAGATTGCCAACATTTTTACGTTTCATTAAACCTTAATCTTCTTCATTTTTATTTGCAAATCACTTGAAAACTTCTCTTAACATTGCTGTGTTACTAGAGAGCGCTTGTGGTCGTGTAATAATTAAGATGTCATATTTTATGCACTGATACCACGCTGCGCATTCTGATATGGGGATAGCTTTGCGTTTTCACCTGTAAAGTAGCTACTAACACGGAATACTAGCAAGTCAGATGGATGAGCCCAGTATGCCTTAAGTCGGTTTATTCTAGCTTCATCTTTAAATTAAAAATTCACACTGAATGACCTCATGAAATAAAGTTAACCGCACCAGCCCATTTGAGTATGTGTCATTGCTCATCTACTAAACTTAGAGATTGTACAACTTTTTTAAGTCCTGCAAAATTCTTATTTTCTTAATAAAAAAATCTTTGCATAAAAAATTATTTTATAGGTTTAACTAGCGAATAGTGCTTGTTGTCGTGTAATAATATATCATGTGGGCCGATATAACTATTTGCACTCTGAAATTGGAAATCGATTTTACTGTCAAGTTGCTAACACACAACACTTAAAATAATGGCTTCATATCAATTTCAACAACCTGCAGAACTTGCTACAAAAACTTCCGTGTTCGCTAGTATAGCAGTTTGCCTTTGGTCAAAGCCAGAACATTAGAACCAGTTCACAAGGTAAGGGAAACAATTTTTTTGTATACTGCAGCAGTTTTGCAGCGTTTAATGAAAATTGTGCGTGAATTTACCCGGGATACCATTTTGTAGCGATGTCGTGGTGAAAGCACCCACCTGCCACCAATGTATGTATAGAAGCCGCTTTTGCATGTTCTATGAATTTGTTGTTGCTTTTCTTCTAGCTTCGAGGGGTATTTCAACTTATTCGCTACTAATGACGAGAGCATCCTGACTAAATAATATTAATTCCGTTTTCACCAAGCCAAACTGAATTTGGATGTTTTAATTTGTATGGAAACACCTGAGGATGTTGTGACTTTCTCAGGAAAGAAAGGCAATTTGAAAAAAATCCACTGTATCTTATATGATATTGTACTTATTTTTCAAACTTCCTTATAACTTCAAATGTATTTGTTACACTAAAATGCTTTAATTTGGTCTAATTCACGCTACACAGCTTTCTTAGCCTCGTCCTCTAAATATCAAACTAAGTTGAAATAAACTGCGTCGTAGGGTTATAGATTGAAGCTCCCGTTTCGTCCCGATGTTTTGCGGGTTACAACAGCTGTACTCGATGAGCCACGAGAATTCTACAATTTAAACGCGACGTTTGTTCAAGCAACGGTGTTAGGCAATTCTCTGTGCTATTGTTGCTACATAAGTTGAAGGAATGTCGGGATACAGCTTCGTTTCCTCAACCGTTGCGAAAGAACAACTTCGCTAGTTCGCTAGTCTAGTTTGACATTGCTGCCGGAAAGACGAAAACTGGAGTCAACAAACTCGATGTCCCACGAACCAGCTAAAAACGCGATTTGCGCAATGGTATTAGATGCGCTTGTTGCTAAACAAACTGCAGAAAACACTGGAACGTTTTCGTTTCGGCAATCGTTGCCGCAAAACAACAAATTCATAACTTATGCATGATTTTCTTTCTATATGTCTGAATAAATTCGCGTTTGTAAAAAAAAAACACGAAACGTTTGCGAAAAAAAAACAAACAAACAAAAGCTCATTTATTTCAGTTGATAAGAAAATGCCTCTCTGTGAAAGAAAATTACGATGTGTTTTCCTCGCGTTTGCGGTAAAGTTTCCTGTGCATTTCAATTACGCTCAAAGTTAATAATTAATAACAAATACTAATTTAGTTTGTTCTTTCTTTAGAGACGTTTTCCGTGTGTTTGAATAGGGTTGTATGTCAATGTAATCGTTTTCGTTAAAAAGCACGTGGTACAACATTTTATTTGAACAGTTTTACCTTCTTCTTCAAACAAATCCGCCGTGGAATCAATTTTGTTTTTGTTTTTCAAAGTTCTCAGAATCAGGTAAGAAATACATTGATAGCAGTTGAACTGATGTAAAAAGAGAACCACCGTCACAGGCAGTATTCACTTGGTGTTGGACGTTGTCCAATTCCAAATTCTGTTTACATTCAGTGCCCAGAACCGTTTCTTTTTTTGCCAGTACTTTCAACATTCTCCGATATTTAAGATGCATCAAAGTCGTATGAATTTCGTAAATCTACCAATGGGCATATTGTTAAAACTTTACGGGACGTAGTAAGTAAGATTGAATTTAGCACACGTTACAACATGCGCAATCATTAATCGCTGTAACTTCCGGCTCTGAGACAAATGCGCAATATTTGCATTTGCTTGTTTTTATGACAAGAAGTTCTAATTTTTTCTAGACAACATCAATACAAAAGAAAAAAGCCTGCACACAACCTAAGCCTGAAGCAATGAAGCTGATGACTTGGAAGATACAAGCAGGAACAGGTTTAACATTTTGTTTCCTCGCATCGCTGCTTTTTTCCGCCACATCTTACAATCACGATATAAGAGCTTACAAAGATGGCGACGTCATGTTGGGTGGCCTGTTCAACGTCCACCTTGCTGGAAACGGTGGTCACTGTGGTGAGTTTAACCCAGGGGGACTGGGAGGCATCGAGGCCATGATCTTCGCTATTGAGAGCGTGAACAAGAACCTTAATTTGCTTCCAAACGTGACCATTGGATACGATATCAGGAGCTACTGTGAGAGCATGGCTTTGGCTATGAAAATAGCCTACGATTTCGTCTCTAACTCACAGGCCAACTGTTCTGCCTACTCCACGAAGGTCAGGTCCAAGCCCATCTCAGCGTTGATTGGCCCTATTGATTCCAGCAGTGCCGTACTGGTGGGAAGTTTACTTCAGGTCGCTAATATTCCCGCCATTAGTCCGACTGCAACAAGCTTAGAGTTGAGTTCACAATTTTATAAAGACTTCTTCAGGACGGTTCCACCTGACAACTGGCAAGCAATAGTCATGGCCGACATCATAGAGCTGCTTAACTCGACATACGTGGCGGCTGTGAGTATGGATGACTCTTATGGTCGGAGTGGTATCTGGGCGCTGGAAAAAGAATCGTTCAATAGAAAAAGCTTCTGCGTTGCCTTTTCTGAGTTCATCCCACGGCTTGGCTATCAAAAGAAGATCAACCAAACTGTTGCGAAAATCAAAGAGAAGCCCAGCATCGGAGTGATCGTCGTATGGCTTTCTGGACGTCATGGAGAAACATTCTTGACAGAGACAATCAATGAAAACCTTGGAGAAAAGACCTTCTTACTCAGCGACGCAATGACCTGCGAAGAGGCTCTATTTCTTGACCCTATCTTCACTGCAGTATTCCTAGGAATACAGCCACGTGAATATCGATATCCAGCCTTTGAGGACCACCTTAAGAGGATCACTTCTACAAAAAAGGTTGAAATAGGGGCTGAGTGGTGGGAAGAATTCTGGAAATCACAGCTGAACTGCTCAGCTGAAACTTGTGCAGATCCTGATGTTGCAGCTTGCAGGGCAAATCTGACTTCATACCATGCGGTAACAACGTTACAGTACTCTTATCAGTCGTATACTATTGACTCTGTTTTTGCTATTGCGCATGCTATGGATAACATTTACAATTGCTCTGCTTTGCATGGGTCGCAGGCGACAAATAGCTGCCCTTCTGTACAGCCCACCGTTAAGGGAAGCGATTTGATTAAATACCTCAGAAATGTGAGTTTTAACGGTGTGACTGGCAAAGTGCGGTTTGACAGTTTTGGGGATCCTTTATCTGCCTCGTATGATATCGTAAAGTTCCAGCGTGGTCCAAAAAACACAGAGAAGGCCCTCAGAAAGGTTAGTGTTGGATTTTGGAACAAAGAGTTTACGCCCAATCTCCAGATAAATGTCTCCAACATACGATGGAATTCCTATCTGAACAATGTCTCAGGCCCGGTGTCCTCCTGTACACCCGAATGCCTGCCTGGCACAATGAAGGCAATCACGACACCATGCTGTTGGGACTGTATTGAATGCCCACAAGGAACTATCAGCACTGAGCTTGGATCCAGAAGTTGCATTGCGTGTGATTCAGAGACTAAACCAAATGAAGGGCGCACTAAGTGCGAAATATTACCGATCATCAACATCTCGTTTAAAAGCCCCACTGGAATCACCATAACAGTGGTGGCTTCCATCGGATTTGTTCTCACGCTGTTAGTTTGCGCATCATACATCAAATTCTACGAAACCCCAATAGTGAAGGCGTCTAGCAGAGAAGTTTCTGTCCTGTTGCTGTGTGGTATTGCAACTCTGTTTGGTTTGCCCGTCGTCGAACTGGGCGAGCCTAGCGATTTCCTTTGCAGCGCAACAAACGTCTGGCGCTATTCTGCACTCACTGTCTGCATCACTGTACTCTTTTTAAAGCTAACGCGAATCACAGGCGTCTTTGAGTTAGATAAAGTGGCGCAGCTGCTTAAACCGTGCTTTAAGACCCCAAAAAGGCAAGGTATTTCTACTTGCGTGATCAATTCAGCCGTTTTCTTTTTAATAGCGATATGGATGGGAATTGATTCCCCTGGTCGCCAAAAGATCATTCGCCCAGACGAGTACATCTTTCTTGTGTGCAAGCCTTTCTTCACCAATACCGGCCTCTCACTGTTCATCGCAGTCTGTGCTTACATGCTAACCGTGGCTCTCCTGTGCACGTATTTTGCTTTCAAAGCCAGAGGCATCCCCGAGAACTTCAACGAGACAAAATACATAGGATTCTCTATGTATATTCTCATTTTGTCCTCGCTAGCGTATTACCCAGTTGTGTTTAATTTCGAGAGTTGGTATGTGGCACTTGTTTCTTGCTCCACGACGTTAATCACCTCCTTTGGTTTGTTGAGCTGCATGTTCGGGCCCAAAGTCTACGTTCTTCTTTTTCGCCCCCAGCAGAACACCCTGGAAGCCGTAAGGTCGCAGGTGTCGCAGTATTCCTTTAATGTGTCAGGAAAAGACGTTTTGCCTGCATCCATTCGCGTTGGTAGACGTAATAACGTTGTGAAGCCCGTGGGCTAGTCGTAGTAAACCCAAGTTAGCTATTTAATTAACTTTGTTAATAACCCCACGCTGGTGGGATGTAGTCCAGTTAGCTTTGCAAAGAGTTGCCGAGATAACTGCCGTGTTACGAAATTACCGTAACCGGTGCCGCCTGCTTGGCTCAGTTGGAGGAGCACCATATTCGTCAGAGCGTGAGGAAATGGGTTCATATCCCCGCCGAACTAGAGTAGGAAAAAGTAGTAAAGTAGAAATTAGGGAACGTAGTCTCCAGTGAGTGGTACAACCTTCAAGAATAGTACGAAAAATATTTACCTTAATTTGATTTTAGGCTTTCAATTTTATGCTAAAAATTAAAGATCTTACTTAATTACAAGTCACGTGACTATAATTCGAACATTAAGTATGTGTCATATCATTAAGGCTCTCGGGAAATGTTGCATGTCAATTTTTAATAAGATTAATAAACAGCTTTCTTAACAAGTGGAACTATTTCAAATAAACTAGGTAAACAATACCTTTAAGTTGCCTAATTACGAAGAGGGCTAAAATTCAGTAACGGGACCAAAGCAGTTGACGCAAGTTGTTATAGTGTTCCTGACAAGTTTGGCTAAGCTAATAAGTAAAATATATGTATACGCTCTCTCACTGCACATGCCAAGAGCATTGAGAATCAAAATACAATGATATGCATGATGTGACAAACAACAACAACAACAACAACAACAACGTTTATTTGTACTGTAAATATCAAAGCTGTATACATAATAATATATTAAAAAATACATACAGTAGATGGTTACCCAAAATAACTAACAAGCTAAACCAGTTGGGCGACCATCATTTATTAATTAAAGTAATATAAAATCGAGTCAGAAAAATGGCTTTATTTAAATTAACTAAATTTTAATTTACACTACAAAGTTGTAGTATTCGCTTTAAGTAAGAACAAATATACACGTATAAAATAAAATAAAGTGAATAAATAAATAAATAAATGTACGGAAATAGCAAAAATAGCACAAAATATGACGCCACAGGAAGGGCTGAATCTTTTTTTATCAGTTATTAATCCTGAAAGCGTGCATAATATGCCACCAAGACACTGTATTTTAAGGTGGAGAGGAGAACAAACAAAGATCAGTGTGGAATACTGTGTGTCCTGTCCGAGTAGGATAGTTTTATACCATTTCCCTGATCAACACAGACATCGCTCAAGTACATTTTTTGCCCGTCAGGCGAACGTGAAGAAAAAACTAACTCAACGGCAAACGGTGAACGGAACGCGGGCTTGTTGCCAGTTTGCGGTCTGTCGCAAATTACACACAAATTGTTATTTGAACTTTATCTAAACTCACTAGAGAAGATAAAATGCAAGAAAAATACATTCTAGAGTATTAAATAAAGTACGTGTTAGCGGTTAAGTTAGGTTTGGTAAGATATTTAGACGTTTTAGAGACTTGTTTCATGAAAATGTGGCAGCTTTTCAGTGTAATAATTTACACTTTGATGTAATGTACTTTCTCATTTTTTCGCTCCATTTGCGTGTAAATTTCTAATTAATTTTTAGTAAGTTTACTTTGGACTTTAAAAAATAAAGGAGCTTTGGGCTGGCTTGTCAATGCAGAATGATACGGCAAACGTGAGAAATGAGGGGAAAAATAATGATCTCGTGGTATTTTCTGCCCTTCGCTTCCCGTATAGTCATTGAAGAGCTTCCCCTCCCTTTGTGAATTCAATATTTAGGTATTCCTTGTATATTAGTGAAACGTCGTCCTTATCTAGACTGCAAAACAGCCGAAAATAGCGGCGACAGATGGGAGCCGTAAAGATCTGGAGCGAATCTTAATACGGAGAGTGAGACTGGGGAGAGACGGTGCTGAAATGCATGTAATAAAATTAATATAACAAATATAAAACAGCGAAATAAAACATAACAAAAGCTGAAAGGCAAATACAATGGACTGAAGAAAGTCCATTATTTAATATTGAAGACCACTCAAACATTATTATTAATATATTATCGCTGATTCCAAACGCCTTCGTTAATCCAGCACTCGAGTGTATGGGCATCTACTGAGGTCTACATTTAAGTACGTGAACGATCTGATTTTATCACATATG
Organism: Dendrophyllia cribrosa; assembly: GCA_024195265.1. Classification (NCBI taxonomy): domain Eukaryota; kingdom Metazoa; phylum Cnidaria; class Anthozoa; order Scleractinia; family Dendrophylliidae; genus Dendrophyllia; species Dendrophyllia cribrosa. The sequence goes on along the minus strand of JAJLRJ010000002.1, from coordinate 48,947,536 downwards.
TCCATCTTCACTTACTATTGTTTTTTATAATACGGAAATATGATCTGAATATAAATTCCATCACGTAGTGTAAAAGTGAAATTATTAAAGCAACTATCAACTTTTGGGTGAAAAGTGCAGTTCTTAAAGCTTTTTATATTCTTAATATATTTTAATTATTGTGTCGAGCACTGAACGTGTGAGTGATGTGATGGACAACCTTGTCCCCAGGGCCTTCTCCGCTTTTTCAAATTCAAAATGGTGGGTTATTTGTAATATATATAGATAGGCTAAGCCTAACAGCGTCGCCCTCTAAACAAGCTTAACTAAGGTGAAACTTAACTAAGGTGAAAGGTCGGAAGCACAAGAATTAAGATTGACGACCGGGCTATTTTTGAATTTTAGCAATTCTCCAAAACAGTATTACGCGACCGTCTGCACAGTACATTTAGACCGTACAAAAGTTCACAAAAAAAAAATACTTTTTCTCCGTCTGGAATAACAAGTACGACTACTTTCCAAATAAAATACAGTTGTTGCTTGTCAAAAATTGCCCGAGAAACTGATTTGGAAATCAAAATTGCAAAAAATACACAAACATATTTGCATAAGGCCACGCGAGTGAAGTTAGAACTATATAAAATTCAAGTCTTGTTTTGTTTACATAAAATCGCTTTTCAACCTATGTAATGAATGAAAAAAGACATAAAAATGGACAACACAATCTTCTTTCGAAACATTTTATTCAAATCTCCATAAGTTTCTGTTTAAACGCAAAACGCGAACCATTTATAGCGCATCGAGGCCGAGCTGATTGTCTTCGATGAAAGAAATCATGAAACGACTGAATTTAAGCACGTTTAATTTATATAACCTAATTATTCAAAATTGAAACCTTTTTTAAAAATGCCCACAGAGCTCATCTCCGCTATTAAAAAGCAAAAGACACGAACAGCTCAACTAAAAATTACAAACCGAGAAAGAACGAACGGAAGAGCAGCCAAATTGACGCACACAAATCAGAGCACAACTGAAAGGACAGCGGAAACTATGAATCACCGAACGACAAGGTGGCCGACACCCGAACGCAAAAACCCGCAAGCAACCAAGAGAAGGACTGAGCGAATCTTTTGTGCTAGAAGAAAAAGAATTGTAGTAAAGAAAGAGCCCTTAATATGTGGCTGATGCTATCATTTATATTGAAACATTAGAGTTTCACCCTAAATGTTTTAATACCTGTTGCAAACCTTTAATTTAAAATGTTTGGACTAATGGGCCAAATGATTTGTTTTATTTTTGCTTTATTTTTGTAAAAAGTAACAGATACGAAGAGCTCAACTCAAAATCGAAAACCGAGAATCAACGACCGGAATGACAGCCAAAATGACGCACAGAACATCAGGGAACATTTGACAGTTCAACTGAACCCATGAATCACCGAACGACAAGGCGACCGACAACCGAACGCAAAAACCAGCAAGCGAAAGAGAGAAGGACTGAACGAATCCTTTATGTGGTATATGCTATCATTTAAATTAAAACAGTAAAGCATTAGATTTTGAACCTAAATGTTCTAATACCCGTTGTAAACCTTTAATTAGTTTATAAAATTTTGGATTATAGTGGGCTAAATAATTTGTTTGTGCCAAACCGTAAAAAACACCAAAAAAGTCAAACTTAAAATTGAAAAATTAAAACTAAAATGGACGAACAGAAAGACAGCAAAACGTCGAACGAAAACAGAACAGTTTGGTGATAAATTTGAATTTTGAAATAATCAGTTGTACCTAAACATTAAAATTCAAAAACATGCACTTTAGCTATTTGCGAGCTCACTAAAAACTTAATATATATAGATAGGCTGAGCCTAACAGAGTCGCTCTTTGAACAGAAAGCCGATGATAAACATAACTGAGGTGAAAGGTCGGAAGCACAAGAATAAAATTGACGACCGGGATAAATTTTTAATTTAAGCAATTCTCAAAAACAGACTTACGCGACCGTTTGCACAGTACATTTAGACCGTACAAAAGTTCACAAAAACAACTTTTTCTCCGTCTACATTAACTAGTACGACTAATTTCCAAATAAAATACACCTGCTGCTTATAAAAAATTGTCCGAGAAACTGATTTGGAAATCAAAATTGCAAAAATACACAAATATATTTGCATAAGGCCACGTGAGTGAAGTTTAGAACTATAAAATCCAAGTCTTGTTTTGTTTACATAAAATCGCTTTTCAACCTATGCAATGAATGAACAAACACATAGAAATGGACAACACAATCTTCTTTCGAAAAATTTTATTCAAATCTCCATAAGTTTATGTTCAAAAGCAAAACGCGAACCATTTATAGCTCATCGAGGCCGAGATGTCTCCGATGAATAGAAAGAAATCAAAACAACTGAATTTAATTGAGCGCGTTTTATAAACAATTCTCCAAAACTAGCGAGAACACAAAGAGAAAGTCAATCACAGATTGATATCAACATAAATTCCCATGCTTCGAGGAACTTCATGTATTACGTTTTTATCAGTGCGGGAGATGTTTGTTTTTTACGGATTTCAGAACCAGAAGCGGAGATTTGAATTTCCAAGCAAGCGAGGGACTTAAAGATAAAACAGATTACATTTTTCGATTATGTATTGTTAGTTTTGGAGAATAGATTTTAAAACGTGCTTAAATACAGTTGTATCGATTTCTTGAATTTCATCGAAGAAAGCTTGAGGTACGCGTTTTGCTTTTAAACGTAAACTATTATAAATGGAGATTTGAATAAATTTTTTTTTGAAAGATTGTGTTGTCCATTTGTTGTGTTTGTTCATTCAGTAGATAGATTGAAAAGCGATTTTATGTAAACAAAACAAGACTTTGATTTTATAGTACAGTTCTATCTTCACTCGCATCGCCTTATGCAAATATGTTTGTGTATTTTTGCAATTTTGATTTTCAAATCAGTTTCTCGTGCAATTTTTGGTAGCCTTGTCCAGGGTCTTCTCCGCCAGACCCGCCATTTTGAATTTGAACAAAGCGGAGAAGGCCCTGAGGACGAGGTTGTGTGATGTACAGATTTATAGCTCATTTTAAAACTCCGTTGTGCCTCTGTCCTGTAATTTTCTCTGTACCTCTGCGTTACAGTACAGGGGATGCAAATATTTCATGCTTTAGTTTAGCGCTAATACCTTTAGAGTTTCATTGCCGCCATTTTGGACACGTGGACACGGTAGGACTGGGACCAACAATATTGCATCCAGAGTCCACAGTCCCCTAGATCAGCGGTTGGTTTCCAAGGTATTTGGTTTTTGATGTTGCCGTTTCTGCTTCAAATTATCAATATGACCTCATGAAGGGTCAAATGACTGAAATTTGCCGTGAGGGCTAAGGGCTAATTCCGCTCAAACTTAAATAAGGTCGAAGTCTTTACCAATTAGGATAATTTTTATGTCGCCAGGCGGACGCAGAAATTAAAGCGTACGAAAGTTAATGAAGGCGCTGCTTATCTGCCTTTCCTTTGATCACGCCTCGCCGGCGCTTCAATTCCTTCTAGCGGTTCGCCCTCGCAAAATATATTTTTTTCCTTTTCAGAATCAGTTTGAGGAAAAAAGATTTCGATCGCGAAATTATTTAATTTGTTTTTCAGGTTTGCCTGTTATGAATTAAACTTGTATTTCACATTGGGCTGACAAACTTTCAAATAAAACTAATTATTCTTTAGCCCAATCCGGCACATACAAAGATACACTTGTGTGTGATAAAAACTGTTTTGGTGAGGAAAATATTTTGAGTTTCTCAGTTTATCTTTAATTCAGAATTTAGCATGTTTGAGAGAGATACTTTCAGGAGTACCCTATAAGTAGTATGTATTTCTACTGTAGCCGGTTCATGAACTGACGTTCCCGTGAACCCTAGACGTATCTCATGTCAAAGGCATCACTTAGTTAAATGAATCACTCAGCAACTATTATTAAGCAACATTTTTTTTACATACGTTTGTTGAGCTTACAAAGATATACGGGTTAAAAGATAGATTTTCTTGGGTTTATATATATTTTTAATTTTTAATATTTCATATAAGCACCATCGCCAGATAATTAACGGATCAGGTCCAATATGTTTTTACTCGTCATTATTATTATTGTCAGATTAATTAGCTGTCTATGATGTTTTATAGTCTGTCACCGTATTGAATACATTAAAACTGAATATATTTCCCGGTTAGCTGTTTATGAGGCATACGGTTCTCTTCTTCAAACAAGAAACACTGCCCCGCTCTTGTTTTCAGGTAAGTTAAGTAAAATAATACAATCGAAAAAACTGATGAATAAGTTATTTATCTGATCCTTTATATATATTGTAGTTCATTATTCTTTAATCTTGATGGAATTGATCCAAGAACACCCAAAAAAAAGTTTAGAAAGAAAATCTGTTGGAATTTCTTAGTCGCCTTATATGCGCTATGTGAACAAAACGGCATTGACTTTTTTGAAGCTGAATTATACATTCTCTCGGGTTTGAGTATTTTTTGTTTAATAAGCACATTACCAAATACTACAAAATTTGCAAATAAACGCTTTTTCATCATCAATTCCTTTGGTTTTCCATCATGTATTATATACCGTCCGCATTTTATGGTTATCAAACACATTTAAAACTGAATAGAGACGGTTTAATTGTTCGAAAGCAGGATTTCCACTGTTGAACGGTGCTCAACTCTTTACTTTTACGCAAGTTGTTTATACATTGTCTCCACGACAGTGGATTAATCCAACTTTAGACATGAAAAACCATTTAACTATGGCCTTGCGATTAGTTTAATTCTATCGGAAAACGCAAGAATAGGCATCAAATAAGTTATCTATCCCTTTAATACAGTTCATTAAAAGTTAGTGTTTGTTGCATTTAACAAACTGAAACTCGGGCTTTTGCCGAGAACTGAACTGGTTAAAAAGCTTCAAGAGAAAATCAATTTGTTTTTGTCAGGATAATAGAAGATTTTGAAGCTTGAATGTTTTAACCCGTGAGAATGTCAATTAATATTCTTCCTAAATACATCTTGTTGAACTATTCAGCCCTGATGTACTTTGTGACGTTATAGTTTTGACATAAAGAATTAAGATATAAAAAGATTTTCAAAACTATTACTTGTTTTCTTTCTTAAGGTAGTGAGATTTCGATCGACCGAATTGTTTATTTTGGTATTTAGCTGTTTCTTGAATTTGCTTTTCATATTTGCCTTTTAATTAAAACTAATTATTCTTTAGCCCAATGCAATCCGGCAAATACAAAGATACATCTGCGCATGATAAAAATACTTGGTGAAGAAAATATTGTGAGTTCCTCATGCATATATTGTCACTTACTATATAGGTTCTTCAATTCGTCATTATTATCAGATTAAGAAGTCGTCTATGATGTTTTTTACGGTCTGTCACTGAGGCCGTGTTGAATCCATTAAAAAAAACGTTTTTCCTGTGTGCTGTTATGAGTATGAAGCATACGGTTTGTATAGAACCACTACCTAGCTACCCTGTATTGTTTTGATGTGAGTTAAGTAAAACTGCACTGATGAATAAGTTATCTATCTGATCCTTTGCTGCATTTCATTATATACCCGGAGTACCCAATGAATCTTTTCGGAACGACTGACTTAGTCGCCTTAAAAATTCGTAATTAAATAGAATTTTCCTTAGAAAAATGTGGCCTCAAACCTTCGTAACATTGTAAAATTTAACGGCTTTTGTTTTCGGAGGATAAAGAATTTGGGTACAAAATTAAGATCAGGTAGGATTTACGGAAACGAGAAGAAAACAGCTCGTAAATTAGGGGAATAAGATTCCTTTCTCTACCATTTTCTGGCAAAGAAAAATTCAGATCAAACTGCAAACCTTTGACAAAAAGCACTAAAATTAAATGGAAAAACAGTACAACGCCATTTCAAGCGTTTTTACTGAACATTTCTTATCGGCTTTTCTGTGGATCAAGCCGTTATGCTCGACGACGCTCGAAAACTGGACATTATGTTTTGTTTTGGCTAAATTTAAACTACGCTGACAAGCATAGTGAAAGTGAAGGCAATGTATTTTACTGCCTGTAAATTAAAGAACAAACTTTACCACCTGCAAGACTTTTTATGCGAGACAATTCGATGTCGTCAGTGTATGCCTCAGAGGAAGTGTCAAGCCAGTACTGGCGACCAACCGCCAAGAACTTTTTCTTTCATACCTTATAGTGTTCAGTGATATAGCAAATAAAATTGCCTTTGCAATTATTTAAAAATTCGAAATTCATTCCACTGAGAATTTGCTTGAAGAAGGCAAAGTTAAAACAGGTAAAATAGAAAATTGTACTACATACATGAAAATTGCTTGAGAAAATAGACGACTTTTCGCGGTGGCGCCACTACGGTTCCCTCCGCGAAGCTAACATGCAAACGAAAATACTTTTCTATTTCGATAAAAAAAAAAAAAAGGTAAAAATCCGACCGAATTATTTATTTTGTTTTTTGGCTTTGTCTTGAATTTGCCTTTCACATTTATTGGGATGACAAACTTTTAATTAAAACTAATTATTCTTTGGCTCAATCCGGCAAGATACACCTGTGTGTGATAAAAAAAAATATTTTGTTGAAGAAAATATTCTGAGTTCCTCATTTTCCCTAAGCAGTTCTTCAATTTAGAATTAATATTGAGCGTGAGCTAATAGTAAATGGTCTTGAAAAAATCGGAGAAAACCCTCAAGATGGGTGGCATCCACCTTAGCCTGAAGCAATGAAGCTGACGACTTTAGGTTTTCCCCTCCACTTAATATTTTGTTTTTTTTTTCTTCTTTTTTTTCGCTACATCTTACTTAAATGTTAAGGAAAACGCTTAGAGTTGGAATTGGAGTTGTATTTTAAGTTGTGTTAAGCACCTTTAAAATATCGGAAACTATATAAAACTAATACAGTTTAATCTTTTCGGTTCTATTAGCTGACAATTTTAGCGTCGGAAACTTTCAATGTCACGATGAACTGAACGCTCGTTTATAAAATTAGAGACGATATTAGTAGAGTTGGAATTGGAGTTGTATTTTCAGTTGTGTTTATTACCTTTAAGATATCGGAAACTATGTAAAAGCGAAGGGACTGTGCAATAATTATCAGGAGGGGGGTGGGGGGGGGTTGGAAAACCAGAAAGGGGGGGGGGGGGGGGCATCAAGTAAAATCAAAGCAAGGATAGGATATGGGAGAAATGTAATGTAGAAAATAACTGTAGTGGACATAGTCTGAAGCGAGTGGTACTAAAATATTTACATTAATTTGGTTTTATGTTTCCCATTTTGCCGGGAAGATTGAAGATTTTACCTCTTGACTTTCAATTAAAGGTCACGTAAATGGAATTCGAACTTTGACAATGTGTTGCCTCCTAACTCAAACGCCTTTTTTGATTGGACAAGAACCTGTCACGTGCCCCTATCCGCCCACTGAGATTAGGAAGCATCTCTCAATAAAACAATTTTGTAAATCTACAATAAAAAATATGATTTACCTTACCGTAATGATCATAGTCGTGTTTTAAAAATTCCAAGAGAATCCGTCACTCGCTTGTAAGAATGATATTTTTTAGTTCTTAAACAGTTTTGGTCTTCGTACAAAACCGTACGTACTCAAAGTGCTCCAGGGTCCACTTTATCGGCCGTGAAATATTCTTTAGGCTTTTGAGCTTGTTATTTTCATTTGAAACTCTAGAAAGGTATGTATGTAAATTGACCGCTCAATACAGGTTGGCCGCTTAGTACAGGTTCATTAAAAATACTATATGGGCGTGGTCAAATGCCAATTTTATTAACGTACAGTATCACTGTAAACAGGGGGCGGGGACAGGGGGTCAGAACCTCCCGCTTCCCGTACCCTGTTCTCCTGCTTTCTGTACCCTTTTCTCCCGGCTCGCGCCCTTTTACACCTTTCTCCCGCCCCGCGTTAAACATTTCTCTCCCGCTTCCCATCCTGTTAGAACTCCCGCTTCCCGCCCTTTTCTTCTCCCGCCTCCCGTACTCCTTCTGCTCCCTATTCTTCCGAACTCCCGCCCCCTTGTCCCTCGCACTATACACTAGCAACTCATTCAAGCTAACAATATAATAACACAATAAAGCGATCTCTGCCTTGTAACTGTGGTGGCAATTATTCGCCACAAGCCTAAACTCTAGACTCTAGAGATTCAAGAGATGGATGTTGCAAAACTGCGTCTAAATCTTATATACAGGTTCGACTGTATATGGACAGCTCTATTGTATATGCAAAGCGCATTCCTGCATGTGGCACACCTTTCCACCTCGGACATTAAGTAGGTTTTGAAAGAGATAATAAAGTGATCTACTTTTAGTGTCTCAAACAAGTAAAAATAGATCAAGCGATTTTATTTTTTTTTTCTCCTTGACGCCCCAATAGTGATACGCATCAAATTTCTCATTGTAATATCAATGCTTGATCAATCAGAAAGGTTATGAGAATCAGGGATCGATATGATCATCCAAGGTGAATAATGATATCTTAACAACTTCTCCCCACTACCGCTAGAATAAATGTATGAGGACAGGAAAGGAGAATTTGTATTTTTATATTGGGGCCGTTACTGCGCCTTTCAATAACATGCGGAATTTGAAATTCAAATCTCCACCAACGGTTGCGTTATTCCCTGACGCCAATCATAGTTAATACGAAAGCCAACGGACCATGTAAAAAAGAAACAAACAAAATGGGTCGAAATCTACCAATCATAATGCACGGACGTGACCTTTTGACCTCATTGAAGTGAAGATCCGTTTCCTGAGAGGTAAGCTAAGATGATTGACGGCAGTGTAAAACGCAACCATTGGTGGAAATTTGAATTTCAAATTCCGCATGTTATTGAAAGGCACAGTAAAGAGTTAACTTTTTATCTTTTAATGTAATGAAAGGTATTTTTAACTTAAATCTTATCGTAATTTGCGTAAGATTATTAATTGTTTTTTTTTTTGTTTTTGTTTTTTGAAAAATAATACTTTATTAACCAAAAACACAACATTACATTAACAATACTTCAGCAAACAGTGGTATAGCCTATGAACAAAAAAAAAACACTATTTACAAATTTCAACTAGCTTAGGAAAAAAATACAGTCAGTGTAAACAATACCTTTCTACATTTATACACGTGAACAAATGCGCACACGTACACACACCGCATACATGTACACGCGAAAAAGGTTTATTGGTCAAGAGCTCTTATCCCAAGAATATCACTTTTAACCGTGATATACATAACTTTTAACATACGAATTTTTCAATTTTATCAATTTCATAGTCCAATTATTTCAGTTTCAACAGCCGACATAAAGATGTTTCCAAAGTCAACAGCCATCTTTGTGCCCATCGCAGTTCCGTGAGTTGGAGAGTATGGAATGAAGTGTTGCCAGGCCAAACACGAGTCATAAGCTCGTGATAATGTGGATCGTGACCCCATAGTTTTGATTTAACGAGTATATCTCCTTTTGTAAGAGATTAGAGAAATTTCTCTTAGCAGTGGTTGACTTTGAATTAAATGCTATTTGCTCATCGTTATAAAAGGTGACAGGCCTAACACAAATGCTGCTTGTGACTCGTTGCTAAAAGCATTTTAGTCCAGCTTTAGGATATGGTTACCTCAAGTACGCGCCTGTAGAGAGATTTTTCCTTTTAGATAAAAATTAAGATATAACAGGCCTGTTGCTGTCGATGTTGTCGATTCTATGATATTAGGAATAAGTCTCTAACTGTGATACTGACAGGAGGAATTTACCAGATTGGTCTCCAGTTTTCCCAGAGTACTGTTGCGCATGAGTAGATAAAAGAGACTGCTGCCCCTGATTGAGTGATTTTATTAGCGATTTCCGCAGAGCAGATAAGTATTTACAATGCTAAAAGACTATAGTTTTTTTTACGAAAAACCCTCCAAACACTTAACATTATTTTCTCCGGAAACAGTAAACATTAAAATATTATTGGCCAATATAACAGCAAACACTAAACATTATGGGTAAATAACACTAAACACTAAACCCCATTCAGACTCTCATTTTTATATATTTTGGGACCGTAGGTCTTTACTAGATCCGATATGCCGTGTTTTTCTTTCAGCATGGTTTTGTCCATGCGTTTGAATGTCTACATTGGCTTGCCATGTACATTCTTCTTTGCGAGACACCATTGTGACAACTTGGGACGGCTTGTTTCCCGCAACACGTGATGTGGCACGCGTGATGCGGGTGACAAGTTGGTTCCAGGGTACGGAACTTGATATTGTGAACGGGTCATTGTGCGATCTATTTACGTCTGCATTCTTGTAGTCGTTCTTAGTTTACCACAAGCTACACCGCGCTGACGAGCCCCAACAGGGAGAAACAGCTGTCCGCGGTTGCTACCCTGCTTTATCGGTTTCTGTCGTATTGGTGTTTCGCAAAGTCTACTTTTTCACGTAGTCAGATCAGCTTTGCAGTTTGTCGGTTATGTTTACTGAATGGCAACCCCGTTTTCAAAGTTGATCAAAATCTTTGCGCATGCTCTACGGATATCTGTAAACGCTACCCTGAAAAGGAAGCAGTTATTAACTGGACATGACAAATGAAAAAATTCCTTGCTCTTTGAATTGCTAAATACTCAACGTATTTAGAGGTAGCCCTGTTATCAACATTGATCAAACGTTTTGTACAACGACAACGCATTTCCGGTTACACGTCCCCCAAAGTAGGATGCCTTATAACGTGTTATAAACTAGACCATGAAACCCGTGAATTTGAAATGCTCTGCACATTGCCGGCTCATATTTGAGCGACCCTTCCTTACAAAAAGGTATCGAAATGTAGTTAAATATAAATTTTGAATTTAGACATGTGCTTAGTCGATTTGGTCGAGAAGACACTCGAGTTCGTGGAAGCCGTTATTGTATCAATTACTGACGCCTTCGATGAGATTGCCAAATTTATTTCAACGCGCAACGCAATGTACGGTATGTTTAAATTATAAAAATGGCTCGATATTAAAAAATATAATACAGTAATCCGCGATATGATTTGTGTGATATTTGAGGTCTACATACACTTTTCAGTAGAAAAACGCAAGGATATTTTTTCACTTGAGAAACAAGTATACTGACACCCTCGATAAGATTGCCAAATTTATTTCAACGCGCAACGCAATGTACGTTATGTTTAAATTATAAAAACGGCTCGATATTTAAAAAAATACAGTAATCCGCGATATGATTTGAGTGATATTCATGTGAGGTCTACATAGCACTTTTCAGTAGCAAAACGCAAGGATATATTTTCACTTGAGGAACAGATCCACTGACGACGTGAAAGTTGACTGAATTTACAAATAACATGATGATAAATAAAAATTCCAGCATGTTATTTGAACCTTGTACTGCGAGCTAACGCGTAACGCAATATTGCGTAAGCTTATGTTTTTATAAACATGGTTCGATATTTTTTGAAAAGTGAACGACTTTAAACAAAAGAAAAAAAAAACAATGTCCAGTTGGAAAAAAAAGAAAACAAAATAAATTGAATGTCCGCGCCAGGATTCGAACTGGGGCCGTCAACAGAAAACAGGTAATACGTTCATGATAACCGTCACGAATATAGCATTTCTAACGTTTAAGTCTTTCGGAAACTCATACTAAACTTTCTAAGTTCTGTAGTTCTGTAGTTCTTGTAGTTCGGTAGTTCGGTAGTTCTAGTAGTTCTGGTAGTTGTTGTAGTTGTTGTAGTCCTTGTAGTTCTGTAGTTTTGTAGTTCTTGTAGTTCTGTAGTTCTTGTAGTTCTTGTAGTTCTGTAGTTCTTGTAGTTCTGTAGTTCTCGTAGTTCTGTAGTTCTTGTAGTTCTTGTAGTTCTGTAGTTCTTGTAGTTCTCGTAGTTCTGTAGTTTTGTAGTTCTTGTAGTTCTGTAGTTCTTGTAGTTCTTGTAGTTCTGTAGTTCTTGTAGTTCGGTAGTTCTGTAGTTATGGTAGTTCTTGTAGTTCTATAGTTCTTGTAGTTCTGTAGTTCTGTAGTTCTGGTAGTTCTGGTAGTCTGGTAGTTCGGTAGTTCTGGTAGTTTGGTAGTTCGGTAGTTCTCGTAGTTCTGTAGTTCTGGTAGTTCGGTAGTTCTCGTAGTTCTGTAGTTATGGTAGTTCTTGTAGTTCTTGTAGTTCTGTAGTTCTGGTAGTTCTGGTAGTTTGGTAGTTCGGTAGTCCTGGTAGTTTGGTAGTTCGGTAGTTCTGGTAGTTCGGTAGTTCTCGTAGTTCTGGAAGTTCTTGTAGTTCTTGTAGTTCTGTAGTTCTCGTAGTTCTCGTAGTTATGGTAGTTCTATAGTTCTTGTAGTTCTGGTAGTTCTGTAGTTCTGTAGTTCTCGTAGTTCTGTAGTTCTGGTAGTTCTGGTGTTTCTGTAGTTTTGTAGTTCTAGTAGTTCTAGTAGTTCTAGTAGTTCTTGTAGTTCTGTAGTTCTCGTAGTTCTGTAGTTCTCGTAGTTTTGTAGTTCGGTAGTTCTCGTAGTTGTGTAATTCTGGTAGTTCTTGTAGTTCTTGTAGTTCTGTAGTTCTAGTAGTTCTTGTAGTTTTTGTAGTTCTGTAGTTCTCGTAGTTCTGTAGTTCTGGTAGTTCTTGTAGTTCTTGTAGTTATGAAGTTCTGTAGTTCTAGTAGTTCTTGTAGTTCTTGTAGTGCTGTAGTTCTGTAGTTCTCGTAGTTCTCGTAGTTCTGGTAGTTCTTGTTGTTCTTGTAGTTCTGTATTTTTCGTTGTTCTGTAGTTCTGGTAGTTCGGTAGTTCGGTAGTTCGGTAGTCCTTGTAGTTCTGTAGTTCTTGTAGTTCTTGTAGTTCTGTAGTTCTGTAGTTCTGTAGTTCTGTAGTTCTGTAGTTCTGTAGTTCTGTAGTTCTGTAGTTCTGTAGTTCTGTAGTTCTGTAGTTCTGGTAGTTCTGTAGTTCTAGTAGTTCTGTAGTTCTAGTAGTTCTTGTAGTTTTTGTAGTTCTGTAGTTCTCGTAGTTCTGTAGTTCTGGTAGTTCTTGTAGTTCTGTAGTTCTTGTAGTTCTTGTAGTTCTTGTAGTTCTGTAGTTCTGGTAGTTTTGTAGTTCTGTAGTTCTGTAGTTCTGTAGTTCTGTAGTTCTGTAGTTCTGTAGTTCTGTAGTTTTCGTAGTTCTGTAGTTCTGGTAGTTCCGTAGTTCTAGTAGTTCTGTAGTTCTTGTAGTTCTGTAGTTCTGTAGTTCTCGTAGTTCTGTAGTTATGGTAGTTCTTGTAGTTATGGTACTTCTGTAGTTCTGTAGTTCGGTAGTTCTAGTAGTGCTGTAGTTCTGGTAGTTCTTGTAGTTGTTGTAGTTGTTGTAGTTCTGTAGTTCTTGTGGTTCTGTAGTTCTGTAGTTCGGTAGTTCTAGTAGTTCTGTAGTTCTGGTAGTTACTGTAGTTATTGTAGTTGTTGTAGTTCTGTAGTTTTGTAGTTCTTGTAGTTCTGTAGTTCTTGTAGTTCTGTAGTTCTTGCAGTTCTGTAGTTCTGTAGTTCTTGTAGTTCTGTAGTTCTGGTAGTTCTGTAGTTCTCGTAGTTCTATAGTTCTGGTAGTTCTGTAGTTCTAGTACTTCTAGTAGTTCTTGTAGTTCTGGTAGTTCTTGTAGTTCTGGTAGTTCTGTAGTTCTGTAGTTCTGTAGTTCTTGTAGTTCTGTAGTTCGGTAGTTCTGGTAGTGCTCTAGTTGTTGTAGTTATTGTAGTTATGTAGTTCTGTAGTTATTGTAGTTCTGTAGTTCTGGTAGTTCTGTAGTTCTGGTAGTTTTGGTAGTTCTTGTAGTTCTTGTAGTTCTTGTAGTTCTGTAGTTCTTGTATTTCTTGTAGTTCTGTAGTTCTGGTAGGTCTGTAGTTCTGTAGTTCTGTAGCTCTGTAGTTCTGTAGTTCTCGTAGTTCTGTAGCTCTGGTAGTTCGGTAGTTCTCGTAGTTCTGTAGTTATGGTAGTTCTTGTAGTTCTATAGTTCTTGTAGTTCTGGTAGTTCTGTAGTTCTCGTAGTTCTGTAGTTCTCGTAGTTCTTGTAGTTCTTGTAGTTCTGTAGTTCTGTAGTTCTAGTAGTTCTTGTAGTTCTTGTAGTTCTGGTAGTTCTGTGTTTCTGTAGTTCTGGTTGTTCTTTAGTTCTGTAGTTCGGTAGTTCGGTAGTTCGCTAGTTCTCGTAGTTTTGTAGTTCTTGTAGTTCTTGTAGTTCTTGTAGTTCTTGTAGTTCTGTAGTTCTGTAGTTCTGGTAGTTCTGTAGTTCTGTAGTTCTGTAGTTCTGTAGTTCTGTAGTTCTGTAGTTCTGTAGTTCTTGTAGTTCTGTAGTTCGGTAGTTCTAGTAGTTCTGTAGTTCTGGTAGTTGTTGTAGTCCTTGTAGTTCTGTAGTTTTGTAGTTCTTGTAGTTCTGTAGTTCTTGTAGTTCTTGTAGTTCTGTAGTTCTCGTAGTTCTGTAGTTCTGTAGTTCTTGTAGTTCTTGTACTTCTGTAGTTCTTGTAGTTCTCGTAGTTCTGTAGTTCTGGTAGTTCGGTAGTTCGGTAGTTCTCGTAGTTCTGTAGTTCTGGTAGTTCGGTAGTTCTGTAGTTATGGTAGTTCTTGTAGTTCTATAGTTCTTGTAGTTCTGGTAGTTCTGGTAGTTTGGTAGATCGGTAGTTCTGGTAGTTTGGTAGTTCGGTAGTTCTCGTAGTTCTGTAGTTCTGGTAGTTCGGTAGTTCTCGTAGTTCTGTAGTTTTGTAGTTCTAGTAGTTCTTGTAGTTCTGTAGTTCTGTAGTTCTCGTAGTTCTGTAGTTCTGTTAGTTTTGTAGTTCGGTAGTTCTTGTAGTTTTTGTAGTTCTGGTAGTTCTTGTAGTTCTTGTAGTTCTATAGTTCTGTAGTTCTAGTAGTTCTTGTAAGTTTTGTAGTTCTGTAGTTCTCGTAGTTCTGTAGTTCTGGTAGTTCTTGTAGTTCTTGTAGTTATGTAGTTCGGTAGTTCTCGTAGTTCTGTAGTTCTGGTAGTTCTTGTAGTTCTGTAGTTCTGTAGTTCTCGTAGTTTTGTAGTTCTGGTAGTTCGGTAGTTCGGTAGTTCGGTAGTTCGGTTGTTCGGTACTTCTTGTAGTTCTGTAGTTCTTGTAGTTCTTGTAGTTCTGTAGTTCTGTAGTTCTGTATTTTTCGTAGTTCTGTAGTTCTGGTAGTTCTGTAGTTCTACTAGTTCTGTAGTTCTAGTAGTTCTTGTAGTTTTTGTAGTTCTGTAGTTCTGTAGTTCTGGTAGTTCTTGTAGTTCTGTAGTTCTTGTAGTTCTGTAGTTATGGTAGTTCTTGTAGTTATGGTAGTTCTGAACTACTAGAACTACAGAACTACTAGAACTACAGAACTACCAGAACTACAGAACTACGAAAAATACAGAACTACAGAACTACAGAACTACCAGAACTACAGAACTACAGAACTACAGAACTACAAGAACTACAAGAACTACAGAACTACAAGAACTACCGAACAACCGAACTACCGAACTACCGAAGTACCAGAACTACAAAACTACGAGAACTACAGAACTACAGAACTACAGAACTACAGAACTACAGAACTACAGAATTACAAGAACTACCAGAACTACAAAACTACGAGAACTACGAGAACTACAGAACTACAAGAACTACTAGAACTACCAGAACTACAGAACTACGAGAACTACCGAACTACATAACTACAAGAACTACAAGAACTACCAGAACTACAAAACTACGAGAACTACAGAACTACAAAAACTACAAGAACTACTAGAACTACAGAACTACAGAACTACAAGAACTACAGAACTACAGAACTACCAGAACTACAGAACTACAAAACTACCAGAACTACAGAAATACGTTAACTACAGAACTACAGAACTACGAGAACTACAAGAACTACTAGAACTACAAGAACTACTAGAACTACAGAACTACAGAACTACGAGAACTACAGAACTACAAAAACTACCAGAACTACCGAACTACCAGAACTACCGAACTACCGAACTACAGAACTACAATAACTACAGAACTACATAACTACAATATCTACAACAACTACAAGAACTACCAGAACTACAGCACTACCAGAACTACCGAACTACAGAACTACAAGAACTACAGAACTACAGAACTACAGAACTACAGAACTACCAGAACTACATGAACTACCAGAACTACAAGAACTACTAGAACTACTAGAACTACAGAACTACCAGAACTACAGAACTACAGAACTACAAGAACTACAGAACTACTACAGAACTACAAGAACTACAGAACTACAAGAACTACAGAACTACAGAACTACAACAACTACAACAACTACAGAACTACAGAACTACAGAACTACAAGAACTGCAGAACTACTACAGAACTACCAGAACTACAGAACTACTAGAACTACCGAACTACAGAACTACAGAACCACAAGAACTACAGAACTACAACAACTACAACAACTACAAGAACTACCAGAACTACAGCACTACTAGAACTACCGAACTACAGAACTACAGAACTACCATAACTACAAGAACTACCATAACTACAGAACTACGAGAACTACAGAACTACAAGAACTACAGAACTACTAGAACTACAGAACTACCAGAACTACATAACTACGAAAACTACAGAACTACAGAACTACAGAACTACAGAACTACCAGAACTACCGAACTACCAGAACTACAAAACTACAAGAACTACAAGAACTACAGAACTACAAGAACTACAAGAACTACAGAACTACAGAACTACAAGAACTACCAGAACTACAGAACTACGAGAACTACAGAACTACAAAAACTACAAGAACTACTAGAACTACAGAACTACTAGAACTACAGAACTACCAGAACTACGAAAACTACAGAACTACAGAACTACAGAACTACAGAACTACCAGAACTACAGAACTACCAGAACTACAGAACTACAAGAACTACAAGAACTACAGAACTACAAGAACTACAAGAACTACAGAACTACAAGAACTACCAGAACTACAGAACTACGAGAACTACAGAACTACAAAAACTACAAGAACTACTAGAACTACAGAACTACTAGAACTACAGAACTACAAGAACTACAGAACTACAGAACTACAGATCTACAGAACTACAGAACTACAGAACTACAGAACTACAGAACTACCAGGACTACAGAACTACAGAACTACAAGAACTACAAGAACTACCATAACTACAGAACTACGAGAACTACCGAACTACCAGAACTACAGAACTACGAGAACTACGAGAACTACCGAACTATCAAACTATCAGAACTACCGAACTACCAAACTACCAGTACTATCAGAACTACAGAACTACAGAACTACAAGAACTATAGAACTACAAGAACTACCATAACTACAGAACTACCGAACTACCAGAACTACAGAACTACGAGAACTACCGAACTACCGAACTACCAGAACTACAGAACTACGAGAACTACAAGAACTACAGAACTACAAGAACTACAAGAACTACAGAACTACAGAACTACGAGAACTACAGAACTACAAGAACTACAGAACTACAAGAACTACAAGAACTACAGAACTACAAGTACTACAAAAATACAGAACTACATGGACTACAACAACTACAACAACTACCAGAACTACAGAACTACTAGAACTACCGAACTACAGACTTACAAGAACTACAGAACTACAGAACTGCAGAACTACCAGAACTACCAGAACTACAGAACTACAAGAACTATAGAACTACAAGAACTACCAGAACTACAGAACTACCAAAGCTACAGAACTACCAGAACTACAGAACTACGAGAACTACAGAACTACAGAACTACCAAAGCTACAGAACTACAAGAACTAGCTGAACATCTGCCAGAACGGATAGCTTAGAAAGTTTAGTATGAGTTTCCGAAAGACTTACACGTTAGAAATGCTATATTCGTGACGGTTATCATGAACGTATTACCAGAAAACAGCAAAGCTTTAACCAGATGACTATCGGGAATTAAACAAACACTGTACCAGTTAAACGAGTTGTCTCTTACGACAAGCGAATGTAGATCTTCCCGTTGAAAACATGTTTTTTGCCAAAATCTTGTGAGCAGGTGCTCAAATCGGTCATGTTTTCTCTTTCCATCCTGGTTACATTCCTTTGTGTTGACTTCATTGATTCCTGAAACAACCAACGCAAAAGGTTAGTTATTCTTTCAGTTGCTCAAGGATAAACTGTTTTAGTTTTTATGCCATTTTTGAAGACACGTTGTGTCGGTCGCAATACACTAATTACAGACCGTTATTTTAGTATTCGCAATGAAAGATTTCATGAACATTCATCGTGCAAATTTTTCTACAGCCGTTTCCATTTCAAAGATACGATGTTGTCAGGAACCAGCCTTTACTTTTCTAAGCTAACGAATTGTAACGGTTGTGTACATGTTAAGCTGAATTTAACACGTAGGCTCACACAGTTTTGCGATAAGTATTCGATGTTTTCCCACATGTACAATGCCATGTCTAGAGATGGCAATCTACTCGGCCAGTAGTCAAGTGACTGTTAAATTCCGTTTGATTCTAGCCCTATACATAGCTGATAAACCATAGACACGGTTTTGTTTTAGTCTGGATATTTAGAGAACGGACCTCTGGAGCCAGGGAATGTATTTAGTGCCTGTAAATATTTTTTACTTAATATTACTACTTTTAAGCTGCTTTCAGCTTTCAGTTAAAGAGTCTTGTAGTTAGCTACGTTTATTCCCAGCCGGTAATAAATTGTTCATTGACAATGTAATCGACTTCCTTTGCAACCCGAAGTTGAATTTAAAATTATCAGTTAAGCTCCAAAATCCAGTTTAATTTTACAGTCACAGGCTTTCCCATTAAAAAACAATAATTACTCACGGTATGGCAAACTTCGTTGATGAATAAAATGCCTGCGAGAGAAGACCTTTTTCCTATTTTCTCATTTCATATGCTTTAACAAGGCACATAGAAGGGGTCTCTTGTCGGCACAAACGAGACGACTAGTCGGAACCACCAGTTTAAACTAACCGATTAATTGTTTGTTGAGTTACTTTCCAAGACCGCCAAACTGCAGAGGTTTTTTTGTTGGGCGCGTATGACAAAGTATACTGTTCGTAATTAAAAACCTTCGAATTAACAACCTTCGAATTGACTTGTTTGTGTGTTTTCTTTTTTAATTAAAGAAACAGCACTGTTCATTCTTATAACACTAGATGAAAAACTGATCTGCATCCACCTAAACCGAAAAATTCGAGATCTACTCTTTTCAATTCTCTCCCGACAGAAATTAATACTGCTAGCTCACTAGATGTCTTCAGAAATTACATAACAAAATATTTTTATTAGAGTTTTAAACTATGATATTTTAGATTCCAATTAGTTTTCCTATTTATCACTTGTAATGTTTTATATTGTAAATTAGGTTTTTTAGTACGTAGTTTGTAATTTACTGTAATTTAAATTTTTAATGTAATGTATTTTTTATTAGATGCAGGGCCCCTATATGGATACCAGCCTTGAGCTGAAAGGGCCACTCTGATTAAATATAGTTTTACTACTACTGACTACCGAAGGTACAAATCTCTTTCATAGCACGCACGCGATGCCTGTGTTTTAAAAGATTACCGAAGGTAAGAATCTCTTTCATAGCACGCGCGCAATGCCTAAAAATGTTCCTTTGCCTGTCCCCAAACGTTTAATTAACCTAAGTTCGCACTTTCGTTCTGAAAAGTGAAATGTAAGTTTCATTATTTTTGTAACTTTTGTAGGAAATAGGCTGTTAAATGTATTCTGAATTTTAGTAAGAATGTTATTATTTCGACCTGGCCTTCTCTGTGTTTCTTCGTATTTATACAAACACAATCGAACTCAATCCGCGGATTGCGTTCGATTGAAATACCGTTCGATTTTGGTCAATTAATTACCCTATAGTCGAACGCGATCATGCCCAGAATTTAGCATTACATGTTGGCTTTTTTTGCGAACCACTAATGTTGTATGCAAATTTAATGTCAGTGGAACTGTTTGATACGTATCAAGATTAAAATTGTTTGAGGATATAAAAACTCTCACAGATAAAGTAGAAGCCGTATTAGAAGGTTAGCACGCTCGTCTGTTTGTTTGTCATGGTTTTATGGATATTCTCGTACCGTAGATAAGCACGAATGCTCAAATAAAAACTCATGAAGCGAAATGAAATAAGCTTTCAATTTGCCTGACTTGTTATACTGTATAAAACACTAGTATCGACATGCAAATTTTCGTCTTAAAATATGATTCGAAGACACACGCAAGTTTACGCGGCCGGTAAACAGATTTCTAAACTGAAACAATATTTTTTTATCGAGGAAAAGTTGATGATTTTATCGCCCGACTATTTCTAAAATTTTTGCTGTTTTGTTGTCTGCAAGCACGCGTTCAGAGTGTCCCGAAAATGAACTAGCTTTTGCTTACACCTTGGTAGCTGTGAAAGCCTGCGATATTTCGTCAGGCTTTGCTTTGTGGCCGCGAAATTTCGTCTGCCTGAACTTTCGCCTGTGCGATATTTCGTTTGACCTAGCGAAATGTCCACGTCATTTCGGCGGAATATCGTTCCGGAATTTCGGCGAAAGTTCAGCGATATTTAGGGAGAACAAAAGGCGAACTTCGGCGAAGTTCGTTTGCATTACTTTCTGACAGTACTGTAAACTAGTAAAATGAAACACGCAGCAACTATTATGATGCGAGATATTTTTTAACATACCGTGTGTTAAGTAAACTGATAAACAGATAGGTTTCCTTAGGTTCGTATACTTTTTAATTTTGAATATTTCATAAAAGCGCCATGCATCGTCAGATAATTAACGGATCAGGTCCAGCCGACCATGATTTTGTCACTCAGTTCGTGTTGAATACGTTAAAAAATACATTTTTCCTGTATGCTGTTATGAATATGAAGCATACGGTTTGTTCTATCCGTTAAACAAGAACCACTACCTAGCTATTGTTTTGAAGTGAGTTAAGTAAAACTAATGAATAAGTAATTTATCTATCTGATCCTTTGCTGTAGTTCATTATATCCAGGAGTACCGAATGAATCTTTTCGTAAGGACTGACTTAGTCGCCTTAAAAATTTTCTTTAGCAAAATATCGTGTCAAACATTCGTAACATCGGAAAATTTAACGGCTTTTGTTTTCGGAGGATAAAGAATTTGGGTACAAAACTAAGATCAGGTAGGATTTACGGAAATGAGAAGAAAGCAGCTTGTAAATTCGGGGGATAAAGTTCCTTTCTCTTCCATTTTCTGCTAAAGAAATATTCGGATCAAACTGTAAACCTTTGAAACAAAAAGCACTAAAATTATATGGAAAAACAGTACAACGCCATTCTAAGCGTTTCCCTGAACATTTCTCGTTGGCTTCTCTGTGGATCAAGCCGTTATGCTCGTCGACGCTCGAAAACTGGACATTACTTTTTGTTTTCGTTAAATTAAAACTACACTGACAAGCATAGTGGAAGTAAAGGCAATGTATCTTACTGCCTGTAATTCAAAAGAACAAACTTTACCATCTGCAAGACATTTTATGCGACAAACCGCCAAGAACGTTTTCTTTCATACTTTATAGTGTTCAGTGATATAGCAAATAAAATTGTCTTTGCAACTATTTAAAAATTCGAAATTCATTCCACGGAGGATTTGCTTGAAGAAGGCAAAGTTAAAACAGCTAAAATAGAAAATTGTACTACATACATGCAAATTGCCTGAGAAAACAGACAACTTTTCGCGGTGGCGCCACTACGGTTCCCTCCGTGAAAAGACGTCTGAGAAACGAGAGCAAAAATACCGTACTGACGACTTAACGCTACCCAGATCAGGGTAGCCCTTCTTATTGGTTAAAACAATCTCTCAACCAATCAGAAGGACTACCCTGATCTGGGTAGCGTTTCATCATCAGTACGGTATTTTTGCTCTCGTTTCTCAGACGTCTTTTCGCGGAGGGAACCGTAGTGGCGCTACCGCGAAAAGTCGTCTGTTTTCTCAGCCTAACATGCAAACGAAAATGCTTTTCTATTTCGATAAAAAAAAATAGGCAAAAATCCGAACGAATTGTTTATTTCGTTATTTGGCTTTCTCTTGAATTTGCCTTTCATATTGGGCTGACAAACTTTTTATTAAAACTAATTATTATTTGGCCCAATCCAGCAAGATACACCTGTGTGTGATAAAAAAATATATTTTGTTGAAGAAAATATTCCGAGTTCCTCATTTTCACTAAGCAGTTCTTCAATTCAGAATTAATATTTAGCATGTGCTAATAGTAAATGGTCTTGACAAAAAGTCCTCGTTTTGTTTCAGACAACATCAATACAAAAGGAGAGCGCCTGCACTTGTTATAAATGAAGCTGACGACTTATTGCAAGATACAATCAGGAACATGTCTCTTCCGTAACTTAACATTTTGTTTCTTCACATCGCTACTTTTTCCTGCTACGTCTTACAACCAGGATATAAGAGCTTACAAAGATGGCGACGTCATGTTGGGTGGTCTGTTCGACGTTGACCTTGCTGGTGACGGTGATTACTGTGGTGAGCTTTACCCAGGCGGACTGGGACGCGTCGAGGCCATGATCTTCGCCATCGAGAACGTGAACAAGAACCCCAATTTACTTCCAAATGTGACCATTGGTTACGATATTAGGAACTACTGTGAGAGCAGTGCTTTGGCTATGACAATAGCCTACGACTTCGTGTCTAACTCAAAGGCCAACATATCTGTCATCGGCTTTTCCACGAAGGTTAGGTCTAAGGCCATCTCAGCATTGATTGGCCCTGCTCATTCCGCCAGCGCGGTACTGGTGGGAAGTTTACTTCAGGTCGCTAATATTCCCGCCATTAGTCCGTCTGCAACAAGCTCAGAGTTGAGTTCAAAATTCTACAAAGACTTCTTAAGGACGGTTCCACCTGACAACTGGCAAGCAACAGTTATGGCCGACATCATAGAGTTCTTCAACTGGACTTACGTGGCGGCAGTGGGCATGGATGACTCTTATGGTCGGAGTGGTATTTGGGCGCTGGAAAAAAGAATCGTTCAAAAGAAAAAGTTTCTGCGTTGCCTTTTCTGAGTTCATCCCACGGCTTGACTATCAACAAAAGATCAACCAAACTGTTGTAAAGATCAAATGGAAGCGCAGCATCGGAGTGATCATCATTTGGCTTACTGGACGTCATGGAGAATCATTCTTGGAAGAGGTAACCAATGAGAACGTTGAGGGAAAGACCTTCATACTCAGTGACGGAATGACCTCTGAAGGGGCACTATTTCTTGATCCTCGTTTCACAATACTAGATGGTTTCCTGGGAATACAGTCACGTGACTATCGATATCCCGCCTTTGAATACCATCTCAATACGATCAATCCTACAAGAAAGGTTGAAACAGGGGCTGAGTGGTGGGAAGAATTCTGGAGATCTCACAGGTAAACTGCTCAGTTAAAACGTCTACAGTCTCCGGTGTTGCAGCTTGCAAGGCAAAAATGACATCAAACCATGCGGCAACAAAGTTACAGAATTCTTTTCAGTCCTATACTATTGACGCGGTTTTTGCTATTGCACATGCTCTAGATAACATTTACAATTGTTCCGCTCTGTATGGGGCACAGGCAACAAATGGCTGCCCTTCTGTAAAACCCACCGTCAAGGGAAGCGATTTGAAGAAATACCTTAGAAATGTGAGTTTTAACGGTTTGACTGGCAGAGTGCAGTTTGACAGTTTTGGAGATCCTTTATCGGCCACGTATGATATCGTAAACTTCCAACGTAGTGCAAGCACAGATCAGGCTCTCAAAAAAGTTTTTGTTGGAGTTTGGGACAAAGAGACCACGCCCAACCTCCAGATAGATGTCTTCAACATACTATAGAATTCCTATCTGAACAGTGTCTCAGGCCCGGTGTCCTTCTGTGCACCCGAATGCCTGCCTGGCACAATGAAGGCGATCACGACGCCGTGCTGTTGGGACTGTATTGAATGCCCAAAGAGGTTTCTTTCCTGTTGCTGTTTGGAATTGCATGTCTGTTTGGTTTGCCCGTAGTTGAATTAGGCGAGCCTAGCGATTTCCTTTGCAGCACAACAAACGTCTGGCGCTATTCTGCACTCACTCTCTGCATCACTGTACTCTTTTTGAAGCTAACGCGGATCACAGGTGTCTTTGAGTTAGATAAAGTGGCGCAACTGCTTAAACCGTGCTTTAAGACCGCAAAAAGGCAAGGTATTTCTATTTTCGTAATCAATTCAGCCGCATTCTCCTTAATAGTACTATGGATGGCTTTAGATCCCCCTGAGCGCCTAAAGATCATCCGCCCAGACGAGTACCTCTTTCTTGTGTGCAAACCTTTCTTTACCAACACTGGTCTCTCACTGTTCATCGCCGTATGTGCTTTCATGCTAACCGTGGCTCTCCTGTGCACGTATTATGCTTTCAAAGCCAGGGGTATCCCCGAGAACTTCGACGAGACAAAATACATAGGATTCTCAATGTACATTCTACTTTTGTCCTCGGTAGCGTATTACCTGGTTGTGTTTAATTTTGAGAGGTGGAATGTGGCAGTCGTTTCTTGTTAGACGACGTTAATCACTTCCTTTGGTTTGTTGAGCTGCATGTTCGGGCCCAAAGTCTACGTTCTTCTTTTTCGCCCCCAGCGGAACACCTTGGAAGCCGTCAGGTCGCAGGTGTCGCAGTATTCCTTTAATGTATCTGGAACAGACGTTTTGCCTGCATCCATTGATGTCAGCAGACTTAATAACGTTATGAAACCCGTCGGCTAGTAGAAGTAAGCTTAAGTGAGCTATGTAATTAACGTTGTTAATAATCCCTCGCTGATGGGATGCAGTCCAGTTAGCTTTACATAGAGTTGCCGAAATAACTGCCGTGTTACGAAATTACCATAACTGCCTGCTTGGCTCAGTTGGAGGAGCAACATTCTTCAGAGCGGGAGGTAGTGGGTTCATATCCCGAACGAACTAGAGTAGGGAAGTGTAGTAAATTCGAAATTAAGGAACGTAGTCTCAAGTGAGTGGTACACCGTTTGAGAATTGTACTAAACTATATTTTATATTCCCCATTTTATCGTGTTTTTCTTAGAGCCCTGCAAATAAAAAGTGTGCAATATTAAAATTCAGAATAAAAACATAGGACCACTTGGGCAGATGCAAATCAGAAGCTCTACAACCAAAAATATTATATAACATATTATTATTTGCCATCATCACATGACGGCCCTTTTAATCAGGATACAGCTGTCACTAAAGAAAGGCAAAGAGTGAAGAGGAGAAAGAAAGAGCAAAGAAGAGAAAACGTTAAACGATGGAAAGATCCATGGTAAAGAACTCACAAATGTTGTCTTCTCAGGAGTTCTTAACCAGATATTGCGAGGCAAAAAGCTGGGAAGTGTCAAGCTCCTCTCAAGGGTTCACATGAAGGACCTAGAATGTATGTCAGCTAAGCAGATGTGATTGTTAACGCGGAGCAAACTACAGTATATTTAGATCTGCTAAAGGCAAGGAATCTGGTAAAGGTAAAAAAAGACAAATCAGACGATGTCAAAAACCGATACATAGTCAGACTGAAAATGGCAGTGGTGATGCCAGTGATGTAAATGACAAGGATGAGGAGAATATTGTTGAAGTGTCGAACAATTAGAACGTCAAGCTCAACTTTAAATAGAGTTTTTGTGTTTAGGCTATGGACGGGAAATTTGCAAGTTATCATTTACTAAGGAACAAAACAAAAATTAAAGTGATGATTACAAGAGAATAAATTTCTACGCCTCCCCTTAGCTCTCCTTCACCCTGTGAACTCACAATGGATGAAAACCCATACCATTTGGGGTCGCAAAAACAGTACCCATGTATCGTACATAGGACATACGCCCCCACCCCCCGCACTCAGGGTACTGCAGTTAACATGTGTGCGTGTCTTGAGTTTGTTTACTCTTCCTGCGCAAATTAAAGTAGAAATGCATGGCGCCCTTTGAGTGAGCGGCACCATTTACCTGTCATCTACTTATCTACTTAACATTGAGATTGCCAACATTTTTACGTTTCATTAAACTTTAATCTTCTTCATTTTTATTTGCAAATCACTTGAAAACTTCTCTTAATATTGCTGTGTTACTAGAGAGCGCTTGTGGTCGTGTAATAATTAAGATGTCATATTTTATGGACTGATACCACGCTGCGCATTCTGATATAGCTTTGCGTTTTCACCAGTTGTTTTGTATTAAATAATAATCAAATAACAAAAAAAAAAAAAGTTTTCACCTGTTAAGTAGCTACTAACACGGAATACTAGCAAGTCAGATGGATGAGCCCAGTATGCCTTAAGTCGGTTTATTCTTCATTTTTAAATTAAAACTGATTCACACTGAATGACCTCATAAAATAAAGTTAACCGCACCAGCCCATTTCCGTCAGCGCCATTGCTCATCTACTAAACTTAGAGATTGTACAACTTTTTTTAATCCTGCAAAATTCTTATTTTCTTAATAAAATAGTCTTTGCATAAAAAAACTATTTTATAGGTTTAACTAGCGAATAGTGCTTGTTGTCATGTAATAATATACCATGTGGGCCGATATAACTATTTGCACTCTGAAATTGGAAATCGATTTTACTGTCAAGTTGCTTACACACAACACTTAAAATAATGGCTTCATATCAATTTCAACAACCTGCAGAACTTGCTACAAAAATTTCCGTGTTAGCTAGAATAGCAGTTTGTCTTTGGTCAAAGCCAGAACATCGGAACCAGTTCACAAGGTAAGGGAAACAATTTTTTTGTATACTGCAGTAGTTTTGCAGCGTTTAATGAAAATTGTGCGTGAATTTACCCGGGATACCAATTTTGTAGCGATGTCGTGGTGAAAGCACCCACCTGCCACCAATGTATGTATAGGAGCCGCTTTTGCATGTTCTATGAATTTGTTGTTGCCTTTCTCCTGGCGAGAATACACTTTATTACCATATTTACAAAGAAAGCTATGAAGAGCTATGAAGGTATTTCAACTTATCCGCTGCTAATGACGAGAGCATCCTGACTAAATATTATTAATTCCGTTTTCACCAAGCCAAACTGAATTTGGATGTTTTAATTTGTATGGAAACACCTGAGGATGTTGTGGCTTTTCTCAGGAAAGAAAAGCAATTTGAAAAAAATCCACTGTATCATATAATATTGTACTTATTTTTCAAACTTCCTTATAACTTGAAATGTATTTGTTACACTAAAATGCCTTAATTTGGTTTAATTCACGTTGCCCTGCTTTCTTAGCCTCGTCCTCTAAATATTAAACTAAGTTGAAATAAACTACGTCGTAGGGTTATAGATTGAAGCTCTCGTTTCGTCCCGATGTCTTGCGGGATAGTACCCAGGCCAGTAGGAACGGATTTGAAAGTGAGAGGGCACGATCGACTGTTGTCGGCCGGGACCCCTTCAATATCTTCGAGGGTTAAGTGACTTAAAAGGCAGTCTTCTTTTTTTTAATTTTCACCCGAAAAGTGGAGGGGGGGGGGGGGGGGGGGGCACGGGCCTACCCGGCCCCCCTACTCCTACGGGCCTGCGGGTTAAAACAGCTGTACTCGATGAGCCACGAGAATTCTACAATTTAAACGCGACGTTTGTTGAAGCAACGGTGTTAGGCAATTCTCTTTGCTATTGTTGCTACATAAGTTGAAGGAATGTCGGGATACAGCTTCGTTTCCTCAACCGCTGCGAAAGAACAACTTCGCTAGTTCGCTAGTCTAGTTTGACAATGCTGCCGGAAAGACGAAAACTGGAGTCAACAAACTCGATGTCCCATGAACCAGCTAAAAACGCGATTTGCGCAATGGTATTAGATGTGCTTGTTGCTACACAAACTGCAGAAAACACTGGAACGTTTTCGTTTCGGCAATCGTTGACGCAAAACAACAAATTCATAACTTACGCATGATTTCCTTTCTATATGTCTTAATAAATTCGCGTTTGTAAAAAAAGAACACGAAAAGTTTGCGAAAAAAAAAAAAAAACCAACCGCTCATTTATTTCAGTTGATAAGAAAATGCCTCTCTGTGAAAGAAAATTACGATGTGTTTTCCTCGCGTTTTCGGAAACGTTTCCTCTGCATTTCAGTTACGCTCAAAGTTAATAATTAATAACAAATACTAATTTAGTTTGTTCTTTCTTTAGAGACGTTTTCCGTGTGTTTGAATAGGGTTGTATGTCAATGCAATCATTTTCGTTAAAAAGCACTTACGTGGTACAACATTTTATTTGAACAGTTTTACCTTCTTCTTCAAACAAACCCGCCCTGGAATCAATTTTGTTTTTGTTTTCAAAGTTCTCAGAATCAGGTAACAAATACATTGATAGCAGTTGAACTGATGTAAAAAGAGAACAACGTCACAGGCAGTATTCACTTGGTGTTGGACGTTGTCCAATTTCAAATTCTGTTTACAATCAGTGCCCAGAACCGTTTCTTTTTTTGCCAGTACTTTCAACATTCTCCGATTTTAAGATGCATCAGAGTCGTATGAATTTCGTAAATCTACCAATGGGCTTATTGTTAAAACTTTACGGGACGTAGTAAGTAAGATTGAATTTAGCACACGTTACAACATGCGCAATCATTAATCGCTGTAACTTCCGGCTCTGAGACAAATGCGCAATATTTGCATTTGATTGTTTTTATGACAAGAAGTTCTCATTTTTTCTAGACAACATCAATACAAAAGAAAAAAGCCTGCACACAACCTAAGCCTGAAGCAATGAAGCTGATGACTTGGAAGATACAAGCAGGAACAGGTTTAACATTTTGTTTCCTCGCATCGCTGCTTTTTCCCGCCACATCTTACAATCACGATATAAGAGCTTACAAAGATGGCGACGTCATGTTGGGTGGCCTGTTCAACGTCCACCTTGCTGGTAACGGTGGTCATTGTGGCGAGTTTGACCCAGGGGGACTGGGAGGCATCGAGGCCATGATCTTCGCTATTGAGAGCGTGAACAATAATCCTAATTTGCTTCCAAACGTGACCATTGGATACGATATCAGGGACTACTGTGAGAGCAGTGCTTTGGCTATGAAAATAGCCTACGATTTTGTCTCTAACTCACAGGCCAACTGTTCTGTCATAGGGTATGCCACGAAGGTCAGATCCAAGCCCATCTCAGCATTGATTGGCCCTATTGATTCCAGCAGTGCGGTACTGGTAGGAAGTTTACTTCAGGTCGCTAATATTCCCGCCATTAGTCCGACTGCAACAAGCTTAGAGTTGAGTTCACAATTTTATAAAGACTTCTTCAGGACGGTTCCACCTGACAACTGGCAAGCAATAGTCATGGCCGACATCATAGAGCTGCTTAACTCGACATACGTGGCGGCTGTGAGTATGGATGACTCTTATGGTCGAAGTGGTATCTGGGCGCTGGAAAAAGAATCGTTCAATAGAAAAAGCTTCTGCGTTGCCTTTTCTGAGTTCATCCCACGGCTTGGCTATCAAAAGAAGATCAACCAAACTGTTGCGAAGATAAAAGAGAAGCCCGGCATCGGAGTGATCGTCGTATGGCTTTCTGGACGTCATGGAGAAACATTCTTGACAGAGGCAACCAATGAAAACCTTGGAGAAAAGACCTTCTTACTCAGCGACGCAATGACCTGCGAAGAGGCTCTATTTCTTGACCCTATCTTCACTGCAGTATTCCTAGGAATACAGCCACGTGAATATCGATATCCAGCCTTTGAGGACCACCTTAAGAGGATCACTTCTACAAAAAAGGTTGAAATAAGGGCTGAGTGGTGGGAAGAATTCTGGAAATCACAGCTGAACTGCTCAGCTGAAACTTGTGCAGATCCTGATGTTGCAGCTTGCAGGGCAAATCTGACGTCATACCATGCGGTAACAACGTTACAGTACTCTTATCAGTCGTATACTATTGACTCTGTTTTTGCTATTGCGCATGCTATGGATAACATTTACAATTGCTCTGCTTTGCATGAGACGCAGGCGACAAATAGCTGCCCTTCTGTACAGCCCACCGTTAAGGGAAGCGATTTGATTAAATACCTCAGAGATGTGAGTTTTAACGGTGTGACTGGCAAAGTGCGGTTTGACAGTTTTGGGGATCCTTTATCTGCCTCGTATGATATCGTAAAGTTCCAGCGTGGTCCAAAAAACACAGAGAAGGCCCTCAGAAAGGTTAGTGTTGGATGTTGGAACAAAGGGTTTACGCCCAATCTCCAGATAAATGTCTCGAACATACGATGGAATTCCTATCTGAACAATGTCTCAGGCCCGGTGTCCTCCTGTACACCCGAATGCCTGCCTGGCACAATGAAGGCAATCACGACACCATGCTGTTGGGACTGTACTGAATGCCCACAAGGAACTATCAGCACTGAGCTTGGATCCAGAAGTTGCATTGCGTGCGATTCAGAGACTAAACCGAATGAAGGGCGCACTAAGTGCGAAATATTACCGATCATCAACATCTCGTTTAAAAGCCCCACTGGAATCACCATAACAGTGGTGGCTTCCATCGGATTTGTTCTCACGCTGTTAGTTTGCGCATCATACATCAAATTCTACGAAACCTCAATAGTGAAGGTGTCTAGCAGAGAAGTTTCTGTCCTGTTGCTGTGTGGTATTGCAACTCTGTTTGGTTTGCCCGTCGTCGAACTGGGCGAACCTAGCGATTTCCTTTGCAGCGCAACAAACGTCTGGCGCTATTCTGCACTCACTGTCTGCATCACTGTACTCTTTTTAAAGCTAACGCGGATCACAGGCGTCTTTGAGTTAGATAAAGTGGCGCAGCTGCTTAAACCGTGCTTTAAGACCCCCAAAAGACAAGGTATTTCTACTTGCGTGATCAATTCAGCCGTTTTCTTTTTAATACCGATATGGATGGCAATTGATCCCCCTGGGCGCCAAAAGATCATCCGCCCAGACGAGTACATCTTTCTTGTGTGCAAACCTTTCTTCACCAATACCGGCCTCTCACTGTTCATCGCAGTCTGTGCTTACATGCTAACCGTGGCTCTCCTGTGCACGTATTTTGCTTTCAAAGCCAGAGGCATCCCCGAGAACTTCAACGAGACAAAATACATAGGATTCTCTATGTATATTCTCATTTTGTCCTCGCTAGCGTATTACCCAGTTGTGTTTAATTTCGAGAGTTGGTATGTGGCACTTGTTTCTTGCTCCACGACGTTAATCACCTCCTTTGGTTTGTTGAGCTGCATGTTCGGGCCCAAAGTCTACGTTCTTCTTTTTCGCCCCCAGCAGAACACCCTGGAAGCCGTCAGGTCGCAGGTGTCGCAGTATTCCTTTAATGTGTCAGAAAAAGACGTTTTGCCTGCATCCATTCGCGTTGGTAGACGTAATAACGTTGTGAAGCCCGTGGGCTAGTCGTAGTAAACCCAAGGTAGCTATTTAATTAACTTTGTTAATAACCCCACGCTGGTGGGATGTAGTCCAGTTAGCTTTACAAAGAGTTGCCAAGATAACTGCCGTGTTACGAAATTACCGTAACCGGTGCCGCCTGCTTGGCTCAGTTGGAGGAGCATCATATTCGTCAGAGCGTGAGGTAATTGGTTCATATCCCGGCCGAACTAGAGTAGGGAAAAGTACTAAAGTAGAAATTAAGGAACGTAGTCTCCAGTGAGTGGTACAAACTTCAAGAATGGTACGAAAATATTTACCTTAATTTGATTTTAGGCTTTCAATTTTATGCTAAAAATTAAAGATCTTAATCTCTTTTTTAATTACAAGTCACGTGACTATAATTCGAATATTAAGTATGTGTCATATCATTAAGGCTCTCGGGAAATGTTGCATGTCAATTTTTAATAAGATTAATAAACAGTTTTCTTAACAAGTGGAACTATTTCAAATAAACTAGGTAAACAATACCTTCAGGTTGCCTAATTACGAAGAGGGCTAAAATTCAGTAACGGGACCAAAGGAGTTGACGCAAGTTGTTATAGTGTTCCTGACAAGTTTGGCTAAACTAATAAGTAAAATATATGTATACGCTCTCTCACTGCGCATGCCAAGAGCATTGAGAATCAAAATACAATGATATGCATGATGTGACAAACAACAACAACAACAACGTTTATTTGTACTGTAAATATCATAGCTGCATACATAATAATATATTAAAAATACATACAGTAGATGGTTACCCAAAATAACTAACAAGCTAAACCAGTTGGGCGACCATTAATTAAAGTAATATAAAAGCGAGTCAGAAAAATGGCTTTACTTAAATTAACTAAATTTTAATTTACACTACTAGTATTCGCTTTAAGTAAGAACAAATATACACGTATAAAATAAAATAAAGTGAATAAATAAATAAATAAATAAATGTACGGAAATAGCAAAAATAGCACAAAATATGACGCCACAGGAAGGGCTGAATCTTTTTTTATCAGTTATTAATCCTGAAAGCGTGCATAATATGCCAACAAGACACTGTATTTTAAGGTGGAGAGGAGAACAAACAAAGATCAGTGTGGAATACTGTGTGTCCTGTCCGAGTAGGATAGTTTTATACCATTTCCCTGATAAACACAGACATCGTTCAAGTACATTTTTTGCCCGTTAGGCGAACGTGAAGAAAAAACTAACTCAACGGCAAACGGTGAACGCGGGCTTGTTGCCAGTTTGCGGTCTGTCGCAAATTACACACAAATTGTTATTTGAACTTTATCTAAACTCACTAGAGAAGATAAAATGCAAGAAAAATACATTCTAGAGTATTAAATAAAGTACGTGTTAGCGGTTAAGTTAGGTTTGGTAAGATATTTAGACGTTTTAGAGACTTGTTTCATAAAAACGTAGCAGCTTTTCAGTGTAATAATTTACAGTTTGATGTAATGTACTTTCTCATTTTTTCGCTCCATTTGCGTGTAAATTTATAATTAATTTTTAGTAAGTTTACTTTGGACTTTAAAAAATAAAGGAGCTTTGGGCTGGCTTGTCAATGCAGAATGATACGGCAAACGTGAGAAATGAGGGGGAAAATAATGATCTCGTGGTATTTTCTGCCCTTCGCTTCCCGTAAAGTTATTGAAGAGCTTCCCCTCCCTTTGTGAATTCAATATTTAGGTATTCCTTGTATATTAATGAAACGTTGTCCTTATTTAGACTGCAATACAGCCGAATTTAGCGGCGACAGATGGGAGCCGTAAAGATCTGGAGCGAATCTGAATGCGGAGAGTGAGACTGGGGAGAGACGGTGCTGAAATGCATGTAATGAAATTAATATAACAAATTAAAAACAGCGAAATAAAACATAACAAAAGCTGAAAGGCAAATACAATGGACTCAAAGTCCATTATTTGATATTGAAGACCACTCAAACATTATTATTAATATATTATCGCTGATTCCAAACGCCTTCGTTAATCCAGCACTCGAGTGTATGGGCATCTACTGAGGTCTACATTTAAGTACAAGAACGATCTGATTTTATCAGATATGTCCATCTTCACTTACTATTGCTTTTTATAATACGGAAATATGATCTGAATATAAATTCCACCACGTAGTGTAAAAGTGAAATTATTAGAGCAATGATCAACTTTTGGGTGAAAAGTGCAGTTCTTAAAGCTTTTTATATTCTTAATATATTTTAATTATTGTGCCGAGCACTGAACGTGTGAGTGACGTGATGGACAAACTCGTTCCCAAGGCTTTCTCCGCTTTTTCAAAGTTAAAATGGCGGGTTATTTGTATTAAAAAGCAAAAGACACGAACAGCACAACTAAAAATCACAAACCGAGAAATAACGAACGCAAGAGCAGCCAAATTGACGCACCGAAAATCAGAGCACAACTGAAAGGGAACTGAAACTATGAATCACCGAACGACAAGGTGGCCGACACCCGAACGCAAAAACCCGCAAGCAACCAAGAGAAGGACTGAGCGAATCTTTTGTGCTAGAAGAAAAAGAATTGTAGTAAAGAAAGAGCCCTTAATATGTGGCTAATGCTATCATTTACATTGAAACATTAGAGATTCGCCCTAAATGTTTTAATACCTGTTGCAAACCTTTAATTTAAAATGTTTGGACTAATGGGCCAAATGATTTGTTTGTGCCAAACCGTAACATACAACAAAAGGTCCAACTTTATTTTTGTAAAAAGTAACAGATACGAAGAGCTCAACTCAAAATCGAAAACCGAGAATCAACGACCGGAATGACAGCCAAAATGACGCACAGAACATCAGGGAACATTTGACAGTTCAACTGAACCCATGAATCACCGAACGACAAGGCGACCGACAACCGAAGGCAAAAACCAGCAAGCGAAAGAGAGAAGGACTGAATGAATCCTTTATGTGGCATATGCTATCATTTAAATTAAAACAGTAAAGCATTAGATTTTGAACCTAAATGTTCTAATACCCGTTGTAAACCTTTAATTAGTTTATAAAATTTTGGATTATAGTGGGCTAAATAATTTGTTTGTGCCAAACCGTAAAAAACACCAAAAAAGTCAAACTTAAAATTGAAAAATTAAAACTAAAATGGACGAACAGAAAGACAGCAAAACGTCGAACGAAAACGAAACAGTTTGGTGATAAATTTGAATTTTGAAATAATCAGTTATACCTAAACATTAAAATTAAAAAAACATACACTTTAGCTATAGTGAGCTCACTAAAACCTTAATATATATAGATAGGCTGAGCCTAACAGAGTCGCTCTTTGAACAGAAAGCCGATGATAAACATAACTGAGGTGAAAGGTCGGTAGCACAAGAATAAAATTGACGACCGGGCTATTTTTTAATTTCAGCAATTCTCAAAAACAGACTTACGCGACCGTTTGCACATTACATTTAGACCGTACAAAAGTTCACAAAAACAAATTTTTCTCCGTCTAGAATAACTAGTACGACTAATTTCCAAATAAAATACACCTGCTGCTTATAAAAAATTGTCCGAGAAACTGATTTGGAAATCAAAATTGCAAAAAATACACAAACATATTTGCATAACACCACGCGAGTGAAGTTTAGAACTATAGTCTAGGAGCCAGCTCCGAAAAAAAGTCGATTCGTTGCACCCCCTGCTATATTTGTCTGAATAGCACAAAATGATAGCACAATATCAGAGGAATACGGAATGACAATTTTTATTGCTGGGCCAGCGGGACATCACCTCGATATCGGGCATTTTCTACTGGGTACCTTTTATTCCCGCTTTGCTAATTATGCAAATTTTAATTTTGCCAAGGAGTTTCAAATAAATGTAAGGTATAAAAAAATTTCGTCCAAATTCTCCAAACTTGGACACAGCAGTAAACATTAATCATTCTTAGATTTAAGCATATAGCGAAGTTGTTTCCATGGAAACTGTTGCTACGAGACGCAATTAATTCAGCTCGTAGAATGACATCAATTTTCCATCTTTCAAATCGAAAATGATCTTTAGGAAATGTTGTCTACCAGAGTTTTGAACTACGATTTTATCACATTTTGTCTTAAAACAGACGTTCTTTGTCACTATTTCCAAGCGACAAACCTCAAAGTTTGGTCAATGAATGCTTCAAGACACGCCACAGTCGTTTCCGCTTTCTCGTATTGGTCACACATGAAAATTATAGTACTTAATCCTATAGTCATTGCAATAACCATAGCTCCTGGAAGAGTAAGCTTTATTACTTTAATTGCAGTGTACAATGTGGTCAGTGCAAATGAGTTGTTGTATAACTGACGGGAAAAGTGAATTTAAGATTGGATTGACTTTAAGATTTAATTATTGTATTGTAAGGTCTGGTATATTTTATTAAAACCACTCTGTTATCAGATTGCGCTAATTTTTCGGAATTTTGGACCTGTTACAAAATTTCATAAACATCCGGTGTCCGCTTTGAGAGGTTTTTTGAACCAACATGTTGAAAAAAGTGTCCTCTGTCCGCCTTAGAAAGATGTCCGCCTTAGAGAGAGTTCAGTTACAGAGAAACAAGTGAACATTCGGCAGGGACTAAATTTTCTGTCAGCCTTAAAGAGGTGTCCGCCATAGAGAGGTGTCCGCTTAGAGAGAGTTGACTGTAATATGAAAATGACAAATAACAGTCAAATATGAAGTACTCATAAACAATACTTGGGTCTAATCATAAGTGCCAAAATCCCAACTAAAAGTCACTTTTATTCCTCCAAAACAAGCACCACTTTTATGAAATTTTCTAATCGTTACCTAGGCATCACTGGTCTCCTCTAAGCAGAGAATGTTCTGACAGGTTTCGTTGTTCATACACAAGCAGGCTTCTGTGCAGGATTCTTGTATCTGCCTGTTCGTGGTCCATCATTCTGAAGCTCTGACAAGACTGTCAAGGAAGTCTTATGGTTACACTTCTTCACCTGCATTGGTTTGGTCGCAGAAGCTTCCAGCGATCAATAACCCTGGCCTTTTCCCAGGTCGGATCATGGACTACATTGCCCTCGCACATCATGTATAGAAAAGAAAATGCACTATTGACGTCCTGTCCACAGCATTAATTTTTTTTTTTATTTGACCCAGTGCTTCGAGATTGGAGTCTTGTCAGAGTTGATATGGATTTCAAGCGAACTGCTCACTCCTCGCCGTTCTCTTTCTACTCCTTTGCTATAATGTTGGCTGCTTTGAATAATTCTCCTGGCTAAGTTTCGCTGTGACTGCTCTAAACAGCTTCTTCAAAAATCTTTAGTTTCATCGAGCTGACATCAGAGGTTGAAATCCCATGCCACCGAAGATTAAGGCCGCTTTCAGCTCACTTCTAGGGAGCCTTGCCTATACTAAAGTAGGCTAATAAACGACCAAACCAGCTTATGTCAGCATGATAACTTCCCTTTCTTCTGCTCTTCATATTCTGTCCTTCTTGGACAAAGACGCAATCGTCATCACATTAGCCATTGTGATTTTATCCCAAAAATCAATGGCATCGCTGGGAAGCCTTCTGGATGCAAATTCTTACACTCAGGCTGCTCCCCTTCTGTTTGGCGCCTGTAAGTTAGTCTGCTTTCTCAGTAGGCATCACTAAGCTAGTCGCAATATTGAGGAATGTAGCTGGTTCCTTGTTTTCCCAAACCAGATGAAAGGCGTTTACTTTCTGGACATCCATCTTATCCCTAATTTTTCTGAGTCTTCCTTACTCGACGTCGCACAGTGTTTGGTGGCAGCATTAACTTCAGTCCTTTCGTGGCTTGTAAGAAATATCTATTGAGTGCAGCAGAATTTGTGGAAATGCCAACAATACCCCCACGTCTTCGTGTTATGATATGCGGTTTGTCCAAACCCATCAGTCTGTCCAAACCTGGAAGAAAGGCGGTCCCAATCTGCCGATAGCGTGGTTTCCCTTCTCAAATTTTTGATGCACTTATGCAGCCATAGTTGTTAGTAACCTCGTGTCAGAAATATATACTGGAAGGATTACATCGCCCAGGCATGTCCTCGGCAAAACTTGCAGCTGTGCCGGCTTACGCACTTGGCCCTGAGGGTTCTCATCCGACCCTGGAAGGAGCCTGAGTACCGAAGCCGGGTGACTGCCTTAGATTCCGAACTCTAGCTCGATGTCATACAGTCCACTTTCTTCAAAGCAAGTCAGCAAGTTAATTTAGCGCAACGTGAACGCCTCAGTTCCAAACGCATAACAGTATATTTCCTAGACTTTAGTGTAAATGACCTAGACAAAGGTAATGACGCTGTGTTTCTGTTATGTGCTGACCATCATGTTCTGGGCATTCGTCATTAACGTATATATGGTACTGTAATCTATAGCTGAAGCGTTTATCATGGGCCGCTATTCAATAGATGTGATTGGTGGAGACTGAGAGGACATTCTGGCATTAAACGCACTCGAGTTTGGGAGGGGCTGGTGATCACTTTGACGCAGAGGGCCGCTATGAAACATGCTTTGCTGTTTAGACGACAAAGGATCCAAGTGAAGTCAATTCGGATGGACGGATCGGAGAGGATCACCTAGTCACTCAGACCATTGCTGCCGAATCTTCTCCCTGTACACCACCACTGTTTTCCGTCGTCCAAGAGTGCTGAACACGAGCACAGGCGTCACAGCTGACTGACTTCGCAGAGATACCCTTTTTATAGGAATGATCGGCAAATAATGCTGCTTTTGTTTCGGCCGGTATTGTTTCCTTTGAAACAACACCATAGTCTTGACATGCATGCGTTGTACCGATTCCCATCTTCCCATGTCGTTGTTATCTCCGACAAGCTATATAAATGGGCCAGGCATAAATTACAGCGCATCGATCGCAACCCTTTTGCTGTGATGGCTTCGCGATAATTCCATATGCAGTACTGGTGTCCATAATGTCTTTGAATAATGAACAATCGTGGCATGATGCAGTGTTGTATACTTATCGTCGCGTCGTACTGGCTCAGTCCTCTCCCGTTAGTGTTAAGCCAGACTTTCCACTCCTGGTTAATACAGTAACTGCAGACACTGTGCAGACACTGAGTTGACCTGAATTCAGTTTTGTATGAGCAAAACAACGGTCGACGA
Organism: Dendrophyllia cribrosa; assembly: GCA_024195265.1. Classification (NCBI taxonomy): domain Eukaryota; kingdom Metazoa; phylum Cnidaria; class Anthozoa; order Scleractinia; family Dendrophylliidae; genus Dendrophyllia; species Dendrophyllia cribrosa. The sequence goes on along the minus strand of JAJLRJ010000002.1, from coordinate 48,909,017 downwards.
CAAACAACCGGGCGTAAATCGTTTGTTTGTCGAAATAATGATGGCGCATTAATACGTTTATAGAAGAAGAAAGTTAACAAGGATGTACATATAGACTAAATTCACGCTTTTAAACTGGACCTGAAGCTGAACTTAACACCAATTGATTTAGATTTGAACCGAATTTGAATGCCTTTTATAATTCGCTTCCAAGTTTATATTCTAAAGAAAACTATGGAAACAGGATATTGCAATGCATTCAAACCCAAAAAAAAATTAGTCAAACCGATTCTTTGTATCTATCAATTGTTTCTGCCTGCTCTTGCAGGAGCTGTGGTTACTGCAATCTTTTCGAGGAAGTTGTGGTTTTCATGTGTGACCAAAACGGGAACAAAAAATCCGCAGTGGTGTGTCTTGAAAAGTTCTCGGGGATTTGAAGCTTAAAAACAATTAAAAAGGACATTTCAGTTGACAAAAAGGGAAAAAAATCCGTACGTCTTTCCATTTGAAGCTTAGAAAATTGCTGTAACTTTATCCACTGGAATAATCTTGTTTCCTAGGAACAGTTTCAAATTAAGGATACAGTCCAAAACACTCATAAATCAAAGAATGACGTATGTTTGATGTTATGTCCAAGTTTGGCTTATTTGGACCAAATATTGTACACTTTACAATTATTTGAAACTCCATTGCAAAATTCAAATTGTATATTAATTAGCGAAGTGCGACGAAAAGGTATCCGGTAAAAAATGCCTGATATCGGGGTGATGTCCCGCTGGCCTATCAATAAAAGATGTCATTCTGCATTCCTTAGATAATGTTCTATCATTTTTTGCTATCCAGATAAATATAGCATGGGGGTGCAACGAAATTCATTTTCTAGGCCTCTTTTCAGACTTGGCTCCTAGACTACTATAAGTCTTGTTTTGTTTACATTAAATCGCTTTGCAACCTATGTAATGAATGAACGAACACATAAAAATGGACAACACAATCTTCTTTCGAAAAAGTTTATTCAAATCTCCATAAGTTTATGTTTAAAAGCAAAACGCGAACCATTTATATAATAGCTCATCGAGGCCGAGATGTCTCCGATAAAAGAAATCAAAACAACTGAATTTAATCGAGCACGTTTTAGAAACAATTCTCCAAAACTAGCGAGAACACAAAGAAAACGTCAATCACAGATTGATATCAACATAAATTCAAATCGAAAAATGTATTTTGTTTTACCTTTAAGTCCCTCCACTGCTTGGAAATTCTATAAATCTCCGCTTCTTCAGTTCTGAAACCCGAAGTGACAAACATCTCCCCGCATTGCTCCCATCCTCGAAGCAAGATTTTATGCCTGACAGCTCTTCTTTTTCCACTATAGCGGCTTCTGAGTATCCCTTAATTAGTATCCCTGTCTTGAGTAACAAACCGCGCAAAAATGCTGGAGAATAACGATTTTAATGTAAACGGTGTTCTCCGCTAACACAGCAAAACATCAAAAGTGTTTTCCCAGGTGACGTGAATTGCAAAGATTCCGGATGTTGTGTGGCGGTACACGCGCCCGCGAGTTAGCCCTGCGCGTACGCCGGGCACACGACGCGCCCGCGAAACATTCCGCTAGCCATGACCATGAAAAATGACTGGCATGGGTTCTATGGTTCTCTGGTCCTATGAGTAATATATATAGATAGGCTGAGCCTAACAGCGTAGCACTTTGAACAAGCTTAACTAAGGTGAAACTTAACTAAGGTGAAAGGTCGGAAGCACAAGAATTAAAATTGACGACCGGGCTATTTTTCAGTTTTAGCAATTCTCAAAAACAGTAAGCTTAAGGCTTATTACCCGACAGTCTGCACAGTACATTTAGACCGTACAAAAGTTCACAAAAACAACTTTTCTCCGTCTAGAATAACTAGTACGACTACTTTCCGAATAAAATACAGTTGTTGTTTGCCAAAAATTGCTCGAAAAACTGATTTGGAAATCAAAATTGCAAAAATACACAAAAATATTTGCATAAGGCGACGCGAGTGAAGTCTAAGTCTTGTTTAGTTTCCATAAAATCGCTTTTCAATCTATTTAAAAAAGCCATTAATAATTCATGAGCATATCAGCCAATCACACGACGCAAATCGATCACGTGTACGTATGAGCCTTTATACCTGGTAATCTACGATCATTATGAAAAGCCTGGTGGCGGCTTTGATTTCAGTCACAGGGGAGTTCGGGGCTGAATGGGCAAACAATGCAATTATCGCTGAATTTTTAATGAGAATGATTTTAAAATGACCGTGATATTTATATAAAGATCACACGTAATCTTTATATAAAGATTACTGATATGGGTAGTAATTGTTCAGGATTCTTAGTGCAACAAATGGTGACTTTAATATTTTTGCGCAGTACTGTTTCACGAAATCTGGTCTTTCGCCATTCTATTTGGAATCTTCTCAACAAAATAAACAACCAACAGTTTAACAAGTGAGCCGTTATTTGAATGACCCCAGCGCCCTCGTGTAAATTGCCAGGTAGGCGACTGGTTCGGAGATGCAAGCTGCTTATTTCTACTCGTTCTCTACCTCTGAAAAAAAAAATTGTCAGCCGTTTTATCTGCCGTAGCTGACAACTTTGGTATAGCATTTTTCAGTAGATGCTTTCTCTCAGAACTATAAAATCGGCAAAACTTTCGACAGGAGCCGGGAGCGATGGTCACTTCGTCGAAGACGTGGTACATGTGTTGTATGCTAATCAGTCTACTTGTTTTTCTCGTATGCTAATTTCCTCTTTCCACAAAAGCGCAATTGTTTTAATTCCGAAGGGACACGCTTTTGAAAGAATGTTTTTGAAAGAATGTTTTTGAAGCCGTTCAAAAAACTCGCAGCACGTGTATTACTGCTCGTTTTTTAAACTATACGTAGTGAATGAACAAACACATAAAAATGGACAACACAATCTTCTTTCGACAAATTTGATTGAAATCTCCATCAGTTTATGTTTAAAAGCAAAACGCGTACCATTTTAATATAGCGCATCAAGCTGCCTTCGATGAAATTCAAGAAATCGATACAACTGAAGTTAAGCTCGTTTTAATTAAAATAATTCTCCAAAACTACACAAGAACACAAAGAAAAAGTCAATCACAGATTGATATCAACATAAATTCCCATCGAAAAATGTAATCTGTTCAGTTTACCTTTGAGTCCCTCGCTTGCTTGTTAATTCTCTAAATCTCCGCTCCTTGTTCTGAAATCCGTAATAAAAACAAACATATCTCCCCGCATTGAAATCAAGTTCCTCGAAGCAAGATTTTATCCCAGAAAGCTCTTCTTTTTCTCCTAAAGCGGCTTCTGAGTATCCCTTAATTAGTATCCCTGTCTTGAGTAGCAAACCGCAAAAAAATGCAGGGAAATAACACTTAACTTGTCCGCTAAACACTGACCAGCGAAAAATCCAAACTTTTTAAAACATGTTTACCGAGCTGACGGCTGTGTAGCCGCGCGAAAAACAAAGCCTCAAAGATCCCGGATGTTGATGACGTCGTACGCGCATGTTTTGCGAAGTCATACGAGCCCGCGAGCTTGGCCAAAGCGTACGGCGGGCGTTCGGCGGGCGTTCGGCGGGCGGGCACACAACGCGCCCGCGAAACATTCCGCTAGCCATGACCATGAAAAATGACGGCATGGGTTCTATGAGTATGGGGCTGCGCAGCCGGGTTTTCGGCCCGGCAAGTGCTCCGCTATTATTGAGACTTATATAACGGAGTAACTGCCGGTTAGCTTGCAGTTGAGGTTAGGATTAGCAGTTTATATAGTGAAATTTAGGCCTAAACAACCGGAGAAGCTAGGTGGTACTCTGGTACGGTAGGCTATGTAAGCCTAACCCTAGCTGAGGTCACAGGTTCAATCCTGACTGGGGATTTTGGATTTTCTTTTTTACACTTAAAAATTTATCGACATTACGTTATGTAATTCTCAATAAGTGTCCGAGGTGGTCCAACCTGATTTTGGAGTATTCATTCTAGTCACTACCGCCAAAATACTCCAAGAATCGTGGAGTATTTTGTTACGTGACACACAATGAAATGGTGTTTTCAGAGGTTATTTCCAGTGATTGACAGCCATGTTTGTTTTCTGGCATCTGAAACCGTTGTTTAAACGAAACGAAGACATTTCATCATATTTTACGCGACAAAATACTCCACGATTCTTGGAGTATTTTGATAGCCTTGTCCAGGGTCTTCTCCGCCCGACCCGCCATTTTGAATTTGAACAAAGCGGAGAAGGCCCTGAGGACGAGGTTGTGTGATGGACAGATTTATAGCTCGGGAATTGATTACCGTGACAAGGTTAAACACTCAAAGTCGTTAAGTATAGGCTTATTTAAAACTCCGTTGTGTCCCTGTCCTGTAATTTTCTCTGTACCTCTGCGTTACAGTACAGGGGATGCAAATATTTCATGCTTTAGTTTAGCACTAATACCTTTAGAGTTTCATTGTCGCCATTTTGGACACGTGGACACGGTAAGACTGGGACCAACAATGTTGTATCCAGAGTCCTCAGTCCCCTAGATCAGCGGTTGGTTTCCAAAGTATTTGGGTTTTGATGTTGCCGTTTCTGCTTCAAATTATCAATATGACCTCATGAAGGGTCAAATGACTGCAATTTGCCGCGAGGGCTACGGGCTAATTCAGCTCAAACTTAAATAAGGCCGCAGTCTTTACCAATTACGATAATTTTTATGTCGCCAGGCGGACGCATAATTTAAAGCGTACAAAAGTTAATGAGGACGCTGCTTATCTGCCTTTCCTTTGATCACGCCTCGCCGGCGCTTCCTTCTAGCGGTTCGCCCTCGCAAAATTATTTTTTCCTTTTCAGAATCAGTTTCAGGAAACAAGATTTCGATCGTGGAATTATTTATTTTGTTATTCGGGTTTGCCTGGTATGAATTAAACTTGTATTTCACATTGGGCTGACAATCTTTTAAATCCAATCTGGCAAATACAAAGATACACCTGTGTGTGATGAAAACTATTTTGGTGAGGAAAATATTTTGAGTTTCTCAGTTTATCTTTAATTCAGAATTTAGCATGTTTGAGAGAGATACTTTTAGGAGTGTACTATAAGCAGTATGTATTTCTAATGTAGCCGGTTCATGAAATGACGTCCTCGTGAACCCCCAGTCGACGTATCTCATGTCAAAGGCATCACTTAGTTAAATGAATCACTCAGCAACTATTATTAAGTAACATTGTTTTTTACATAAGTTTGTTAAGCTTACAAAGATGGATGTTATACGGGTTAAAAGATAGGTTTTCTTGGGTTCATATATATTTTTAATTTTGAATATTTTATATAAGCGCCATCGCCAGATAATTAACAGATCAGGTCCAAGATGTTTTTTCTCGTCATTATTATTATTGTCAGATTAAGTAGCTGTTTATCATGTTTTATAGTCTGTCACCGTATTGAATACATTAAAAAATATATTTCCCGGTAAGCTGTTATATGAGGCATACGGTTCTCTTCTTTAAAGAAGAAACACTGCCCAGCTCTTGTTTTCAGGTAAGTTAAGTAAAATAATACAATCGAAAAAACTGATGAATAAGTTATTTATCTGATCCTTTATATATATTGTAGTTCATTATTCTTTAATCTTGATGGAATTGATCCAGGAACACCCAAAAAATTGTTTCGGAAGAAAATTTGTTGGAATTTCTTAGTCGCCTTATATGCGCTATGTGTACAAAACTGCACTGACTTTAGTAGTTATAGTAGCTAAACTAGTGTATCCAAAAGATAGTATTTGCTGCGGTAAATTTGTTGTAATAATGCTATTTTATCGTCTCGCTGGTATTACAGAATTTTCTCTTTCGTTTAGTGAGGGGAAGCAAAGCAAAGCAAATGTAACCTGGATGAATCGACGAAAACTCCAGCTGATAAGACTAATTTTGTTTTGTAATTCACGCATCAAGTTCTTGCAATGTCTGTAGAATATTGTTGAGCAAAGGACGCGTTCACCACGAGGAAGGTGTGAAAATTTAGTAGGTTAATTATTGATAATGAGTATGTTGCGTTACTAGCTAGCCGTATCGTGTTCGCGTCTCCACGCGCTCAGCTCAGGTTTCGCGTCCCCACGCGCTCAGCTCAGTTCAGTCTCATCGACCGCTGTCGGAGTGATTTCAAAATAAATTTGTCTTTTATTCCGTACAATCTTCGAAAATCTTTGCTATCCAACGGTCCTATCACAATGCCTCACAGTCCTCGCTCAACTCGCGGTAGTCTTCGACACTTCAGTTCCGATTTCGACTGGGACATGTTGGACCAAAATATTACAAATCTCGCAGCCAACAGCCTGAAGCAGCAAGCGAGGCTATTGTTCGTGGCGCAGTGCATTCTGGCCCAAAATGTGTTCGTGGCGCAGTGAATTCTGGTAAAAAGCGATCAATTCGAGATTTTTCCCAGCTTATATTTTTTTCTCATATATTTCTCTTAAATCCTGATTATGTTGCTGCTCACTTGCTGCGTTCGTTCCGCAGCAATTATACATTCTCTCGGGTTTGAGTATTTTTTGTTTAATATGCACATTACCAAATACTAGAAAATTTGCAAATGAACGCTTTTTCATCATCAATTCCTCAATATCTCCATCAATTCTCAATATCTCCATCAATATCTCCATCAATATCTCCATCAATTCCCAATATCTTCGACAACCACCTTCGCTACGCCAGTGACGTCCACACGTATAACACTAGATATGCTGCAAGAGGTAACTTCTATAAAGCACGCTTCAGGACTAATATCGGGAAAAAACATCATCAGCTTTAGCAGTTGATTCTTGGGAAAAATTACCAAAAGAAATCAAAGATCTTAGTCATTTTGATTTCAAAAAAAAGTTAAACGGGATTTATTGTCGAAACAGATATATTGTCCAACCCCAGTCGTCTTCTAATTTTCGCTATTTTTTTTGTTATTTTTGCTATTTGTGTGCAGTGTGTGTGTTTATGTGTTTGTAATAAATGTCTACATGTGAATTGATACTACACAAGACTAGTGTCTAACTAGAAAACTGTATGGTTTACTTAGACGCTAGGCATTTTCTCAAACGGTATTTAGTCAGTTATTCGTCCTATTGTTTTAGTAATTTTTAGTTTAGCTAGATATATATTTTCTTGTAACAAAAAATGTCATGGAAATGTAAAAATAAAGTATTGTAAACACAGGCCAAAATCAATATGGAGGGGCTAAAATCAATCTGGAGGTAAAAAACCTTAACATGTTACTCTAAGAGTTACCAGCTTCAACCAATCAAATCTATTCATTTTGAGACGCGATTACTCACGCTAACATTACCATAAATACACCAATCACAGGAAAGAAAGAGGTAATATTACTACCAAGGAATAACAGATGTTTCTTAAACCATGTTAATGTAAGCAAGAAACTTGCCGAGAATTAAAGAAAGCACTTAGGATTAGGGAACAGTGAAAATTAGAGGCTCTTTTCTTGGCATTGCATGTAAAATAGATATTAATTTTGGTGAATTTTGTCTCGGCTGACTAGCGTTGTTTATCTTTGAACTTAAATTAGTCATAAGGTCACCACTGAAGCTTGAATGCTCATCTCTTATGACAACATACATGTCATCGACGCTAACATTACCATGAATAAACCAATCACGACAGGGCGAAGGCGCGCGCCAAACGTGAATATTTACTTTCGGCTTATTACGTTTGTATATTTTCGCTACTGATGTTCATTGCTTATCTCTTCAAACAACACCATCCCACGAGTACTGTTAAATACAATGTGTACACACCGATCATAAAAGAAAGAGTATTACAATATAATAGAAAAGCGCGCCTCGTTCAGTTTCTCAGAAGTTGTTAAAACCTAGACAGAATGATATTGGTTAACGTATAAATAATTTAAATTAGCCTTTTCATTTTTCGCTGTAGATTAAAAAACTGTTTTAACTTATGGTGACCTCTGTATCGGCTCATAACCGGCTTATTCGTTTTTGTATTATGTTTACCACTGATGTTTAATGCTTATCTCTCTCAGACCGCGAGTTATGCTAGCCACGGTAACATTATTATGCCATGTTGCGAAATTTTCACAACAAAGATTATGAGTGAAAAAGTGCCTCAGCCGGGAATTGAACCCGGGTCTCCTGATGACCGGACAGATGCCTTAACCACTAGGCCACTGAGACAACCACACTTATACAAACACAAACAACACATTTTGTGGCTTCATAGTGGAAAGCTCTTGGGAGACATTTACACAAATTCTGCAATTAGGATCGTGTCACTTTACCCAGTCGTTCAGCGATTCACAGTCCACTCCCCAAGGAAATTAAATTACAAATTAGCGTGGGAAGGGAGCTATGGACAACTAATTGCCTCATAATCTTTGGATCACCAACCTATTCTCGTTAGGAAGGCGATTCACAATGTGAAAATTTCTGTTCTCACTTTAACTGTCTATGTATATATTTCAGAAATCGCTGTTGTCCATATCTCCTTTCCCACGCTAATTTGTATATATATATATATTATATAACCGCCACCGCCAGACAATTAACGGATCAGGTCCAAGGTGTTTTTACTCGTCATTATTATCAGATTAATAAGTCGTCTATAATGTTTTACGGTCTGTCACTGAGGCCGTGTTGAATCCATTTTCCCTATATGCTGTTATGAGTATGAAGCAAACGGTTTGTACAGAATCACTACCTAGCTATTGTTTTGAGGTGAGTGTGTAAAACGGCTGACTGATGAATAAGTTATCTGTCTGATCATTTCCTCCAGTTCATTATATCCAGGAGTACCCAATGAATCTTTTCGGAACGACTGACTTAGTTGCCTTAAAAATTCGTAATTAATTAGAATTTTCTTAAGAAAAATGTCGCCTCAAACATTCGTAACATCGGAAAATTTAACGCCTTTTGTTTTCGGAGGATAAAGAATTTGGGTACAAAACTAAGATCAGGAAGGATTTACGGAAACGAGAAGAAAACAACTTGTAAATTAGGAGAATAAGATTCCTTTCTCTACCATTTTCTGCCAAAGAAGAATTCAGATCAAACTGTAAACCTTTGACAAAAAGAAAAACACCAAAATTATATGGAAAAACAGCATAATGCCATTCTAAGCGTTTTCCTGAACATATCTCGTTGTCTTCTCTGTGGATCTAAAAGTTATGCTCGACGCTCTGAAAGTGGAAAGTTTTTTGTTTTGGTTAAATTAAAACTACACTGACAAGCAAAGGGAGATAAAGGCAATGTATTTAACTGTCTGTAATTTAAAGAACAAACTTTACCATCTGCAAGACATTTTATGCGAGAAAATTCGATATCGTGTATGCCTCAGAGGAAGTGTCAAGCCAGTGCTGGCGACAAACCGCCAAGAACGTCTTCTTTCATACTTAATCGTATTAATAACAAAATTTTCTATTGTGATTGGTCATCCACGCGCCTATTTAATTGGCGCGCGGTCACGTGGGTATCCAATTACAGCTTTTCGATTACAACTTTTTGCAATTAGATAGCTGTAATTGGACACCTACGTTGCGCGCGCGTCAATCAGGTGCACTTAAATTGTTTTTTTTATTTTTCGCGGCTGTTTCCTCCTGCTTTCAAACTGATAGAACATATCCTTGAAGTTTTGAGTACAAAATCTCCACATACTGGATAGACTTTTTAATCTCGAATTTTGTTATTGATTCGATTAATTAGTAATTGAACTTCGTGTCGTACAATTCAGGGGTAATCGTGCTCGTAATTTAAAATCGTCCTCGCGCTACGCCCTCGGCCGATTTGAAATTACTCGCCCGATTACTCCCTGAAATGTACTCCACTCAGTCCAATTACTTTACTTATAGTGTTCAGTGATACAGCAAATAAAATTGTCTTTGCGACTATTTAAAAATTCGAAATTCATTCTTCGGAGGATTTGCTTGAAGAAGGCAAAGTTAAAACAGCTAAAATAGAAAACTGTATTACATACATGCAAATTGCCTGAGAAAACAGATGACTTTTCGCGGTGGCGCGATTACGGTTTCCTCCGCGAAAAGACGTCTGAGTAAACAAGAGCAAAAATACCGTACTGATGACGTAACGCTACCCAGATCAGGGTGGTCCTTCTGATTGGCTGAAACAATCTCTCAACCAATCAGAAGGACTACCCTGATCTGGGTAGCGTTTTATCATCAGTGCGGTATTTTTGCTCTCGTTTCTCAGACGTCTTTTCTCGGAAAGAAGCGTAGTGACGTAACGGTGAAAAGTCGTCTGTTTTCTCAGGCTTACATGCAAACGAAAATACTTTTCTACTTCGATAAAAAATAGGTAAAACATCCGACCGAATTATTTATTTTGTTATTTGGCTTAGTCTTGAATTTGCCTTTCATATTGGGCTGACAAACGTTTAATTAAAACTAATTATTCTTTGGCCCAATCTGGCAAGATACACCTGTGTGTGATAACAAATATTTTGTTGAAGAAAATATTCTGAGTTCCTCATTTTCCCTAAGCAGTTCTTCAATTCATGCTAAATATTAAAATATTTAGCATGAGTTAATAGTAAATGGTCTTGAAAAAATCGGAGAAAAACCTTAAGATGGGTGGCATCCACCTTAGCCTGAAGCAATGAAGCTGACGACTTGGAAGATACAAGCAGGAACAGGTTTTCCCCGCCACTTATATTTATATAACCAGTCAAATAAAGAATAAACAAACACAAAGTGAAAACCTTAAAAATTGTCCTGATCAGGATTCGAACCCGCGTCCCCGAC